>VXBH01000320.1:224708-307467 GCA_013400035.1 Rynchops niger | reverse complement strand
CCCAATATTTATTGCGATTTTCTCAAGGGAGATCAGGAGTGGGAAGGTGCTGAGTGACAGAAGGCAGGGCTGGAGCTGACGGAGGGGCAGGGGGCCCAGAGGGCACGAAGCAGAGAGAGCAGCGGACCAGAGGCCCAGGGCAATGGGCTCGCAGCACAACAAATGCCACAGAAATCGGCGTTGGGTCACAATACAGCGAAGAAAATCCCCAAACTGGCCAAGGCTTGCGCAAAGTGGGTGTCTGACTCCTTTCAGCCCCTACGCACGTGGCATTTCTGTAATGCCATGTTACAAGCATATATGCATATANAATAACAATAAAGGGTGGGTGTCTCTGCGATCCTCGCGTACGCAAATTAGCACCTGATAGAAAGAGTCGCCGATAACGAGACTCTGCGAGTGCGGCTCCTCTCGCCTCCTGGCTGGTGATCAAGGCCGGGGGGAAAAAAACCCAAAACCAAAAAAAAACCCAATATTTATTGCGATTTTCTCAAGGGAAATCAGGAGTGGGAAGGTGCTGAGTGACAGAAGGCAGGGCTGGAGCTGACGGGCACCTTGGCTAAGAAATTGCTGGCTTTCAAGTCAGACTCTTTTTTTAAGTAAAAAACCCCAAAAATAAAAAAATCCCAAACTGCTCTGTAGCCATGTTTTACGAATTTAAAGAGGTGCCTGCTGGGGAAAAAAAAGCAGCCAGCTGACAAACTACAAAAAAGGGACAAATTAACTCTAAAAAATGAGCAGTAGGGAACCAGGCCAAGACGTATAAATCGCACTTCCCAATGCAAATCTCACCGCCACATCTTCATCCACGCGCAAGATGACTTGCTCCTCTCTGCAGGGGAAGAAAGTCGCCGTCTCAGCCCGTAGCTCACGGCCAGAGTAAGGAGGGATGCGCTGCCAGGTCTGCCCGCGTAAATCTCAACGCCCGCACCCGCCCGCCCCGTCGGCCGGAGATAAATGAGCACATTTTCCCCCAGCTGGGTGCACAGACAGACTGACCAGCCCATCTACCGGCTCAAGAGCGTTTCACAGAGACCCCGCACGAGAGGAAAAGGAAAAGAGGCACCAGGAAGGGGAAAAGGGAGGTTATAGCCATCCCCCTGCTCAGGGCGGCAAGCCTGGCCAAAAGGTGAGATATTACCCATTTTTGGTTGAAGGCCATGTAACCCAAATAACTTGCATTTGCATTTGCACTGTGGGGAGAGGCACAGGGCGGCACGGGCAGGAGAGCCTGGGAGGGACGGCACCTGCGGGCACAGAAACTCCGCAAACCTGCCGCAGAAAGCTCCGACATTGGCCCCGCGACACGGCCCAGGGTTACACGGCGTGGGCTGAGCCTCTGCTGTCACCACCCGGCCAGCAGATCAGTCCCAGAGCGCAATTTTAAGCTCCGACACCTCTCTTAAAATGTTTGCCACTTCGGGAGCCTGGCAGAGCACGGAGGAAGCCATGGACTGCCTTCGGCATCGATCTGGGCTGCGAGCACGTCCTCACCCAGCACCGCGTGGCCAGGAGGAAGCCAGGGGGTGAAGGTTAAATCCTTGGTCTCACCAGTGCTTCACAGAGCATGGTCCCGCGTAGGGCAGGGGGAGGAAGAGGATTTCAGCACATTTGGGCCAAACCAAGGAAGCATTTTGTTTTATGGTGACCCGCAGCTGTTATTCAATTCAAAATCAACCAGGTTGTTTCATTCCTGGTTAATAAATAAATGCAAAAAAAAAAAAAATCTCTCTTTAGGTCAACTCAAAGTGAAAACACCATTCCAAAATGAGCCACTTTTCAAGAATTGCCTCCTTTTGCTTTGCCTCTGAAGAGACTACACAGCAAAACTGACCTCATCTTGGTCTCAAACTTCCTTTTTCACTGATATTCTTCTGGACTTCCCCAGGGCCAGCAGTTCCCTGGGTGTCTGAGCCCCACAGGGTCAGCAAGTCCCGTGGGCCCTGGGGGAGGCTCCACGGGAGCACGTGGGGCTGCGGCAGGACACGGAGGACAGCGCCAGGAACCATCCGCCCTGGCTTCCAGCCTGCACACATCCATTAGCATCAGCCTCACCGCTAATTGGGATGCAATTCCTGTCATTGCACCCTGAGGACAGTTTGGCTCCTAGCCAAGAAAGCCATCTTATTCAGCGTGCGATTAAATTTGAGCGTACTAAAGGCACACCTCAAGTCATGTAGGAGCTGTGTGCTGTACAGAGCAGCAGCAGATTTAAGCATGTGCTTTGGCACGGCCCTAAGCCAGAGTCATGGCCTTCAGAATTCAAATCCTCATGTTGCAAAATATTATCTTCCCCAAAAGCTGGGGTCTACTGACCTGAGAGCTTCACAGTGGGATTTAGGAGTCTGCGGATGTCGGTGCGGGGCCCACAAACGACACTGGCATCTCGCCCACGGGTCTTCCCCCAAGCGCCACAGTGCACACCCCACTCCAACCCCCAACGGATGCCCCAGGAATTCAGAAACCCGCCAGACAGAAGTCCTGTGGCTCAGTCACTGCCCTACAGAACCACAGAATGGTAGGGGTTGGAAGGGACCTCTGGAGATCACCCAGTCCAACCCCCGCCAGAGCAGGGTCACCCACAGCAGGTGGCACAGGAACGCGTCCAGGCGGGGTTGGGATGTCTCCAGAGACGGAGACTCCCCCACCTCTCTGGGCAGCCTGTGCCAGGGCTCTGCCACCCTCACAGCAAAGAAGTTCCTCCTCATGTTGAGGTGGAACTTCCCATGGTCAAGTTTGTGCCCGTTACCCCTTGTCCTGTCCCCGGGCACCACTGAGAAGAGCCTGGCCCCATCCTCCTGACACCCACCCTGTAGCTACTGCTGGGCATTGATGAGATCCCCTCTCAGCCCCAGGGCTCTCAGCCTTTCCTCAGCAGAGAGGTGCTCCAGTCCCCTGAGCATCTTTGTAGCCTCCGCTGGACTTACCTTGCAGCATGGCAGAGGTGGTGTAGTAGTTGAATGGGACCTTCTTCACCACGTAGATGTCCGTGTCCAGCGAGGAGAGCGTGTCCCCCACCAGCACAGACTTCCCTGTGCCGGCATTGCCCACCAGCATCACTGGCCGCTGGCGCTCCAGGAGCCTGTCCATGAAGTACCGCACACGGACCGTCTCAGCGGTGGGCACCAGGCAAGCCTGAGAGGGGCATGAGGAGCAGGTAAGTGTCCCCATCCCTGCCACAGCCCCGCAGCCAGGTGCTGGGGAGAAGCAGAATTGGGAGAGCCAGGAAGGATGAGGTGATCCCAGTTTCTAGATTGCACTAAGAAGGGAACGACACGCTGCTGCCAACCATTAAAATCAAACTGTCTGCACAGATGAAACCTTGGCAGCTGGATGCTGGGAGCAGCATCTGGAGCTCCCCACAAACACATTTTGCTAAAACAGTAGCAATTTTTACAAGTCATCTGCTCACTGTGGCACTCCTAAGAGGAAAGAAAAGCGTAGCTGGCAAACACAGTTCACTACCTGAATAAAATCTCATTTTTTGTCCAAATCATAAAAACATGTCTATTTTCAGCCATGCAGAATGACAACATGCTGTCTCGGGGGCTTTGTCACTACATCGTCTCCCATCCCGCTTCTCTCTGCAGGCCAAGTCCTGCAGCCTGGGCACACCAGCCACTGGGACACGGGGGCGGTTCTGAGCCTGCCCCTCGTGTACATCACTCCTATTTGGAGGCCGGATGGAGGATGTGTCTCCACAGCCAAAGCACAGTAAAGAAAGATGGGTAATTAAGTTGTGCCTCGTGAAAAATGCCATCCTTATGAAGTGCTCGACCTTTAATGAGACTTCACTGAAATGCCCGCGTACAGTCACTAAAATGCATGTATTCCTCCCAGACAAAAAGCACGCAAGGTTCATGTACCTGTAATGGCATTTCTGGATCAAATTCGAACTGAGGAATCAGTTTAGACCAAGGCTCAAACTTCTTCGTTTCTGGATCGATGTAAAAGTCAAAGACTGTGCCCTGAGAGGGAAACTTGATAGTCTTGAATTCTGCCACCCACCACTTGCTGAAGTCCACTCTGTAGTCCACAAGCTGCAAGACAAAAAGTGGAGAAAATACGCTTATCTGGACGAATTCATTAGTGATGGAGAGTGTTATCCATCCACCGGTGTAGGACTGGTCCTTAAAATATATTCCACAGCGTAACGATGTTACCTTTTCTCCTATTCTTAAGCCTAATTTTTCATTTTCTTTATTTTCTTCATTTCTTCTCATCACTCCTATTTATTCATCTAAATAATTCATCCTCTGTGTTGATCACTCTTGCTGTGTCTGAGATGAGATAGATGGATCAATTTGAAAAAGAGAAATACGTGCCCATGACTAAACAGGCTGCTTGATTGATTCTTGGTGCCTACTTCTTCCAACAGACAAGGACACAACATCCGTCTACATCTGCAGTCATGGTTAGTCAAAGAATGCATACTAAAGCCTTTCTTCATAAATCACACCTCTCTATTAATACTTAGTTGTTGTCTTCTGGCCTCTTTTCAAGCCACAATGTTTTGGAGAAGCAGCATTGCAGGCACCAGGGTATCAAAGCACCAGGAAGGGACCTGGCAGGACTGGGGCAGTGATGGTCCCCCTGTACTGGGCACTGGTGAGGCCCCACCTCAAGGGCTGTGGCCAGTTTTGGGCCCCTCCCTGCAAGAAAGACACTGAGGGGCTGGAGCGTGTCCAGAGAAGGGCGACGGAGCTGGTGAGGGGTCTGGAGCACAAGTCTGGTGAGGAGCGGCTGAGGGAGCTGGGGGTGTTCAGCCTGGAGAAGAGGGGGCTGAGGGGAGACCTTCTCGCTCTCTGCAGCTCCCTGAAAGGAGGGGGTAGCCAGGGGGGGTCGGTCTCTTCTCCCAAGGAACAGGCGATGGGACAAGAGGAAATGGCCTCAAGTTGCATCAGGGGAGGTTTAGGATGGATATTAGGAAAAATTTTTAGACTGAAAGGGTGATTAAGCGTTGGAACAGGCTGCCCAGGGCAGTGGTTGAGGCACCATCCCTGGAGGTGTTTAAAAGTCGGGTAGACATAGTGCTTAGAGATATGGTTTAGTGGTGGACTGGGCAGTGCTAGGTTGATGGTCGGACTCGATGATCTGAAAGGTCTTTTCCAACCTAAATGATCCTATGATCCTATGACCATGCCCGTTTGGCTCTACTGTGTTTCTGCACTGCCGTCTCGCCCTGGAAGCACCCCCTTTCTTGCCTTTCCCCGTTTTATCTTTCTACGCACAGAGATTTTGGAGCATCTGAATTTTTTCAGGAGCTGGGGTGACAGTTTTGCTTTGGGTGCTGGGTCAAGACTTGCAAAATGTGCTTAACCCTCCCCTGCCCCAGTTCTCCCGTATGACATCGGGCCAGTCCCTCCGCCTGAACGGCTTCTCACGCAGCCAACAGGGACTACAGGCTTCTGCCCTGGGGAGAAGCAGGCAGGGGAAGGAGGGGAAAAGTCCTGTTAAAAAGACATCTGTGAAATACCAGATACATAATTTAGCCAGTCTTAACAGCACGGTTTCTTCCTTGGGCTTCTGCTCGTCTCCTCCCCTCAGCCATTTGATGTGCTTTCCCAGGCCAGAAGGGACCAACACGTTGCCCATTGGCTGCTAAGCCTCCATCAGGAACCCGGGGTTTGAAGCTGAACTGAACCGAGTGTCCTCTGTAAAGTCTCCTGAGTCACCATCCATCAAAAGACCAGAGGATTTGAAAAAACACATTAATAGAATCCCCGATTTTGCAGTCTCGTGCTATTCAGAGAGGCAGAATAACTGTAATTCTCCATTCTCCTGTCGGTATAACTCCTCGGGGCTGGCGGCAGAGTCGCCTGCGGCAGGGAGGGATGTGCATCGCTGCTAAAAGCTTTCTCACAAGGGTGCCCTCACCCCTGCAATGCAAACTGCCTGCAGCTGCACTGCGATGGGCTGCCCGCCCGCCCGAACCCAGCAGTTCCATGGAGCCGCTCCAGCCCCGGCTCTATTGCCAGAGCGGTGTCGAACTCAAACTGCTGCCTTAATAAAAACCCCAGATGGATTTCCGCTAATTTCAGAGCCTGGAAATGGCAAATCTATCATCTGTTTTTACACAGGGGCCCTGCTACCCACCAACAATCGCAGAGTAGCGGGAAGCCTTCCAGGCTGTTTCTCCTGACATTTTGGCAGCAAAAGGTCAGCACGAAGGGCACCTTCAATGGAGAGCAATAAACAGATTTTATATTGGATCATTTTTCATCAGGCTCCCCCTCGCTCGGACTGCTGGATCCTCGCACTCCCAGCTCTGACATTTACAGAGCATCACAAGCGGCAACGCACAGTCCGGCCTCAAAGTCTGCCCTCCCAGCGGGATGCTGTGCCCGGGCAGCTCCTCCTGCAGCCCGCACAGCCTCCGCCCGCTGCCCCCGGCCACCGCAGCCCGCACAGCCAGCGCTCCTTGGGCAGCCAAGCCCGCTATGCTGGGGACGGACTCTGCTACGGCACGGGGAACGCAGGGCCCGTCTGCCACGCGACACGCTCGAGGAGCTCTAGGCTCCTGTAATTAGACAGCAGTTTGTACTGCTGAAGCAAGGACAAGCAGTGCTCCCCAGCCTTTGTTGGGTTGGTTTTTTTTTTTTTAAGTCATCCTGCACTGACAACACTAAGGCTGAGTATTTCCCAGCCAGCACATAGAAAATGGAAGGTTAAGTCCTTCACAGAGACCAAGGAAACTAGCCTCGCGCAGGTCATGCAATGGCCACGAGGTATGACGGCACCAGATCAGCACCAGGCGGTGTTGTTTATCGCTTTCCAAAGCATCTGCTCCTTGGCGTGAAGCAAACCTGAAGAGCCCAGCGGATATTGTTGGTCTAGTGTTGAGGCACAACACGAAGAGACCTCAGAGAGCACTGGAGCAGCCTCTGGGAACGGCAGTGCCTCCACCCCGGCTGGGGAAGGACCTCTGGTGTCAGGTCCATGGAGGGACCTCTCACATACTCCAGATCACACAGAGCTTGAAACAAGCCCACTAGGAACCGGAAAAAGCCCTCGACAGCGCTGCGCTGTCTCTGGGCAGCCCCACAGATCGGGATGACATGCTTTTAGACCTGAGGATGAGGTATGCTCACATCGCTCCCTGTGCCACCTGATGAAAGTCTGGTACGCAAAATCTAGGCCTTCAGGTGCCACACGTGCTCTT
Source organism: Rynchops niger (assembly GCA_013400035.1). Lineage (NCBI taxonomy): Eukaryota > Metazoa > Chordata > Aves > Charadriiformes > Laridae > Rynchops > Rynchops niger. Next base: position 300,305 of record VXBH01000320.1, on the reverse strand, counting down.
AGACCCCTCGACAAGTGCCTCAGGTTTCTCCTGCCTGCCTTCGAACCAGTCACATTAAAGATCTCCAGCTTGCACAGCCATCAATCTGGAAACAGCAATGCCGACAGAGGGTGGAGCGCCATCCTGCACGCATGGGCACGGAACCATGGAAGGGAGCCAAGGGTGGTCCCAATGTCGGCAGCGTTGGCAGCAGGGCTGACACACAGCCCGCTGTCTTCTTGTCCATTATAACTGATAACAGTTGGAAGTTGTAACACACCAGCAGCTTTTCCAATTACTTGGAAATCAAGAGCCCTGCTGTGCCGAGCTGAGCCGTCCAGACAGGAGATAGGGCAGAACTGGGGCAAAAGGAAATGTCCATTTCTCCTCTGCCGTGTCTAAGACGTCGGGGAGAGACGGGGAGAGACAGGGAGGTCGGAGACAGCACAACCGTGCTTCTCCCAGGCAAGTCTGGAGAAGATCCTTCCCAAGATCCCTGTTGTTCATGTGCTCCAGCTCCCACCAAAGCAGCTGTTTCAGCCCAGCTGGAAATGTCTGTGCTTCTCCCATGTTTGAAGCACCTGGACCTTTCAGGGGGCTGAAAACGTGCAGTATCAAATGCTGACCTTGAGAAAACTGTCTGATAATAGTATCACCACTCAAGAGATTACACCCACCTTGTCTAATGCGAGCTGATGGGTTCAGAGGCTGACAGCTGCAATTAATCCATAGGATAGATGTACTGCGGGAAGCAGCATGGAGAGTAGTGCCCTGTCTTCCTCTGCCTCTCGGACATGAGCAAAGTTTGAATGTCAGAGACATCGCTAGCAAACCATGGTCTGATTAGTCCTCCTGGGCCAAGAAGACCTTCATCTCTAGATGGTGCCCTCCAGCACTACAGTCTCGGGTGTGGACATCCACCCACCGGCAGCTTGACTGGGCCCAGCAGCTCAAGCCGGAGACCTGGCTGGCTGCCCGCAGGGGAGGTGGAGCTGAGCGCCTACAACCATCAACCTCAACCTCGCCGGCAGAGAATATTTCACGAGCAGAACCACTGCCTTCTCCCGCTTAAACGGAAGCGCATAATCCCCAAAGCAGACCCTGCCCTGCTGACCACCCCTCTTTCTTACGTACTTCTATCAGAACTGAGGACAGTCAGTTCTTGACGTCCACCCACGTTTAATAAAAGCCAGGTGGGGACAAAGCGCCAGCCGCTTTGGGTCTGCCTGCGCAGTCAGATGGCTGAAAGGCGGTTCCACTGATGTATTTATCTGGTAAGTCAGTCTTAATTTGATCACATTATGCACATCCACAGCCCTCTATAAATTAACCTCACGCTTCTCCCCGGTGAAATGTGTCTGCACAAGCAAACATCCCTTCGCCTTTGTCACTCGACTCCTCAGCCGTTCTCTTCTGGTGTTACACCCGGGATAACGAGGTCTTTCGCAAAAGGAATTGTGGAGTTCAGGTTTGTAGTTTATTATCACCTATATGAGAGCCCCAGGAAAACAGCATTACTGACATAGCACTATGTTTTGGAAAGTATTGAAAAAAAAAACCAAAACAGAACCACCCCCCAAAAAGCCTGTACAAAAGATGCTGAAGCAGCATCTTCCTTCTTACCTGGTCTTGAAACATCGATCCACCAAAGGCCCAGATGGCAGCAAAGACAAAGTAAAGTTCATAAAGCTCCTTGGGACAGTCGGGAGGCGTGTTCTCCTCCGTCAGGAGGCATTCGAGGAGGTAGCACAGCATCTGAACCATACTCTGCTCAGGAATGGGAATAATCTTCTTAAATCTAAGGGATGGAAATTGAAAGCTCAGGAAATATAATTGGGTCCAGCAACGCAGCCGCTCACAGCCCAGGAAGACAAGCCTAGAAATGCTTTTTCGGAATATTAGCATTTTACTCATCAGCAGTGCGTGTCTTATTCCTGGATACAGCAATAAAGAGAACACCCGTTCTCTCCCTCGGACCTGCTGGCACCGGCACATATACAAGTAATAACAGTAATCAGAAGTTTCAAGCATGTTAAAACTTTGATCCTCTCAAAAGAAGTAAAACGTAAGACTTGCTAAAGGCAATGATTTCCTGAGAACACGATGAGTTCAAAAGCGGTCAAATAGAGGAGTAATAAAATAAGCCCTTTCATCTTGCCATTTTACATTCATTTAAGGTACACTTACAGAATTCCAAACTAATATTGTAGCAGCACTGAAGTCCTCCATGAAGTAATTACAGCTATTTGAAAGGTTGGTTCTACAATTTTTGAATTAAGTAAGCTACCAAAATACTCAGCTCAGGGCTGCCTGTAGCTAATCCCGTGGATTTCACGGTCTGACACAATGTTCAGCAAACAGAGTGGGAAATGACTTTGCTGCCAACAGCTGTAACCAGCTTGGTCCCCCAGGGAGCAGCTCCCTAGAAGATCACGGAATCACGGAATCTTTAGAGTTGGAAGGGACCTCTAGAGATCATCTGGTCCCACTCCCCTGCTAAAGCAGGATCACCCAGAGCACATCACTCAGGACTGCATCCAGGCGGGTCTTGAAAATCTCCAGAGAAGGGACTCCACACCCTCCCTGGGCAGCCTGTGCCAGGGCTCTGTCACCCTCACCGTAAAGAAGTTCTTCCGTGTATTTGAACGGAACTTCCCGTGTTCCAACTTGTGCCCATTGCCCCTCGTCCNGCTCATGGATAATTTACTGTCTACCAGGACCCCCAGGTCCTCCTCCTCAGAACTACTTCCCAGCAGGTCCAACCCTAACCTAATCTAACCTAAGATGACTAACTCCTACTTCCGAAGACCACCGCTTTCACTAATTCCGCCCCTTCCGACACACCCTCGTTGTGGCTGACAACTCCCATGCTTAACTGTACGCTGATTTATTTTCTTTTTTTTTTTCTTTTTAAATGAAGGTGCAACTATAGGAAGCAAGCCAAGGATGGGAGCAGCTCCCTTACTCATGTTTGTTGGGACTCTACTTTGGCCAGTCCTCACCACTGTATGAGTAAGGGATCCATCTCCCATGATGATAAGCAAGAAACACGTGGCTTCTCTGGAGGCTTTGAAGATAACTCAAGCTAAGAAGCAACATGGCTCTTCCAAATATCCGAGTTCTTCATGTTCATTGGACTGGTGTCCAACCACGAAACACGCCCAGGCTGGATGTCCACACAGACTGACTTCATTTTGTTCAAATGCATCAGGAAAGAAATTCAAGAGAGAACTGCCTGTAAAGCAATCCCACCCTCTCCCACAAACACCAACTTCCTTCTCATCACCGAGGGGCAGGAAAAAAAATGGGGAGAAGAAAAAAGAGGATGTGCTCTCTCCACCTTCCACGCTGCATACTGAAAACTTTCCTTCAGCAGTGGTCTGAAATCTGCTCTACCGAAAAATAACTTGTGGAGTGGACTCGGGTCCAGCCTGACACATCAGGACACTAAAAAGCTTCCTCTTTAGGATCTCTTGGATTTACCTTCCAAGAGATACAGAACTGGTAGAAATAGTACAGGAACAATCAAATCAAAATCAGATGTAAACCAGATCTGACCGATGACGGATGGGCAGGAACATCAGCTGCCCCACCTTGCCCCGTTGTTTCTCTGAGCTTAAACCAGAGATGCTCAGGGCTCTCAGGGGCAAGGAGGAAACCAGCCACGCAAGCCGTGTGCAGCACAGCCCCAGCACAGCACAGCTGGTTTGGAAAGCGGCGAGTGTCCCCCTGTCCTCGCCAGTGGAGATACAAACACTCTCGAGACGGTACCTTGTTCTGAGGGTGTCCAGGCAAATTGGCAGGTACTTATCAAACAAAATGGTCAGGTTGGCTCTTTCGGACTGGATCTCTCGCCTGTCAATCCAGCTGCTCACTGGGGGATTCCAGCCCAGATCCGATGGGTTGATGTACAGGATCCCTTTAGGCCCAGGATAAGAGAGAAGATACAGTAAGGACACAGCAGAGACTATTCCTTTCCTCCAGAAGAATTTCTCGTCTATTTTCACACAACTAAAACTCTGTCAAATACGCCTGGGTGCCCCATTACCTACCCCCTCCTCCTGCCCCTCTGCGGCGTAGAAACATTAACAGTCAAGACTTAACTCGGGAAACCAGACACCTTTCCTGACGCTGCCCCAAATTCAGAATATGGTCTGGCCCGAGTCACGTTATTGCTCTGGGCCCCATTTCCCCACGTGTAAAACTAGGGGACACCTTCATTCCTTTCTCCCAAACTTCATGCACTTCTCCAGAAGATCAGAAGCTCTGTGGGACAGGGACTGTCCCTCTCCTCATCAGGTCCATACAGGGCTTTGCACAGCAGCAGCACTCTCTCAGCAATGCCAAAGCCATGAACATCCATCAACAGAGAGCTCTGGGTAAATCTCCAAGATGATGACAGCTCCATAGATGGATTTGGGGTCAGGATCCTCAGTTCGTCTATGTGTTTCAGGAACCTACCCTGTCCACCAAAGGCAGCTATGATCCCAGCTTGGGTACTTGCAACAGGAACCAAGTTGGCCAACAGAAGACTGGTTAATGGCACTAGATCCTACTTGGCCCATGCAAAATCCCAGTATGAAGCTCAGGCCAGGACTCACCCGCTCTGGACACGGTGGCGGGGGTGGCTGTGCGCAGGTGGCTGATCTCAAAGACCAGCCGCATCGTTGGGTTCAGAGGGATTCTCTCGTTACTTGCCAGGGTCAGCACCTGCACGCAGCAGACAGACAGACAGACAGATTAACGTCTTCCCCAGGAACAGGAACGAAAAGCATTCAGCACTTTGCACTAAAAACCGCAGTTGCTGTCGGCCCAGTGCCTCGAGGCGCAGCAGCTCATTTCTAGCAGGTAGCAGAACGATCCCTCTCTCTTCCACGACCCAGAATGAACAGCACCCGCTTAGGGTGGGGAAAAGGTGTAGGACTCTGACCCCACTCTATTTTTAACGGGCATGAAGTTATGATCAGGACATCTGCGGTTACTCATGAGCCCAACTCTCCAGAAAAGGGAATTTCCAATGAAAACATGCTTTGAGCAATTTCCCTCATGCACCATTTTCTTTATGCAATATTGTTTGGTATAGCTAAAGAAACACAACTGCATTATTCTAGGAGGTATAATTTCAGCATCTGCATTTCTCCTAGACGGTCAAATGCCACACAGTCACAGAATACTTGCCCCCGTAACTTACATTCATTACCTTATTATCATCCATCACAGTATTAAGAGACTCAATCCACATTGGATCAATATCTCCATCTAGTACCATCCACTTGGGACCATCATGTGTGATGTTGGCCAGCTCTCGCATGATTGATGAAAACAGTCCTGGGAGGGTGACAGGAATATGTTGAACACTGAAGTTGCCACCTGCTCTACCAGTTTTCTCCAGCAACTTACTAAAAGTTATCCTAATTAAGGCTTTCCTCTGAAACATTCAAATCCCTATGCACACGTACATAAATACCATTATATCACGATATGGGTCAAGTCTGCTTTGAAGAAAAAAACATTACCAGTTAGCACCACTCAAAATGACTGCAGACCTCCACACAAGCTTCATTCCCACCAAGAATCATAAGGGATAAGAAAAGTGAAGAGCAGATACTGAGAGGCAAAAGCAGGCATGAATTACACAATGCAGAGAAAACCATCTGAATATGCTTTGGAAAGTCTTACAAAGGTTTTTCTGTGGCTTGAAGTATATCAGGGAAATCAAGATGCATTAAACGCTGGGTCGTGGCTTTAGTGAGATTGAGGGGAGAACAAGCACAGAATGACACTGAATGACAGAACAAAATGTCAGCAAAATCAAGGAGACAGAGAGGATACGGTGTCTCGAGGGGAGTAAATAATGAATGTTGAGAAGAGCAGGAAGGCTGGGAACAGAGCAGCAGTACCGCAGAGCAAATGAAAACTCCACAAAACTATCGCTCTCCTCTACACGTGAAAATACCTAGGGAGACGCCGGGCTTCATGAAAAAACATCAGGCAAACATTAAAAAAAAAGCCTCTCTTCTGGTGAATTGTGACAAGCACACTTTTTTTGTTGGTTTTCTTTTTTTTTTCCCCTCCTCCAGGACAAGCTATTGCTTTGTGCTCCGGGTCAGGAAGAGCCAGTGGGATTATAAATCTGAAGACAAGGTGTGTGCACAACAAATGCAGAACAGCTCACCTGAAACAGGTATCCGATTCTGAGGTCGGGTGAAAAAAAGCAACACCGCACTGGCTCTGCCTCACCTCAGTTCCTCACATGTCGGACACACGCCTTGGAAACCGCTCCAGCATCATTAGGATCAGAAATAGCTCCTGTCGCAGAGCATCAATGCTTCCCTCGTACCCACCACGACAGCAGCGGAGAGAAAAGTGCCTCTCTCCTGCCCTTGTGCATCCACACCACCGAGAGGCCTTGGGATTTAAAACAAGGGTTTGGTTCTACAACAAACACTTTTAGGATTCCCTTGTGGGACCTTTTACCACCTAACACGTATAACCTTTTCAACTCCTGATAATGAAAGGAGCGACAGGATGGAAATGGGAAGAGGAAAAGAAGGGGCTGATCCATAAGGGATCATCTCGTTAGGCTTTGGTGAAGGTTGCCTTGCCGGTCTTCAGCAACATGGAACACAATTTTCAGGAAAGGTTAATGCAGAAAACGTCTGCCTTGAAGCCGCCAGGAGGAGTCCTGCAAGCTCCCTTGAAACATTACAGGCCAAAAATCACGGGTCAGCCACCCGTAAGATGTCCCTCCTGCTGGTCAGTGCCACCCGCAGTCCTCGGTCTGCAGTCACTGCTGCAGCCAGGCTGCAGAGTTCAGGCTGTATCCTGCAATTCCCTCTGTCACTTTGATTTAGGGTCCCTAATTACAATTAAAAAGAAGTTAGCCCTGGGGGGTCAAGGAGGGGTCTGTGGCGGGAGGCAGGGGAGGTGGGTGGCAGCTCATCTCCCAGCGGACTTCTGGCCAAGGGTGATTTATTGCAACGTCTTCCCTTCCCTCCCCCACACCTCCCAAACCAGCCGCTCACGTAAATCAAAGCTGCCTTTATGTATTAGTCACAACCAAACATTTTCACTCCAGATTTCTGTAATCTTTCAGCAAGTTTTAAACACTCGTCTTATTTTCCTCAGGAGCAATCAGGATCAACAGACTGGCAAATGCTGGTGTATTACAGAGACTGGGCAGCAATATTAAGTGGAAAAACACCACTGTAAGACTCCCGTGTCTGTGCCACCAGCTACAGAAACCTGGGGATGGGACATTTTCAGGGGCCCCAGTGCACACCATAGGGCAGGAGGGGACTCTCTTCCATCACCCGTCCAGCCAACTCCGAAAAACTGCCTGCCCCGTTTAGGAACTGGTAAAGGTTGGTATTAATGGATATGATAATTATTCTTATGGCAGTAGGATAAAGCAGGTTTATGCTATACTTCCCAGCTGAGGATCTAAGAGCTAAAACATCCTACGCGTCCTTTGAACAACAAACTCTGCCATGGCTGTGAGCAGCAGAGAAGCACCTGGGCTTTCAGACCTGCATACAAAGAACCAGTCATCCTGCTGCTGCTCAGGAAGTTCATTAACAATATCCTTCTTTACCTGCAGATTCAGTCATGAAAAGACAATTACCATCTTTCCATTCTCTTGTTGCTGGATTAATGACGCCAAAAAGCTCATCATTGGTGACTGCCTTGGGGTTGAGGTCTGTCCAGACAGGACGTCGCTTCATTATCTGGTAGGTCTTGTTCAGGGATCTCATCACCTGAGACTTGCCCGTGCCTGCGTTACCCACCACGAAAACAGAGTGCCGGACTGTCAGCAGCTCCTCCAGCTGCACCACCTGAGGAAAAACACTCCCAAATTTTAGACAAAAATGACAAACTGAAGTTCAGATCTACATTAGGTCTCTTCTTTAGAAAGATGACACTGAGTTTGGTCTAGCCACTCTAATCACGATGGGCAAAATCCGCAGCCTGCAGACAAACCTCCAGCACCATTTACATCCAGCAGCCATGAGCCGATGAGGCTCTGCTCTCCAAGGGACACACTTACATGAGCCTACAAGAGTTGACCCCTCTGTAAACTCAGGGGCCAAACCAGTGTGGGCTTCAGGGGCAGGTGCAACTGCATCAGAGCCAGCGTAGCTGATTCTGTCCTCCCATCAAGGTCTGCCTGCAAGGGGAATATTGTACAGAGCCCTCTCTGTAGAAGCAAAGATGGCTGAGAAAACCCAAATGATTTGACGGTGGAGTAGGTACACGAGAAGATCGTTCGGTCTTACCTTGAGCACAAAGTTGTCCTCAGCCTGCAGCCGGAGGTCCAGCACAGCCTGCCTCACAAACGACTCAAAATTCAGGTCACGCTTCCGAGGCACATCCAGTGCAGGGAAAAGATCCCCAATCAGCCCCATAAACACCGGCACATCATCGGTCACAATCTTGGGGATGTTAAAGTCACGAAGCGAGCGCATTAGAACCTGGTCTTCGGGTCGCTCTGGGTCATCTCGTTTGAGGGAGCCAGCAACAACTAGCACAGACTTGATTGCACGCAAGCCCCAGTCGTAGTGATCCTACACAGGGAAAAATAAAAAAGGAGGGATCAGTTCATGCATAGCTTAGGCAGCACATCACCATGCAGGGGTAAGAACCAGCAGCTCCAAACTGCCAGAAAAGTCAGCAATGGAAATACATCCAAATCTGTTCTTTGCAGTTTGGCCAGAGACCTCCAGCAGCCTGAGGTACCCGATTTCCATTTCAGTAGGTGAGATTCCCGTCAGGGACAGGATTAAAGAGTCAAATAATTCAGCTGTTCATACCACCATGTGGGCTCAGAGGTGGCAGTAAGACAACAGGAGGACTTGCACTCTGGGGACCTAGGCAATTTGTTTCATCTGAATCATAAAGCAGCTAAAGCAAGGCCAGCCAGACCCCGGGATCTGCAGGAGCTACCAAGGTGAAAGGTCTGTCAGTCCATGATGAGGCCCCAGATGACACCCAGGTCTCTCCATCCTGCCCATCACAAGGTTACCAGGCACGTTTGGTCTCAGAGGCAGCCCACCAAGCAAGGGCCAGTAAACACATTGCTGAAAAAGAATCACAAAAAGGCATGAGAGGAACTCTCAAGCCAACAAACAAGTCTCTATATTTCTACTCTGTTAACACCCTCCAGAGCACAGCTCAACAGATGACTGCTTTGTGTGGGAGGCCACAGCTTCCAACAAGGCCTCCAAGACACAGCACAAAGTTTCTGTGACAAGGCATCTCCCACCCAGGCTCATGTTGGCACAGCCAAGATCGGGTTTTCCATCTGGAGTCCTGATTGAGCTCTTCTCTGGGCCCAGCTTTGATCTATGCAAATGATGACAAGGAAAAATCCGATTAATTAGAGTTTTGCACTGGAAGTGACCCTACTTGGTCAACACCTGACACAACAGGGAACTGTTGTCCTGAATTTAAAGGGGGCAGACATCATAAAGCCCCTGTAGGCAGGAGAATCAATAGGAACTCAGAGACTGAAACGCAAAGGGGCACGGAATACTACCCCAGACACGGTGTCATTTGAGCCCATGGAAAAATCTCTCCCATTAATGTAGCTGGTCAAGTGCTTTTGTTCCTGCAGATCCTGGGGAGGGGCTGTTTGCACAGGCATGTAGCGACAGGACGAGGGGCAATGGTTTAAACTAGAGCAGGGCAGGTTTAGATGAGACATTAGGAAGAAGTTCTTTACCCTGAGGGTGGTGAGACACTGGCCCAGGTTGCCCAGAGAGGTGGGGGAGGCCCCATCCCTGGAGACATTCAAGGCCAGGCTGGATGAGGCTCTGAGCAACCTGCTCTAGTTGGAGATGTCCCTGCTGACTGCAGGGGGTGGGACTAGATGGCCTTGAGAGGTCTCTTCCAACACAGCACTTTGTATGATTCTGTGATTCTATGATCCTCCAGTAAAGCAGTTTGAAAATTTCATTCCTCTGATCATGAATCGTCTCTTCTGCTGGCAGCTAGCGCAAATGCAGTCATTAAATAAAAGCTGTGAAGCTTTAGCCATGGAGGTGAGCGGTAGAGTGCCATGTTCCTGCTGCTTTTGGAGATCAACAGGTTTCATTGTACTCCCCGGCCGGAGAAGCGGGCTCACCTGCTGGGACAGGAGCTCTTTGCAGAGTCGGTACAGAGTGATGAACTTCCTGGCTAACGCCCGGGCCTCAATGAACCCCTCGGCCACCAACATGATTTCGCAGATCAGCTCAAAGTCTGGCACAACCATCGCGCATGGCCTAAAAAGGCAGGCAAGGAAAGATTGCAGAACGAGCATTTCTTTACTACAGGTCTTAGGGGCAGCAGATTTGCAGCTTTATCTTCCAGGTCTTCTGCGCCAGGTCACACACTGCCTTTCCCATGGCACGGGACACAGCTCCTGTGTCCTGCCTGGGCATTCCCAGGCTCCTTGCACAAGGCAGAAACTATCTGTGACTCCCCAGTGCAAGCGAATTCCCCAAGGAAAGGAAGTCAAGCCTGGGTGTTCCAAAAGACGATTTCTGCCAGTCACAAACCTGGGACTCACCTGAAGAGAGCTTTTAAATTCTCAGGTAGCTCGGTTCGCCCTGCATAGCCAGGGTTCATGGTGATGAAAATGCCTACTGAGGGAACTAAGTTAATGTCTTCTCCAAGAAAATTGAAGGATTTCTTCTTCTCCCGTATTGCATCCTGCACGCTCTTCACCTAGGAACCAAGACAGCGTTATCATATTAGGGTTCGGTTATGAAAAACACACCAGACAACAGTGCTGCCTTCCTTACACTGGGCCCCATGACGACTGGCGCTTATCACCGGTTTGTTGTGGTTTTTTGCTGACCATATAAAGCTTTATACACTGTTTGGAGTAAATCCATCTGGCAATATCAATCTCCCATCGCAATCAAACTCTGACAAAGCAGAAAAGAGATGTTGGGCAGTCAGACAGGCAAAGGAGTTGCAAGAATTTGCACTGTTGCTCCCTAAGACAATGATGGAGCCAGGTGAGGAAGAGCAGCTCAGGAGAAGGAAATGCCTCCAAAACTGCCTGCGTCTCGCCTTGAGTTTTGACATCACCCGTGGGACGCTTCTCAGCACGCCTCACAGCAAAACCACCAAAGGCTTAATCATCTCTTTCAACTTCCCAGCCCAGCAGGAGGCCAGAGGCCCGAGGTGAGGTGCAGCGCTGTTTGGGCACCCACAACACAAGACAGCACCCAAACGCAGCGCCCAGACCGCGACACATGGGCCCCCAACGCCCGCCACCCATGGCCACCTCTCCCCACAGACCATCGCTCTCCATGGCGGCCCACAACCCTCCCGGGCCTGTTCTGCTCCGCGACTAGGCCCAGACAAGGAGCAGCATTTCCCAATAAACTTGGCCTCAGCTCGATTGCAAACTGATCACTTGATACTGCTTTTAAAGATTTTGGGACATGAGATGCTTAATTCAAAACCACAACGACAAGGCAGCAGCTGTAAGGCCTCCCCTGACACCTTCGCTCACTAATATTGTATCGTGTTTTATATTCGCCCGATTGCAGCTTTGTTCTTCTCGCTCCTCACCTTCCACGTTTATTAAAGCTCAATCACCTTCTTGCAAACAGCTCCCTGAAAAATCTCTCTGTATTCACTACTCTAACCTCACCGTTGTTTGCCATCTTAAAGTTAAGCAATTAATCGAATTTTTCTCTGTAAGGAACCATATCGACATTAGCTGCATGACTAAGACAGCCAATTAAACATCGCCATGGTTACACTCCTAATAGCAGCCAGGAGACACGACGATGGAATGACAGCCGTGCTGCTTTCTTCAGATGCCGCGCTCCAGCCAGGAGCGAGGGAATCATTAGCAGTTGAGTCATATCTGGGCTTCTTTTGTTCAGCTTCCCGTTTTATTTTAAGATCCTCAAAGACTTTTTTTCAATGACAACTTTAAACTAGAACCTGACGGAAGAGAAATTGAGAGGGAACGGTACATAAACTCCTGTACCTACCTGGGGCTTCTTTGGGATGTCACATAAGGTACCAATTATGAGTGAAAGAGAGATGAGAAGAACGTGGAGTTCACGGAGGGGTTCAGAACAACCTCTTTGACCAAAACATTTACAAAAGTGAGGGAACTTGTGGGCTCTAGACTTTTCTTTCTGCAATACCAAGCCCCAAAGGGGGTGTAGGAAAAATTCAGCACCTCAGTCAGACGCTGGGATCCTAAAACCTGCACTCAGCTGACACTTGGGTCCAGAAGATCTTGGATACTTCGGCACCTCCATTTTCAGGCTGAAGTCCCCCAAGGCTCAAAACTCTCAGTTCTGCCCATGTCAGAGCTGTCTCAGTCGGGATGGTGCAGTTGACCCCCCACCCTCCGCTCAAATCCCCCTGGTAGCTGGATTTGCCTGGGATTTTCAGAGGGTACCAGTGAGATTTAGTATCTGAACAACATCCAGACAGAGCTCTCCTTCAAAGCAAGGGCCAGACGCGGCAGCAGGGCCTGCCCTCATCCCGCTGCCCCCTGGCTATACCTGGGCTGCCCCAGATTCCAGCCCCTGCCGGAGGGGACCCACACCTGCGGCCCTCCCCTCCTTCTCCCACCTCTCCTCCTGCAGTCCCTTCCCCTGCGAAAAATATTTCCAGGTTTCCTCGTGGGCCAGTAAGAGGAAGGGCAGGAGGAGGCAAAGTGCCAGATTATATGTAAGCACAAGAACAGGCCTCTCTAGCACGATGGGGAGGGCAGGCTCCTTTCCAGCCCTTCTCCAAGGACGGGACTCGCCAATAAAATGCACTGATCGGTGAAACTAGGGAGGAGATGAGACATCATTCCACAGGGAGAACACCGTAGCTGGGCACAGCTCAAACAGCCCTCTCCTAGCTTTAACCCCGCGCTGTCAGGGTATCCTCGGCCAGCAGATAAGCAAGGGCTGCAGATCTGCCGCAGGTTCCAGTTACCAAGCGTCACCCAGCACCGCGCTGCACCCACGGGGCTGCACGTGTTCCTCCTGGGAATTACGCCCCTCGGCCGGGAAAACCTTCCAAAGCCATTTCACAGACACGGGAATTAAATCTACAGCCATATGAAAAGAGAAGGAAGGAGAGAAGACTGCAGGGTCTTGGTGACAGGTAAGCGTTAAGAAAAGTAATCTTGAATGTATTGCTATTTGTTGACTATGACACACCTCCTGCGCCTGACAGCGGGAAAGAAGTAACCCCCCGACGTCTCGCAGGCCATGGATGTGCCCCAAACACCACCCTTCCCCTCCATGAAAATCATTCCCTACATGGCAGGCTGAGTAGCCATAAGTCAAGGCAGCTCTCCTCCATAAACGATACCCTGCAATTATCTCACAGCATATTAATGACACGAGTGTGTTCCTCCGGAGGAATAGGTACAGAGCCGTGGCTTACACTGATCGGGGAAAAGATGCTATAAAGAATTGCCTCAACACAAATGCTGTAACTGGGGGAAGAAAAGAAGTGACAAAAATGTTTGCAGCACATCACTGCTACAATTTCTCAGTGCTGTGATATTCATGTGATTAATCTTGGGATATAATCCCTCACCTGCCTACACACAGAACTGAAACCAGCAACACGCGCTTTCCATATTTACCCTCGCTCCTAAAGCTGCAGCATGGCCCTGCCTTGTTTGTATTTATTTACGAGCATTTCTCCACTTACCTGTACTGCAACCACAGAAAGGACCTCAACTGAGATCCTGTTAAATTCATCAAAACAGCCCCAGGCTCCTGTCTGGGAAAGGCCTTTGTAAATATTCCCACAAGACTGGAAAAAAAAAAAAAAAAAAAAAAAAATTACAAGAGTAAAATCACAAATGGAATCAACACCAGCAAAAAAACAGATTTTATTTCCCAGCCTGTTTATTTATAGCAATTTACAGTCTATTGTGGGTATTTAGAAAAGTGCATGGAAACAGCAGGCACAACTCAATTATAATATTTATAGCTCTGCACAGTTTGCCACTTGATTTGCTAATTGCACTTTCTCGATATATCTGTGCACTTGTTTCATTTAAAGGTCACCTGTGCTGAATTACTGACAGCCCCGCTTCCTGGGAGAGCCCATAATCTGAATAAAATATGATCTGAGGCTACCAAAATCACTGTACCGTGCCAGACTGGCAGAGAGCAAGACTCAGCCTAACGATTCAGCATTCTGCAGCGGCTGAGGGTTCAGCATGTTTTGGCCTTATTCTGGGAGAGGATCCCGAGAAAACCAGGACAGGTCCCTTCCCATGCCACGGCCTGTCAGCCTGCGAGCACGCCAAGAAGAAATGACCAGGGTTGAAATATCAGCACAGCCTCAGTCTCAACTGAACAGGCCAAAATTTTGGAAGCGTTTCACGTGGAATCTAAGTCCAGAAGGGAATGGAAAGGCGTAACAAGGCAGAGAGAGACAGTTTGGGCCTCTGCCTCCTGAAGAACCTTGTGCAAGTCTTAGAGGAGAAGAAAAAGGCATTCAGCAGAAAGGAACGTAGCAGGGATTTGAGGAGAGGTGGTGGATCAAAGTGATCTCAGCTGGATTACTCTCATCCTTCAGGTTTCACGGGGCCCTGAGTATCCCTAGCCCCATGTGATGGCACTGCGGTCGAGGTGGGACCAGTACCTTGTAGTCCATCTGCTCGGAGCAGTTAAACACGTACACCATGATGCCCAGGGCTCGCCCCAGATCTTTCGTAGTCTCCGTCTTGCCAGTGCCTGCAGGGCCCGCAGGTGCTCCACTCATGGTCAGGTGCAGCGACTGGGTCAGGGTGATGTAACATCTTTCACAGCGAAGGACGAAGGAAAAAAGGAGAGAGAAACTGAGACTTGGTCCAACAGGTCACAGAGAAATGTCACATGGGCAACGGACTCAGGAGAGCCTTTCTTCTGAAAAGCTGTACATGAGCAGAGTGCATGTCTAAGCTGAAAGTCCTCTTGGGCATTAACCACCACCTCTGCCCAGCTGTGTTTTCTCCAAGAGACACTTGTCTTTCACCGGGATCTGCCCAACCTCTTCACGTCCAGGTTGTGCTTCCTCTGAATCCCCATAACACTCATTGATATTGGGCTGCCTTCTTCCTTCCTAGTGCTCTCCCTAGTGCTTGCCTTCCTAGTGCCCAAAGGATCCCATGCCCATGACTGACAGAAACCTGCTCAGATGGTCTATGAACGATCCCCACTCAACACTGCAGCAAGGCCCAAAGCTTCTCCATCACGCTGATGATGGACACCAGGGAGGTGCCCCCGTGTGGGTGTCTATACTCCCTGTATAAGCCACAGAGCTGTAGTCAATACGGCCAACAAAACCTGATAATGCAGGGGGGCTTGGCTCAGCTGACTAACGCGGGTGACTAGAGCTATCTGAAATGCTTCTGGCTACTCAAATGTCACAATAGGGTGGAAAGACAGGACAAGGGGTCCACAGAAGACTTGCACACTTCTGGTTTGTCAGCGGGAAGCCAGGTGGGACAATGCAGAGCATCTCAAGTCACATTAGTGTCCCCATTGAGACAACTGAGCCAAGTGGTAAATGTCTACTTCAAGACGGGATGAAAGCTCTCTAGCCTCACCAACTCTATGGGCTGTGGACATCTTGTGCACAGGCAGAGACCCACAAGTGAGTGTCTTCATCTGTGAGCTGAATCCCACCCCGGGATCTGAGGCACAGGTACCCCAGAGGGTACCACCACCACATCACAAAGCAGGTGAGAGAGCTCCGCCACCAGGTTGCTGGGACACACAAAAAGAACAAGAGGGATGTGGGTGTCCAAAGTGAATCCATCTTTGGTTGGCAACTCTTTCTCTAACTGCGTGGCAAAGCCCAGCTATGGTGATGTTTCCCAGGGACTTACCTGTCGGTCAGTGGAGTGATCACAAGCCGAGGGGTATTGCCAAGGTATTCGTAGGAGTACAGGAACTGGGCATCGCAGATGTTGGCAAAGCAGTGCCGTTCCTCATCCGACCATCTGTGCCGGAGCTGTGACAGCCAAATGAACGCCTGGGCGTTGTCCACCTGCAACACACCCACAAGCACCATCACGGGGAGGCCAGGGATGCCAGGCACACGCAGCTCAGCTGCCGAAACCATGACTGCAATGAAGCTTTCATCGGGGATGGACTGGTCCTCACGGCGAAGGCAGGTGTGGTGAGGAAGGTCACCTCCCTGCAGCGTGGTGAGAAATGTCACCTCCCCATCGCCCATCAGTAGAGGGTAGGAACCAAATTAGTAACCACGTTGGTGGGAGAGGAAAACGTGAATACTTGAGCAGCACAAAAAGACTCCTGAAGAAGAGATTTAAGAAGCAGGAAGCAGCAAGAGGCTCTTGTAATGCAAACAGAGGAGAGAAGGAGCAGGGGCTGCCTAGAGAGGGAACGGGCTACAGACAGCATGAGGGAAACAGGCTGGGGACAGGGGGACAAGGACAGCCATGGCCAGTGCTCCCTGTACAACCAGCAGGCAGGCCCAGCTTCCCCACAGACTGGGCACCACCAAGCCCAGCTCAGCCTTGAAGCCAGAGACCCCCCGAGCAGCCTGGCTGCCTCCGAGAGGGCACAGATGAGGGTAAAGCTACAGCCCAGCATGCTCAGGGCACCTTCCCCTCCACCTGCAAGGCTGGACACTTGGCACAGTGCCCAGGACAGGGGAGTAGCACGGGGGAGGCGTGCAGGACAACAAGTCTCAAAGGAGCCCCCGTGGCCCCACACCAGACCAAGGAGGCTACAAAAAAAAAAAAAGCCTGAATTCTTTTTCTTACTTTCTAAATCCATAACTGAGACTGCATCCAGCAGCCTCCCAACGCAACACCATGATCCACCAACACGTGCCTTGGCAACAGGACACAGGGCCACACTCTCACTCCCGGTGTGACCCTGTGGCAAGTACAACAAGCCCCTAAGGCCATGACACAGAACAGCACTGCAGGCTTACGGGGGCTTTCTGCCTCCCTGCTGCAAACACTGTAGAAGTAAATTTAGTCACGTACCTCCCACCGAGACAGGCAGCGATCGCAATGGCCTGTGGTTGGCCTGTCACTCCTGAAACCCCACTCCAACGCCCAACACAGGACCACGCTGAGCTGCAAACACAAACCTTCTGCGCTATCATCTTTGCCACCACGTCCCGAGCGTGCACGTCAATGGTGCAAATGGTCATGATTTTCTGCCGGTCACCCTTGGAGAGCTGCCCGATCAGCATGGTAACGAGGGTGTTCAGCTGCGTCACTTGCTTCTTGTGATACTCTTTCATCGCATTCTCGTAGCCTTCCTCTACCCTGGCAAAGGCAATCCCAACCTCGGTTGTCCACCAGATCTGGGTGCAGGAAAGAGCCACCTAGGGAAACAGGCTGGCTCAGTATCAGGGAAAACACCAGGGCTTCCTTACGTTCAAGAGTGTCTGATCCACAGGGAGATCAAGGATGAAGTATCCATGACATGAAATTAAGTATTTATTCATACAGTAGTCACAGCAGACAGGACAACAGGGATCTGCCCCGTGACATTCATTTAAAACATCATATCAGAGGCAGACACATTTAGCAGCTACTTATTAGTAAATCAGCACCTTTCACACGCCTGACACAGCAGAGGAGGAAGAGTTGGAGACATGGTTGGAGGTGCATCTGAGGGGCTCTTTTCTCTTGTTTGGCCTCACCACTTTGTTTTCCTGCTGTACCTCTCGCTCCTCTGGGTGTACAGACTTCCCGGGACACGGGGTGCAGCAGGCACTGCCCAAGCCCCCGAGCTCTGCAACCCAACCAAGAGCGCATCCTCCCTGGAGCCCCAGTAAGACCATGGAGCTCAGCCTGGAAGAGATCGTCACAATAAAGGACAACTCATCCTTCCTCTCTCCTGGACAGCACAGTGGAGGCCAGAAGTGTCCCCATCCACAGCTAGAGGCCATTATTGAAAGAAGGGAAGGGCAGGACTGAAGGGGAAGCCAAGAGCTGCCTTTCCCACATGCTAGCCTGAGCGAAGATGAGGAGCAGCAGCAGATACCTGGGCAGGGTAGTCAAATAGCCACTGTTCCCTCGGCTTCTCCTCGTAAGCCATGACGGCTTCCGTCATCTCGTCTCTCACAGTAGCCCTCATGCTGTCTAGTACGTGATTCAGCCAGACCTCAACCTGGAGAAGAGATTAAACCACAGTAACGCATGTGCTCTTCTTAAGTGCCTTTGGTAATTAGTGAAGATGGGAAATGGGACAAGCATCTCAACTCTCAGGTTAAACAAGCCGCACGGTCTCCTTCAGTCTGGGTGGATTGAGCCAGTTCTGGAACTGCAGGATTAGCATCTATTGCCAGATCCCAGGAATACAAGGCAGATTTTCCTTGAACTCCAGCTACAAGGAGAAACCAAAAGGAACTCCACCGATGAGCCATTTGGTTCGGCGCGTGGCCTCCAGGCCACGACAGAATCGCTCCTAGGGCACAGTTTGTCAGCAGCAGGAGAAAGCTGCCACCAAGCTGGGAACACGACTCCTGCTGAATTTGGTATTTCACAGGCAAAGCCCTCACTGAGAAGGTAGTTTAAACGCAGCAAGCTCCATCGCTGGGGAGCTCAGCAGCTGGTACCACATACTTTAGCTTCCTACAATAGTCCAAGGAGAAAGGTGCAACTACAGGAACAGATAAGCTAGGCAGCAGTTTGATTCTTACGTTTCATACTTTAACTGATCCTATGAAAGCAGGAAGATTTGAAAAACAGGAAAAAAAGCCTTCTCTTTCAAAAGATACCCACGCAGAGGCATTATGGATTATCTTAGTCTATTTTCAACCCGCATCCCCTCCCTGACTGAGGATATTTATAACAAGCTCTAAGACTAACCTTCAAAACATCTTAGAAAAATTCAAATAAAAAAAAAAAAAACCTGGTTAGAAAAAGGCCGCAGACCTTTCTCCTGCTGTGGACTGTGACACCTATGCCCCACCTCAGTGAGGATCTATCCAGAGTGGGACCAAGGGCTGTGGTGTAAACAGGAATTAAATTACACACCACCTCTTCCAGCCTTTCTCATGCATAAAGGAAGAGCAGTGAAGCTCTACGAGGTCTTGGTAACAGAAGCCCACACAAGGGGAAGGAGAGCAGACTCCACCCGACGGTTTTTCCCTCTCACCTGCCCGCTGCAGTCACAGGGTTCACTGAAGCTGACATATTCCTCCTCTCTACTGTACATTCCCAGGGCAACCTTGGTTGGCTTTTGCTCAGAGTCCAGCTGGAATTTCATCTTGGCCAAGTTGTCGAAGAGTTTGGAAAGATGACGTTGCACCTGCCAAAGGAATTGTACTAAATAAAGCAACAGACACTTTGTATGAAATGGAGATCACCATACATGTCACAGGCACAATCATGTTTACAAAGCATGATCTTGGACATCTTGGAAGCACCACATCTTCTCATACATGGCCAGGATACTGCCAGTGCAAGCCTCTTGCTCTCTCTCCCAATACTTCCACCTATTTCTACATCATTTAAAAACCACAAGTGCCTTAATAAATCATATTTACCCACCAGGAAACCTCCCATACAGGGCAAAAGCACAGAAAACATTCAAACATCGAATGACCTCCTAGCCCAAATTTCCCTACATGTGAGGTCTGTAGCCATTGCTCCACCTCACCCTATTCTCAGCACGCTGTGGGGCCTTCTTCACTACGAACCTTCCTGCTTTTTCACTACTACGAATCAATTTTGTGCCAATGAAAAGTCCTCAGTTCTCCTCCATGGAGAAGAAAGACCTTTATTTCTGCCGAAGACCCATGATAAACAGCTCAACAGCCAAGACCTCCTACGAAATATCTTGACCAAAAGCACTCTTCCAGAAGGGAAAGAATAATTCAGTCCTTTCCTGCTCACACCCAGCTCAGTTTGAAAAGCCAACAGGGAGACACTAGTGTTGCTGCGGCAGGCTCTCAACTTCGGCACCGGCCTGCTGCGAGCTGAGCAGGTTCCAGACCACTACGTAACACACAGCTACGTCACTGCGTGTGTCACACGCCACCACCACCAAAGGCAGACTTCTCCCCGGACTGACGTCCCCATCGCGAGGGTGAGCTCCCAAAGCGGTCCCAGACGGGAGCTGCCTCTCTCAGTGACAGCCAGAGGCGGGGAGGTGGACAGGCTCCCGTGGTGACACACGAGAACAGCCCCTGATGCCCGCTGCTCTAAGGCTTTCAGAGAAAGACGGGTGGCCCTGTCCACTTAATTCTGACTCCCTGACTCGTAAAGGGTTACGGCACTCCTTCTCTCCAGCTGTCCTGCAGGTGGACACAGCTTGGTACTCCTGTGCACGTTCAAGCAGGGCCAAATCCTGGAAGGTGCCAAGTACCTCCGAGAAGCAAAGGGCACTCGTCGCAGCCCCAGATAAGTGTATCTCCTTTCAAATTTTAAGTAAACCACCAAAACCTTTTCTTATATCTAGAAGTTTCTGCTCACAAATCCCCACTGTCCGTTCCCAGACCCTGGCCAGTCTGCAGGGCTTCGGACATACTCCAGCACTTGCTGCAATCCTGCCACCGGAGCCCTGAATACACCGGAGTCTGCACAAGCTGAATACCCAGTTCAAGAGGATAACATCATTGTGTATATAGTCCTCCTTTAGGAATTATCAGACTTTGAAACTACAGTGGAAAGGCTGAGAGTGTATCCATGTATGATCCTACTTGACATTTACTTTGATTCTACTGCAATTAGTTTTGAATAACAGAAAACACCAGGAATTTCTTCTTACTCTACGGAGCATTTCAACACAGCATCTTTTCTTTGCTTCCTGTGGTTTTTTTCTCTCCATTTTAAGTATCAATCAACAATGTATTTATGATCCTCTGCGGGCTGAAATCCCCCAGCAGCAGAAACAGATACAAGCAGTGTGAAAGGTCAGAGGCAAACAGCAGCATTTCCAAACGCACACGCAAACCTCCTCCATTCATGTGCTCACAGGAACGTTGAAAATGATAAAAAGCTTAAAAAAAAGTAAGATTACTTGCTACCAAAAGAGGGAATAAGGAATTCATTCCCTATCCAACACTCTCCATTTGCTGTGCAAGTTTTGATTGGTTTTACACACCACCCTCAGGATAAATGATGCATCCCAAACAATGCCAGCCAGAGCGCTCCACTGCCAAGCAAAGCAGCCAAGGTTTCCTGACAGCAGCTCCTGCAGCAGCAATAACAGACCCTAACGCTGCCGTGCTGTATGGAAAACATCTGCAGGACCGAATCCTCCAAACTCTGCTCACCGGGGGACAGGAGGTGTCTGTGCTCCGCTGGGGATTGCGGGGAAGACCACGCTGAAAACATTTCCTAAAACAGGAAAATTCCTACAAGTTCCTCCACAGGATGACCCAGTGATCCACCAAAGTCAAGAGGAGAAATGGGATACTTGGAGCGATTTCCTCACACCTGGCATTCCGGCTCCTTCCCCAGAAACCCAGCCTGGAGGGAAGAAGCCTCAGTCAGATGGCGGAGAAGCCCAGAGCAGGAGGTCAGATAGCCAGCACCCCTGAACCACGCAGGGATGGATGGCAACCCAAGAGATCTACTTGCTTGCCTTGGCCATAGCCACTGTCTGACCAGCAGCTGTCTTCCCTCTTTCAGGCTGTCTTCTTCTCTCCCCCTATAATCAGGATATCCCAAACGCCTTTGCATGGGGGAAGGAAGAAGTGCCTCTTCCACCTCAAAAAAGGGAACTCTCCAAGCCATCAGTTGTCAACAGCTCCACATTTGGACGACCATTCTGTGGCTCTTTCAACAGCAGATGCTGTTTGGTGGCATCTCAGGCTGGGGATCCAAGGTCAGCAACAAGTTTTGGCGGAGATCCCCAAGAAAGGTGGGTTCCTCCAACCTCACTGTATCCCAGCAGAAAAAAAGTCACTGCTTTTATGGCATCAAAAACACAGCTCTGCTCTGTGCAGTGCTTTCAGAACCATCTGCAAGCATCACCAGGGTTAGACCAGACAACATACTGTCCACATGTTGCCTTTCAAAGATGACAGATGAAGGCCCGGCGAGGGTGGGAGAAAAAGCACTGCAGAAAGGATAAGCTAAAGGAGAGTCCCAAGACAGCATCTTCCACTGTGACAGTACTGACAGCTGGGAAACGCAAAGGGGACGCAGTACGAGGCTTACCAGCTGGGGGTTGGTGCCATTGGAAAGAATATCCAATAAATCTGCAGAAGAAATGAAGTAGAATCTGGGAAAGGCCAACCTCTTTGTGTCCAAATATTCAGCCAAAGCCTTCTCACACAGAGACAACCTGGGGAGACAAAGCAGATAAAAGGTGCCCAGGACGGGTGGGTAAATCCTTTCGTGTTTCATGCTACAGTTCGGGTTATCAAACAGATTCTCCCCTGCTACGGGGAAATGCCGGACATGAGCTGAGCCTGAAGGCTGGTCCTCTGCAGCGTTTTCTGAATAGATCAACAAAGCACATACTAACTCATCGATCTCTCTCTACCCCGAAGGGTCAAATAGCCTAAGAGTCAGAGAAGTAGAGGGCACAGAGTCTAGTTGGAGGTCAGTGACGAGTGGTGTTCCCCAGGGGTCAGTGCTGGGTCCAGTCCTCCTCAATATATTCATCA
Source organism: Rynchops niger (assembly GCA_013400035.1). Classification (NCBI taxonomy): domain Eukaryota; kingdom Metazoa; phylum Chordata; class Aves; order Charadriiformes; family Laridae; genus Rynchops; species Rynchops niger. The sequence goes on along the minus strand of VXBH01000320.1, from coordinate 277,757 downwards.
ATGACCTGGATGAGGGGACACAGTGCACCCTCAGTGAGTTTGCTGATGACACAAAGCTGGGGGCGGTGGCTGACACACCAGACGGCCGTGCCACCATCCAGAGAGACCTGGACAGGCTGGAGACCTGGGCAAAGAGGAACCTTATGAANGACGACTGAGGGGGGATCTTATCAACACTTATAAATACTGAAAGGGGGGGTGTCAGGAGGATGGGGCCAGGCTCTTCTCAGTGGTGCCCAGGGACAGGACAAGGGGTAACGGGCACAAACTTGACCATGGGAAGTTCCACCTAAACACGAGGAGGAACTTCTTTGCTGTGAGGGTGGCAGAGCCCTGGCACAGGCTGCCCAGAGAGGTGGGGGAGTCTCCGTCTCTGGAGACATCCCAACCCCGCCTGGACGCATTCCTGTGCCACCTGCTGTGGGTGACCCTGCTCTGGCAGGGGGTGGGACTGGGTGATCTCCAGAGGTCCCGTCCAACCCCTAACATGCTGTGGTTCTGTGAAGCCTCATAAAAAAGCAGAAACACACGTGGAAGAAGAGGCTAGAAAGGGTTTGCAGTCTGACCTGCTGTTTTAGACAAGCTCTCAATTGCCACAGGTGATTTCACACTGGGATGAAAGTTTCCATATCTGCTTTTATTCTAAGGAGCCACATTTTAAAGTCTGATTCAAACCTACTCAGCTTTTTGCGTTTGCAAAGCCTAAAAGGAAACTTGTTTGCTTCGATCTAAAATGAATCTTTCAGTGTTTACATGCTGAACCGCTGCTGAGCTTAGAAAGTTCGTAAATAACATGCAGCTAGTCCTCTGTGAGGAACACCGGCCTTATCAAATTAAAAAAGAAGCAAAAAAATCTTTATTTTAAATGGACAGTTATTATTGATACAACAGCTATCATATTAAGTGCGTACCAGGTAGAGGAGCTCACGTGTTATGTGACAAGCGTATCCATTGCGGGACACTGAGGTCTTTCTCAAGGAAAGACCATGTGTCAAGGGTATATACGCAGAGATAATTTCGTAAATTAAAGAACACGGGCTCAGCTCTGCTGCAGATATCCCTGCTTGGACTGCTAAATAGATAGTTAAGACGTTGTATTTGGAGTGGCAGTGAGGCGATTTGTTATTAAAACCAGCTCTATGCCCAGCTTTGTGTGTGTGCACATCACTATTCAGGAGGAGAGTCTGCACGTACACAAAGCCAGACTCCACCTTGGGGGCTTCAGGGTGATGGATCACAAATAAAAAGATGTGAGAAAGATCAGAAATGCTGCGACCTGTGAATGCAAAGGATGCACAGAGTAGGAAGAAAGCCTTGGAGCACAGGTTAAACAAACTTCTTAGAGCTGACCCCAGTCTCTGACAAAATCCTGGGACTGAAGTTCTACCTACCTACTCTGAATGTCCTCCAGTTGATGGGACAGACCTGGTTTATTGGTGGCCTCAACTACGTTGGGAGTTTTGTGAGCTTCATAAGCCAGTTCTTTAAAATCCACATCAATCTCTTCAAAGCGTTTGGAGTCCTAAAGAGCAAAACAAAGAACACAGTCATGGTAAAACACTAACTTTGTGCTAAAAGATCCCATATTCTGGGTGCCGTCTTTGGGTTGAGAGGAAAGACTCTCTTGCAGAGAACCTTCTGCCCAGTGCAGAGAGGGCCAGTGAGGCACTTGCCTTCTTGTAACTGTGCCCCAAAGGGGTTGTGGATGAAGTGATCCATGCAGAAACCAATGCTGAGGACCAACCATTTTTGGGGGGACTGAATTCCCCTTTGAATATCCTCATAACGCTTCCTCTCCTGCGTCCAAATGAAATACCAGTTTCCCTGGCCACAGCAGCAGGAGATGCTCCCACATGGGGAAAGGCTACCGACTCCACGTGAGTTCACTCTTCCCTGCATGCTACACCGCAGGAGTCCCACTGCCTGCTCCTGAAACAGGGCTCATGACACTGGCAGAGGACAGCCCTTCCTTGCCTTGAGTAAGGCCACGGAAACCCCACGTTGGCAGCAGAGGAACACGCTGACAGTTATGCTCCGCACCTAACAGGGACCCTGAATTCCCAAAGTTAACAGTGAAGAATAAATAATGTTCAAAATGTCTCTGCTCCTCCCTTCTTCCCAAGCCAGGCATCCCAAGTGAGCCGGGACACAGAATAAAAGTGCTCCAAGCCTCCCTGGTAACACTTCCGTGTTAACCCGTGTTCAGCCCTGGCAGCAAGGCTCTGGCTGGAGGGCTGAGCCCTGCCTGCACACAACCTTCCAATGTCCATCCCACGCCCTGCCCGCACATCCACCCCCAGTCCTGGATGCATTCCGAGGAGGTTCAGCCTCCAGAGGCTTTCATAGAGTCATAGAACGTGTTGGGTTGGAAGGGACCTCTCAAGGCCATCTAGTCCCACCCCCTGCAGCAGCAGGGACATCTCCAACTAGAGCAGGTCGCTCAGAGCCTCATCCAGCCTGGCCTGGAATGTCTCCAGGGATGGGGCCTCCCCCATCTCTCTGGGCAACCCGGGATAGTGTCTCACCACCCTCAGGGTAAGGAACTTCTTCCTAATGTCTCATCTAAACCTGCCCTGCTCTAGTTTAAACCATTGCCCCTCGTCCTGTCACTACATGTCCTTGCAACAGCCCCTCCCCAGCTTTCCTGTAGGCCCCCTTCAGGGACTGGAAGGGGCTCGAAGTTCTCCCCAGAGACCTTTTAGCCTTCTTGGGAAGGGAAGAGGCTGCCAATTCATGCCACCTGTCAGATGGGTGTTGAGATGCAGCCAGCTGCCCAGTAGGACGCAGGTTTAAATCATGATGGGATTCCACACAAGCCATCAGCCAGCTGGTGGCTATTAACAGCTTGCTGGCACCGGGTACCGCCTTCAGGGCACTGGGTATCAGCACCCCTACATATTCTCCAGTAAGCAAGCTGCGCCCAGCGCTCTCCAGAGCAGAGGAACAGTCCAAGCAGACCAGAGTGAAGGGATGGAGACAGGTGGTGTATTGTCCAGGTGTCACCGGGCTGTGAACACCCTTCTCTTGGGTGCCAGTCCCCCAGCAGTGCTGTCAGTGACGCTGCACGTGGATGGGGACGGCAGCGCAGTCAACTGCAGTTCACTCGTGAGCTACTCAGTATGGCTGTGAGGGGTCCACCAGGGCCAGGAACCAATTTGGAAGATTTTCTTAATAATAAAGGGAATCAGGAATAAGACTGGAAGCTGGAGTCAAAGACACCCCCGAGGAGGTCACCAATGACAACTCCGTCCCATTTTCCGAAGCAGGAGGGACAACCGCTGCTCTCCCCCTGCTCCAGCGCTGAAGGCAGGGAAGGGGATGCTGCCAAAACTGCCTGCTTCAGCTCTGGTTTGATGATTTGCAATGTCTGAGTAATAATGCTGGTCCTCTCCCCTCCGAAGAACGAGGGAACATGCCTGCAGCACTGAAGGAAGCCAGCACCCTCGCGCTCAGCCTCCAGGAACTCTGTATTTGCTATGCAGTGCTGGAGGGGAGAAAAACAGCTTCTCAGCACGGCTCAAGCACAACCTACAGTTCAAAAAACATCCTGGGGCAGTACTAGGGAAACTACTATAGCACTAAGGGAGCCTCTGAAAAAGCAATGTAGCGGGAGAAAAACCCTCCTTTGGGGAACTTGCCATTATAGATAACCCTATTTTGTATTTTGGGGGCTCTTCAACGCTTTCCGAACAGGAAGAAAAGGATTTGGGGTTTCATACCTTGGGAAGCTGTGCCCGTATATCTTCTGAGCCTATGAATATGCTCTCCAAGTGAGACCATGTACGCTGCACTTCGAACCAGAGAGAAATGACGGAGTCTGCAGCGGAGAGCTTCTTCTGCCATGCAGACACTTCCTCCAAAAAGAAAGCAATATATTTGGATGTCATTAAATTCTGCAGCTGCACCTGGTTGTCTTCTAAAGTTTCAATGAGTTCCTCATCTGACTTCAGCAAAGGGACGTTTGTCCGGGGGTGAGGCTCATACTGAAACTCCATGCTGCTCCAAGTCATTTTTAGCTCCTTCAGGACTTTCTCCATACTCATTTCTCGTACTGCTTTGTCCACAATGCCACGAACCTCGTCCTCAAAGTTATGCAGGTTGAGCTTGAGGAGGTCAGCCAGCGTGGTGTCCGCATCCATCACAAACCTCACACCCGTCATCTGCATCAGTTGATTCCAATGCCTCTCCCTAATGGCAGGATTTTGAAGTTCTGCCACAGCTTTCAGGGCCGTCAGCATATTCTTCACCTTGCTGTCCAGCCCGATGAAAGCATCCCATGCCCTCATTTCTTTATCCAAATTCCGAATCTCCCTTGCAAACTTTTTACACTCCAGATCCATGTTTTCCACATTAATACCCACCCATTTGGTGGTCTGCCAGTCATCGAGGCTAGTGTTCACAAGGGAGATCGTATCCCAGAGCTCTTTGAGAAGACACAGCTCCTTTCTGCACTGCTTCAGTTGTTTATAATCTGGCACCATGACTTCAAACAGACCAGCTGATTCGTAAATCGAGGTCATGGCTGACTCCATTTGTTTAATCTCAATGTGCTTTGCATCCAGCAGTTGATAAGGCTTTTCGGTGTCAAACCTAGAAAGAAATGTTTATTCTTCATAAGTGATATTGTAACGACTTCTAAAGAAAACATAAAACAAACAGTGCCTCTCAGAGACAAAGCAGAGATGAAACGTCTATAGTACACATTGATGGTACAGCCACATGGCACTCCTGATGCCACCTTAAAGCGATACTTTGCACTCAGCATTCAACCTCTTGCTAACACCGGACAGTGTTCCCAGGGACAAAACGCCCGAGGCATAACAGATACAACACTGCGAAGGCAGGAAATGTATGCAAGGGCTCCAGCATATGTCCTCAGGACACTCGGACGTGATCCCATAAAGCTTTTTTTCCCCGAGGCTTCTCTGATGCTATAATTTGCCCGTACCTGAATGGTGCTTCCTTCCGAAATCGCTCTCTGAATCTGTGCTGCTCAACATCAAACGCCGCGAGGCTCTTGCGCAGAGCTGTCATTTCGTTGGCTTGCAGAGGAGCCACATGCTGCTTCACAGCTATTGCCAGCTTCTTTATATTGTTCCATTTTTCTGGCAGCTCCTGCAAGCACAGTGGAAATGCTGGTAGGCACTATTTGCTATTGGATATAAGATGCATCCGATCCCTTTATGGATAATTGCAGAACAGGAAAAGCAACAGAGCCCATCTCTAAAACTGTAAGGAAGTTTTGTAGTGATGCAAAGGCTAAACACAAATCGGGATAAAACTTACCAATTACTCAAAATTTTGAAGACTAACGAAGACTGAGACCTTATACCTGACTATTCTGATTGTAAAAACATGTACGATAACTCCAGACAAAGGGTCCCAGACTAGATCCTGGGCTCCCAGGATGGTTCAGTGCTCGAGAGAGAACAGTGATCCCAACACCAGGCCCAGCGGGACCCGGAGCCTGCTGGGAGCGGCTGAAGGCAGGAGGACGGGCTGCGGATGCAAGCTCATCAGATCGTCCAGCTTCCCAGAGCTAATTAAGAAACAGAGCCTGGGAAATTTCCTGCCAGCTGTAGGAGCAGAAGAAGATGTTATAGCAGAAGGACTTCTAGAGTGCTCTCTGGGACAAATCCCTCCAGTCTGCATATACAATATTAGTACTAAAGAAGACTGGTTTCTTTCTCAGCTCTGCATCCAAGCCACAAGTGCACAGCACTGCTGACGATCCACCCTCTGTACGTGGGATTTGCTTCAGAAAGGGATTTCACATCTTCTCATTGGGCTTCTCGGGCCATATCCTCAGCCCAGACACTGACATCAGCCAAGGGCTCTGCTGTTCTCAAATCCCAGTGCTCGGCTCTCAGAGGGCACACTTCCCCGTGCACTGTGCGAGCCTACAGGAAAGACTTTGGGTTTCTTTTCACCCCAGTTCACATAGTTGAGGAGATTAATGGAGACCCACCGAGACTACAGAAAGAAGGGAAACAACCTGGAGGCAGCTCTGAGGCAGAGAGAGCGAGACCGGTCCCTCCCCAGGGGTCTCTTTCTGGCACTTTATGTTCCAGTCTCAATAGAAATCACTATCCATGACCACAGCAGGGCACACATGAGGCTGCTTCCTTGTCTTTCTCCCACAAACTACCAGCTCCAGCCCATCCATCTCCATGGCCATGGAGGGAGCGGTACCTAGAGGAACTTATTTCTGTTTTTTCCACCGTGTAACAGGAGTGAATTAATCATTCAACTACGTGTTGCTGTCACTTGCCAGAAATCACAAACCTGTTTTGTTATCTCCTGCATCCGAACGGCCGCCCTGCATCTCTCATTTCTTCTATCAGAAAAATAAATCAGTTGTTAGAATGTACTGGCACAAACAGGCAGCTCTTAGGCAGAGGGATTAGCAGAGCCGGGTTCTCCGCAGGCCCATGTTTTATGCTGGACTGAAGCTGCTGCAGCAGCCAAAGCGTCCATGTACTGCAGCTCTCCTGGTGTTCAGGAAGCCTGTAGGATCCGAGGCATCCTTAGGACCCTTAACTATTCCAGATTTGGTGACCTGACCACCCACGGATCACAGCTGCCCAAGCAGAAAACCAGGGGATTGCTAAACCCCACTCAGCTCCCATCCAAGCCTGCAGCAGAGGACTGGAGCCTTTGCTGCACAGGTGCGTAAGGCAGGAACACCTCCCCAAAAAGTCTTGCTGTAAACCTTGTGTCCCCCACAGAGCCCTCTGCCCGCAGCACCCCATGGCTACAGGGTACCCAGCAGCATGTAGCCTCACGCGTCTCCACTGTAACATCTTGGCTGTTGCCAGTGTTTGTCTCCTGTTCCCCAAGGCCAGCTGGGCACCTCACAGTCTTTTCTAACCTCCATCTCATGGTCCCCTTCCCAGAAACAAAGGGAATTCCCAAAATAAATCTCATTCGTAAGAGCCAGCTGTGGAAAGGGGCCAAAATACTTTCATAATCTGCTCACAGGGGTGTCCTCTGGGTCAAGCAGATTTGGTGCTACAGAGCCAGTGGAGGACTGAAGTCCTATGAGAAGGCAACTCCTTTGCCAACGTTATCCTTCCCATCTCCACAGTTGCCAAGAACTGTCTTATTTAAAAATAATTATACTTCAACCTAATTAACAGATGGATTTGAAAATGCATTAATTTTTTTCAAGAGTAATCGCTGGGAGTTGGAGCAGGCAATTCTATGTTTTTCATACATAACAAAAGGCTTAATCTCTGCTTTAAAAGAAAAATCTCAATAAAACTCCAAAATTTAGAGCTATTAAGGCACATCCCACAATAGCAAAATACTATCCACTGAGGCCCTCTAATGACAGGGAGCGGGGTATTAAATATTCCTGCAACGCTCGTAAGCTCACGCTCTCTTTGGCATCTGCTCGGCAAATCAGTGTGTCCACCATGAGTTTTCACCCACCTCCAGTTGCCTGTAGACTTCCTCCGGCAGCTGTTGCTCGTACGTCTTCAGCAGCTCGACGGTTTGCTTCAGGGGCTCAAACATGGCGTCGGTGACACTGTGCCTTTCTTTAACGGCCAGGAGATGGCCCATAATCTCCACCAAACCATCATAATCGCCTTTTTCAACTTTTTTGCTCAAACCTTTATCGGCAGTTTTTATGAACTCGTCAAGGTCAGCCAAGCTACACAACACAAAGCAGGAAAGCACAAAATGAGGGCAGTTCTTATCGAAATAACGATCAGCCTCAGGCCAGGCAGCTGGACCGGCACGGACGGGGGAAGCCTGGCTAACCCTGCCCTTTGCATGGCAACGTGCCGAGGGCATCAGAACCACAACTCGAAGGCATCCATAGATGTGGTACAGCTTCCTGCAAGGAACAGATAAATAGGTTGGGATTTCTCAGGTTGGAGAAAAGGTCGCTGAGAAGGGGTACAATGGAGACCTGGGAGCTCAAGAGTGGTCTGGGGAGAGGGAGTTTGAAAGGACAGCTTTCACCTCGTCTCTTCCAACGCAAGAATCGGGATCTGCAAATGAACCTCGTGCATTGCAAAGCTACAACAAACAGGGATTCTTCTTCCCCCACTGCCTCAGTTCACAGGGTAACTCCCTGCTGCAGGAGGATGCGGAGGATAAAAATTCACAGCAGTTCAGAGAAGGAACCAAATACTTGTGGGAGGAAAAAAAACCCATCCATGTCTTTAAATACAAAGGCCCTGTCTCTCAAAGTCCTTGAGCTATAAATCGTTCCAGACAAGGAGAGAATCTGGGGGAAGTTTCCCTACCTCCTTACCCCGTTCTGAATCTCACCAGCTACTGGGCGCTGTTGGCAGAGGCATGATGGGCTCCCGGATCTCTGGTCCTTTCCAGCACAGCCATTCTCTGCTTCTCAAAACACTTACTTTTAAAGTGCCCACTTAAATTCTGTGGATGCTGATAGGCCAAAAGGTATCCTAAAATACTTCACCTAATAAAGACTAACCTGCTGAGTCAGGGACTCTTAATAAGAACCCCTAAATGCCTGTTCTAAGCTACATAAAAACCTCTTTGCGCAGAAATTATCTCACAGAATTACGGTGCTGAAAAGAACACAAAAGACCATATCATCCGCCACGCGCAGCAGCCTTCACTACTACATATCTGTAAACACTTCTTTGCAAGCATCCCAGACCTATGACACCCTTCAGTTGCAAGTACTTCAATAAATCACCCAACGCATCATCCTGCCCAGACCTGGCGACTGAGCAGCTATTCAGAGCAGGGAACACAGGTTAATTCTAAACTTATGTCCAAAACCCCTTCTTTTTCTAACCTTGAAACTCCCTCCCCATGACTGCTCATGCCAGGCAACCTGAATTAGCTTTTTCCTAAGTGCACTCAAAAGAGCAATGCATTTAGAAAGAGAGCAAGTACCTCATGGCATTAATGCAGCTTTACTGATGGCTAATATCAAATTCAACAAAGTAAGCGCAGAGCCTTAGCCGAGATTAGAGCAGTTGGATCAGGATGAACAGACAAACAGACGGCCTATCTAACACCGCACAGTGGGTCCCAGGAGCGGCTCGTGGGTTGTCAACGGTACCAAGCCCATATAACCGTTTCCACTTTACACACGCAGCCGTACCAGTTCCCAGCAGGGACCAAGGGATGGAAGATACAGGGTCTGTGACGGGGGTGGCACGCAGCACGGGCCCCCTTCTCTTGCTCCTGTATTTGCCCACGGGTTATCAGTGTGAAACGACAAAGCCCAGCCAAGACAACAGAACCCTGCTTTGGTTAGCACAGGTCCCGGGAAGAGGAGGCAGGAACAGCCTTTACCTGTGCGTGACGTGGTCCATGAGATGCTGCTTGAACACCAAGCTCCACCTTTTAATCACGTTCAGCAAGGATGCCTTGAAAGGCCGAGCATCGACTTTCATCCAGCTCTGGAAGATGCTGATGGGCTCAATGCGATTCACCTCCTCGTAGATCTTCTCATAGGAGTCGATCTGCTCTTTGAACTGCTGCAGCGTGGGAGGTGTCTCAGGGACGCCGTCCTCCGCATGGGCCTCAATTTCTGCAGCGGTGAGGATGTGCCCATAGAGGAGGAACTGGCGGCAGAACTCCTTTCTGTCGTCCCCATAGAGGTAGGAGTAGTGGTCGAAGGCACTGCGGTAATCGCAGCAGGCCGTCATCACAGCCTGCACTCGTCCCATCAGGTCATGGCGCATGTCAGCCAGATCAGCCATGTCCTCCATGTCAGCCTAGGAGAGGAGAGGAGAGGAGAGCGCAGTGATGCGGGAGCAGCGTGGTACCTCCTCACTGCCCCACGGCATGAGGGAGCTCTACAGCCACCGACCTGGTAGTGGGGGAAGCCACTGTGCTCAGCCAGCCTGGGCACCAACGATGAGATCCGGTAGATGTCATTGAGAAGACCTTCCATCATGTCATAGAAGCCATCATTTGTGCCGGGGTCCAAGGAAGGACGAAATATTAAATCTGGGATCACCAAGACCAGCTGCACCTCAAACAGCGGGGGGAGCCCTGCCGTGGGATCTGGTAGGGAAAAACAGAGATTCAAAGGGAGAAAAGTGTTCTTGAGCCACCAACTTCCCACCACGAGATGCACACGTGCCCCACAGGGACACCAAGCAGGTGTGATCACACACACCCACTCGCTGGGTCCAGTGACATTGTGTCTACACACAACATGGAGGAGATGCTGGCCAACTAGCTGATGTTCTGGTACCCGCAGGAGATACTGGAGAACAGATGAGACACAAGTGATTTAAGAACCGGAAAAAATGCTGTGGAGGAACGCCTTAAAGAGACCAGGCTCTTTAGCTAATCAAAAGGGAGTCTGAGAGCTCAACAATTACAGCACATAAGTACTTGCAGAGGGGAAAAACAACAGGAACCAAGAGGCTCTTTAATTTAGTGGAGAAAGGCATGAAAAAACCCCAGCAACTGGAAAACGAAGCCAAATACAAATGTGAAATTATGTGCATGTTTTTAACAAGATGGTGACGAACTGGATGCGATTCTCCAACTCAGTGTGCCTCCACATCCAGGAGGGAAGTGTTCCTGGAGACGTGCTTTAGCTGGACACAAGCAGCTGGACACAAGCTGCTCCCAGCAGAGTGAGTGAACCTCCACAGTAGCCTTAGGCAGGAGGTCTGATTCAGTGACTCCTGAACTCATCTCCTCACTGGAGCAATGCTCAGGGACTGAGGTTTTTCTTTCACGCCTCTCATCAGCAGAACCGGCTCTCGAGACTCTCCGCAAACGAAAGATTGTGTCACCTCGGTGCCTTGTGCATGGGAGGGTGGGAGACGGCTGATGCCCAAGCACAGACTTGGGATGACGCCTCAATTTTTTTGTCCATTAATCCCTGCAAACAGTGTACAACTGCCTCTATCCCGGCCCCGTGCAATGCTTTGCTCCAGTGAGTGGGGGATGGAGGCACCCCCCCTGTCTGGAGGCTCCCCCGGCACCTGCTGTAGACAGTGGAGAAGCACAGCAGAAAACCAGGAAGGAGAAAGCAACTCTTGGGCACGAGGGAGAGCACAAAACAGAAACCTCCCTTTGGTGAGACTGAAGCAGCCATCACAACCAGGAAAGAGGAACCAGCAGTCACCTGTGTTTTCCAGGAGGTACTTGAGCGAGCCCTCGATGGCAGTGAAGAATCCATCGAGGACTATCTCATCCACATAATCCACATACGCCTTCCACACATCAGATGCTGGGTCTGCAAGTAAGAGGTTCTGGTTTTCCTGGAAGAAAAAGAAGATGCCTTCAAAAACAGCAGGGCTGAGTCTGTCCTACAAGAGAGCTGCCCACAGATAAGGACTGATGCCAGTCAGCATATGGGTACCAGCCTCGTGGAGGGGTGGGAATCCAGACAGACGGATGTTGCTGCTGGTGGCATGGCCACAATTTGCTCCTTCTGTCAAGGAGCTGCTTTGTCATCTGAAACAACTCAAAATAATCGCAAGGTAAAAATGGAGTGCAGAAGAGGCTCAGCAGCTCTGCTAAGGGAGGACATGTTCTCCTCCCTCTTCTCTGAGGTCAGAGGGCTCCAGGCTGCTTTGCACACCCGGGGCAGGGAGCACTCAGGGGTCTCCAGGGCTCATCCCAGTGCACGAAGACCCAGCCCTGGTGGCCTGTATAATATCACCTTGAGCAGACGAGACCTTCAAGGTGGACTGCTTACACCTCTGCCCTACAAACGGCCATCTCAAGACCAGAGAACTTTTAAATTCAATAGAGGGTTTTTAAATAAACCGTGTAAAAACAAAGATTAGGATCTGAAGACAAAGGCTTAGCTAACAATCTCCCTCCTCAGCTTACTGTGTTCCCTTCCTCCAGACAAGCTCACAGCCAGGAAATCCGGGGTTTTCCGGGTCACAGCAGGGACCCATCCTTCCCGGGTTTCCTCTTTCCATCCCCACAAGGCCAGGCTGTGTACCCGCTCCCTGCTCCTCCCAGCAGCTTCCCAGGTTCTGCCAGGATCCTGTCCCCTGCCTTGCTATGCCTCTGAGCGCTCCTTCTGCTAAGCCTGCCAGCGGCTCTCCACACAGGCACGGTCTCAACAAAACGAAGGTCCAGCCTGCAGCGAGCACAAATCAACACCCAGCGCCTGCTGCTGGGGGGTCGTCGCTGGTGGCGTTCCATGTACGGGGGCACAGGAGAGGGTGCCATTCCCAGTCCTGCCATGGGACACACGCCAGAGCAGCATTGCCATTTGGGCTTGAGCCAACCTAAAGTTGCTGCTCCCCAACGTGACACGTCAGAGCTGGGTGCTTCAATTCTCAACAGAGCAAGCCAGGGCTCTGGCCCTTTGCAGACTCACCCCGGACATGTTTTGCTGCCATGAGAGAAAGGGGAACTTCATAAAGAAAGAACTCTGTGGGAACGCCCGTCTGAAAGCAACAAGCCTCTCTCTTCACCACTCTCTGTCCTTGTTTTTGATAATGTCCCCTTGTTACTGGTGTTTCACCGAGCCTTTACTCCAGAGGCCTCAGGTTGGTGAAAGAAGGGCAATGAAAGAAGGGCATCTCGCTGTCCTGCCTTTGTCTGTTGGTGCACATACGCAGCCCTCACTGTGCTGCTCTCAGCAGCCCCAAGACTCACCTGCCCTCAGGAAGACTTGAACAACCGAGGGAAGCCCAGCAGACCAGCTCTTGCCCCTCCACTGCTGCTCCTCCAGGCTTGACCAGCACAGCATGACAGAAGCATGGGGACACTCCATTTTGGGCCACGGTGTCTTTCCCTTCCCAGGACCTACATTCTGCTCTGCAGTCCTGCCCCCGTGAGCAGCACCGGTGGTGCCACCACACCAGTGGTGCCAGCCCTCCTGCCATGACCACAGCCCCACACTCTCCTTGGCCAACCTAGGAAGTGCCATGGTCTTTTGGGTGGTAGCTGGAGGTGGCTGACCCCGTTACAGCTGTGGCACGTAAAATCCTCACCATGGGTTCAGCGCAGAGAAGGGGGTTAGATGTCCAGGACTGGCTGCAGACAGCAGGGTAAGGTGAGCAGCAAGAGCTCAGTGTCCCAGAGAGGGTCAGCTGGTTCTCTCCAGAGTCGGAGGCCAGACGGTGACCCTCAGGAGAGGGCTGGATCTAAAACCCATCTCCTTCAGGCCAAGGTGCTGTCCCTGACATGCCTAACACCTCGCTCCAGGCACCTTTGGGTTGTCTCCTGGCCTACAAAGACTCTCAGCTCTGGCAAAGCCGCTGGAAAGCACCGAGGTTTCAGACAGCAGCTTTTCTCCTGTCGCTCAGCTTCTCCCTGGACCATCAGCGTCACCTCCTGCTCCCATGGAGGGACAACAAGTCTGAAACAGAAAGGTCAGCCACAGCCAGCTGCCTCTCTGTTTGCAGGCAAATATTTCGGAGGGTTTTTTCCTCTGAGCAGGATCCCAAAGCCTGGTGCACGACTCCCCTCTAGTGGCTCCACAAGAGCCAGGACTGGGCACCAGACCCCTTCACTGGGCTGCGGCTGCTCCTGTTCCTGCCCCAAAATGGGTGCCCAGCGGCGCCCAGCCAGCAGCCTGGCACCACACAGCCATGCCAGCCCACTCATCAAAGCTACCATTAATTCACCCTGGGTAAGATCTTCAAATGAATTAAGGGAGTTAATCTTAAGGTGAAACAGTTGTGGATATCTTCACCAGGGCGGAGACACACAGAGCCTGTGAAGAGCCAACAAACCCCCGGGGAAGGTCCCCCCTCACCTCCACCAGTGAATGGATCCTCTGCCCAGACTCTCTGACCAGGCTGTAACGCCTTTCCAGACGGTCCTGACAGTCCTCTAGGCTTAGCAGCGATTCCCTTTTACAATCCTTCCTCTCGAATATGGGCGGCGCCCACGATCGCACGATGGTCTGGATCTCTTCAACATTATTTTTGGCTTTCTGTGTCCTCCGCTCGAGGTCATGGACACCACCCATCACCATGGAGATGTGATCCCAGACACCTGGTAAAAAATGAGACAATTGACTCCTCGTTTTGAGAGCCGATGGGCCAAGGTCTTCTGCACCCTCCTTAAGACCAGCCTCTGACTTCTTCCCCGTGGTCGCATGTATTTCTCCCCCACCATTAACACAACAGACTTACCGTCTCAACCAAGAGAGCGACTTCTAGCTCCCTCCTACCCCACCAGGTCACAGTACAGAGAGCCGCAGCCTCTGCTTTCTGCCAGGGGCACCACCACCGCAGGGAGGTCTGGCAGTTCCCACTTCCCTCTGCCCAGGTTTGATCTCCCACTGACTGCTACCGGAGAGAGCAGCGCCGGGAGGAGGAGTACAACAGGCTGCGTGTCCCTGCCACCACCACTAGAGCAGGGACCCTACCCCTAACGCGGGTTGTGCCAGCCCCAGGCCCCAGCAAGGGCTGCATTTAGATTCAGGGAACTTAGGGTTCATCTGCAGCAAAATCCCTTCATCTTTACTGTGCAATGGAGAAAGAGATTTTCAGCGTGAGGTGAGGACTTCTGCTTTGCATGTTCCCAAGGGAGGACACTTGTTCCTGTTCATACCACAAGCCTGATGACAGAAATATATATTCCACCTGTGAGCAGTTTGCTTTCACCAAGAAGAAACAAATTCCCTTCCTCCTCTCTGCTTTGCAGTTAAAACTGATCAAGCAAGAATAGTGGCTGAATCATCCCAAAGTCACGGTGCACAAAGCCCACCTCTAGCTGCAGTTCTTCATCCTTCTGCAAAAGATAACGAGGTGGCCCTGCTCTCACTGGGACAAGTCCATCCCAGTGCCAGATGGCTGGGCCAAGGGTTCCCACCCCCTGCACAAGTGGGTGAGAAAGGAGTGCCTCGGGGACACGGGCACACAGCAGGTCACTTGGGCTGGCACAGCGGGGTCAGCCGAGTGAGTGAGCAGATGCTTCAACCCCAGCATTGCCAGCTCTTGACAACCCAGATCTTGCTGCCTCCTCGGCAGCACTGCTTACAGGGCAGTCCCTTCTCCCAAAAAGCCCAGGATGAACCTGACGGGAGCAGGATCCTGTCCACAACCCCAGCAGATCAAGGGAACGTGGAAAGGAGCAGGCAAGCTGGGGGCCGCCCTTCACCTCCCCAGAGGTGGCTCTGCCGGAGAGTGCCCTGCCCTGCTGGGAACTGCAGCCGGGAACCAGGTGACGGAGGTTGGGCACACGGGGGAATCTGATGAGACCCAAGTACAGGCGCTCTTTCCCCCTAAGACAGAGCCAGCTCACCCTCCATCTTCCAGTTCAGTGTTTCTTCTGCCTCTTTCAGCTTCAAGTCAATATCCCACAGCTGCCTCTGTATTAGAGGGTACTCGACCTCCAGGACTGTCTTCAGGACCTTGTTGTATCTGTTCACCATCAGCTCCAAGTTGGCCACCATCTGCCGGTATGATTCCTTGGAGGAATAGATTTCTGCTGCCGTCGGTGGGATAGAGCCCATCTGGCTGCCAGAGAGGTAGCTCACCTCCCTCAGCACCGAAACCAGCTGGAGAAACAAAGCAGAGAGCTGAACATGGGACAATCCCCCCCATTTCTCTGGCCAACACTCTCCAATCAATTCTGAGCATCTTCGGGGTTTCCTGCTGTTTCATTCACAAAGCAGAACGCTGCGAAACGGGCCTGGACACCTCCTAGTCCATACCATCTGTCTCCCATTGAGCTTTGCCTCTGGTTTTCTTCCCAACCAAAGACAGACAGCTCTGTTAACTACCCAGTCAGGAAACTCTATGCAGCCTCTAAAAGCCATGATGATGTCTGGTCCTCTCAGCTATCCACATCAACGGAGTCTTTTAGCAATACTGTGCCTGCAAGCGGAGCTTAGCAGTTACCTCAGTGAAAGAGAAAATGGCTCCCGTGCTNATAATAAAAAAATAATACCGTGACCCCAAACCCAGTGACTCAAATCCATCTATGGCCACCTTCCACCAAAGACTTCTGCTGGAGACTTCTCCCAGCCCAACCAAGAGCACTCAGTGCCAGTGCATGTCTGAGTTGCGATAGGACTAGATTGAGGGGGATTATTAAATTATAAACCCAAGTATAAATAAGTCCTTGCAACAAAGGGAGCAGTGACGTCTTCCAGAGCGATATGCCACTTCTAAGACTAAAAATCTTTGCTCGGTTTAGTGGCTAGCGAGAGTTAAACTGCTCCTGGGACGGCAGGTGTTGACCGAGTTACAGAAATTCGGTACGTTGTATGGGCAGTGGCAGGGTGAGGACCACTCCTGGCTGCGGCTGAGCTTGGGGGGCAGCTCCCTAAAAATCACCTTTCCCTTACCTTGACAGATTGTCATCCCTTCCTGTGAGGACATGGGGAAGAAATCTCTCTCTGGTCCCTCTAGTCCCAGTTCCCTGACCCTATTTTCGATAGGAAAACTGGAAGGCTGCAGGTATGAACAGAAGCAGGTGAAGCCACAAGGGCAGGGACTGCGTGGCCAGGAGCCTTTGTCACTGCCCTGGGTGACAGGCAGGGGTTACTGAAACCCCACCCCCATGTTAGCCAAAACCCTGTCCAGAGCCCTGGAAAACTGAATGTTAGCCAGCAGAACTGGCCAAGGCACCTGGGAGGCATATCCCCTCTGAAGGGATGGCAAAGGGGAGGAACATGCACTGGAAGTCAGGAAGGTAACTCGTAACACACTCAGAGAATTACAATACTGAAGTGACAACGAACACGATGACAAGAAGAGGAAAGAAAGAAGGGCTGAAGGGTGCAGGGGGCACTCTGGAAAGGTGGATGAAGAAGGATGGGGTGGGAGGAAAGGGAAAACCAGGGGACTGAGGGAGCAAGAAGGCAAGTGAGACAGAACCAAGCTCCCCTCCCTTCTTTGCACTGGAACATCTGGGACATCCCCACCATGGGGTCAAGGGTGGCTTCCCCTCTTTCCCTGTCCTCCATGGAAGGTGAGCTCTGGAAGACTGTTCCATGCTGACGGGTTGCAAACAGATTGTCCCTCTAGGCCAAATGATGAGCTCCTATCATTCTGGAGGGTGTGAAGGGGCTGCTAAGCAGGCACCCGAGGACATCGGGCAGTCCTCAGAATGGAAAGCTGAGAAGAGCAGCACAGAAGCGCTCAAAGTGCGGAGCTGAGAACAGGCATGGTCAGTACGTGACAGGCTCCGAACGCTGTCACCAGGGTGAAGGGTGGAGAACATCCCTCCCCACATTAGCAAGGGAGCTTCCAAGGAGATGGACAAATCCTTCGACTGAGGGCTAAGCTTGGATGAGCTCTAAAACCTAAACTCTTTCCTTTAACAGCAGGACGCCAAGGGAACAGGGGAAGGCTTTGATGCCAATGTTTCCCAGGCCCCTGAGATTCAGCGCCTCCCCAGCAAACGGCGTTTTTACACTTGACAGACCCTGACTCCCACCAGGCCCCAGAAGCTTTCAATCCATCTGTGCACGCTGCTGGCTTGGACCCCTGCTTCTGTTTTGGGCAAGGCGGATGGTCAGTCCTCCCTGTGCTGGAGACAGGCTTTAGGGGAGCTCTAGGGGACAAAGAAAAGATCTTAAATCTATCGTAAGCCTCATGCACCACAATAAAGGAAATACAACAGCCACAATATTGGCGTAACAAAACAAACCATTCCTGAGTTTTTTTGTACCCTTTCAGGAAAGTCAGGTTTCAGATACACATAACACAAACTCATCTCTGTAGATGATGCCCCAACACTCCCCACACCAGTATCAAATCTGGTCTGGAGACAGCGACACCAGTTAAACATCTGGCTACTCGAGGACTTTCTGCAACTGGCTTTAACTAGAATGTGCTCTGCTTAAACTGCAATCCTGATATTTTACCAGGAGATAGAGCCCACAAAGGGGATGGTAAATTGATGCTACCCATCACAGAAGGGGTTCCACGGACGTCAGCAGAACAGATCTAGCACCAATCCCACCAGACCTCCCCGTGCACAGTGGGACACAGCCTGGAGACATGCCCGCAGGCAGGCAGGAAAGCTAACTGGCAGCGGTTTTTACCTGGGGATCAAAATTGACCGTGATCAGTTTGGTTTCTGGATCTCGACGGATGAGCGGTTGAGTAAGGTTGTACTGCGACTTTTCAGAGACTGTCTGGGACCAGTCTACATAGAGCTTTTCCTCATACCTGCCAGAAAAAAAGAAACATCCACCACGTAGCTACCAAGCCAGCAGACCAAGGCATGAAAGCCAAATGCACTTCTGAGGACTGAAGAACATGAAGGAATATTAAAAACCCATCCACATCACATCCATAAACAACATGGCTTCAAAGACAAGCACCCAAAAGCCAGTGACAGCATCAAGTCAGGAGGGCAAAGATCTCTCAAGTACCATTTTTAACAGAGGATTCAGATTTGGAGACACCCTTGCAAGAGCATTTAGCCTAAAGTAACAGACAAGCAGCTACTGGACGTTTCCGAAGTGTCTAAGCAGGATGGGTGCCTAAACCCATACAAATGCCGGGGTGGATGTAGTTGCCCTCACTTCTCTCAGAGTCACTGCAGAGAGACCGCCAGCCTCAGGGAAATTCAGCTCGTCGAGTGCTCGGTGCCACCACTGGGGATGGAAACACAGAGGGCTGGACAGGGGTCCTGCTACCCCACATGGCACGGACAGTCCCAACCACCCACGCAACAAAGTCCCTTCTGAATTGTGTTGTCACCTTTGGGAAATGTCACCCAGAAAACACCATCCCTGTTGAATTCACCCGGGATCCTCTGTTGGTCTGGTCCCTGCCGAAAGGCTGTACCATAATTATTCAGAGAGCAGGGCTCCCTCCAACTGCCCTGCAGCACCCAGCAGCTTGATAGCTCAGCTCCCTTCATTGCTGACGGAGAGCAGGCCCTGCAGAGACATCTCCTTCCTGGGGAGGTGGCTCTTCTCAAGGGGAAGCCCAGAATGAACAGTTCAGATTTAACATCAAATGGTAAGAAATTAAGTACAGGGCAGTGTATCCCGCTCCGAGTTGTGGAATATACACATTACAGCCACTGTAAATACACTCTGTGAAGGGGCATGAGTGGACTGAGACTTGTAGCCAGCCCAGGTTTTCCACCACAGCAGCTTCTGCATCCAGCAGAAGCTTGTTTCAACATTTCGGCTAGGCTGCACGGCTCCCATTCGTCCCACGCAAACTTCCCGTTTCAAGACATCACAGAAAGGCCATGGTATATAGCAACTGGATTCCTCCTCCTCTCTCATCAGAAAATTCAGAGGGAATTAGAAAGGGGCATTGGCAGGCCCTGGGCTGGCAAACGTGCTGGAAGGTGGCTTAGAGGAGGAGAACGGTTTTTCATACAGCTACAACCTTGCCTGAGCCACCACTTACCTGTTGAGCAACTGGATCATTTCTTCATACTTCTGGATCACCCTTCTTCCTTCAGGAGAGTCCAGGCAGCTGGTAACACAACAGACAAGCTCAGCGTTATGTTTTGCTCTGGGATGCTGTAGTCTGTGTTTACTCCTTCCCAAGATCACCCACCAGTTTGCAGGCGGCCAATAACTGACCAGGGACCTTGGATTTCATCCCCGTCACGTCACCAAAAATCATTTCACTGCACAAAGGCTACCCAAGACCCAGGGCGCTCTTTCCCAGGTGTTTGCGTGGCAGCCTGCGATATGGGAACCGCATGCTGGAGGAAGAAGGGCTCAGTGCTGCTGGAGGAAGTTTCTCGCTCCGTATCTGCACGGAGCACAGCAGCCTCCGGCTTACCAGCCAGCACCTCCTGAGGTCAAGGAGGCTCAGAAGGAAGCAGCACGTGGCTCCTGCTTGATGCAGCTCTTTGCCGTGCCAAATTTGTGACCCTCAAACCATAGGGGTTAGGGAAGAGCAAAGGCATTTCTTTACCGAGGGGGTGGTCAAACCCTTCCTAGAGAAGCAGCCGATGGCTCAAGCCTTTCAGTGTTTAAGACGTGTGTGGACAATGCCCTTCTGAATAAGACAATTTAACTTTTGGTCAGCCCTGAAGTGGCCAGGCAGTTGGACTAGATGATCGTTGTAGGTCTCTTACAACTGAAATATTCTATTCTAGTCTACTCTACTCTCCAAGCTTTCCTGAAAATGGTTGCTGATTTTGGAGGACATTTTGACAAAACGTGCATTAACTTAAACAAAATCTAGCAAGGGAAGCACCTGAGGAGTCAACACTGGGCAACTGCTGATCAAACCCTATAGAAGTAAAGAAACCCCCAAGCAAATCATAGCAAAACCATCTTCGTTTTTCCTTTTTAATCCTTTTTCCCTTTCAAGTTGCACGTAGGGAACAGCATCCCGTCACCCCTGCTGCAAGGCACGTTATTAACTGCTCTAAACAGAGGAAAGAAAATCAATGCAAAATGCAGATCTGGGTCCTTCTTCATGGTTTACAAAATTGGCCATTCAGATTCCAACCAGACGTGGTAACCCGGGCTCTGTGCTGGGAGCGGTCCAAGAGGCTGTTTCATTGCGCTGATGTCTTCACTGCTGCAGAAAAACTGTGCACTTAAAGACAGCTACTTGATGGCAGTACAGTGCGAGAGAAGGCTACAAGCACTGCACAGTGATGGAGATGGCTTATTTTGGTCAAGCACGTCAAAAAAGTGGATCCATTTACTCAGAATCCCGTCCAGCAGAAGCAAAGCTATTCCTGCGAGACACAAGGTGCAGTCCCTGGAGCACCTTCAATTGTCCAAAGTCCAACACTGCTTTGCTTACAGGGCTCTTAAACGCTGCCTCATATGGTGCTGTGAGATGTGGCAGCTGCGAGTGTGGGGTCACGTTTCTCCAAGACCACCCACAACAACAAGTATTCAGGCAATAGGTATTCCAGCACCAGCTTCTTCCCTTGATCTTGGGAGACTGTTCCTTTGTTTAACGCTGAGCAAATTGTCTTCTGCCAGTGCCCAGCCGAGTCTTCATCGGTTCAGCTCCATCAGTTCATCCTAGATGAGTTCAGTCCCGCAGCTTTCTGCCCTTCACAGCTGGGATGATGCCAGAACAGCTGGGATGATGCCGAGGGCTGGACTACTCCCAGGGAGGTCCCGGAGCACAGGCTGAGTGGGATCGCAGTGGGAAAAGTTTCGATACGTCTTTCAGTTGCAACCTAGGGCTATGTCTGAAAGCTGGATAGCCCACGTACTATCCCGCTGTGCCTCTTAACCACCTCAAAACAAATGCAACTAATGAGTTTCTTAAAAAAAAAAACAATCGCAGGGAAGCTGAAAAGCACCAGTGCAATAACTTCACACCTCTTTGACTCAGAATTATTTCAGCTATAACCATGGCATAATGTTCAACACAGAAGGAAAATCAGATTGATTAGAGAAACCATATCAAGATGGTCATAAAGCAACTTAGCTGGAACAGACACTCACAGATGTGGGATGTTCCTGAAGTGACCAAATGGCACCTGGATTCGTGCTCGCAGCTCCCGAGCCCAGCCCAGCGCTCCAGCTACTGGTGGCATGTTCTTGTGGACAGGGGGGGATCCTGAGAAGGGCACAGTGAAACAGCATTTGACTGAACACTGCACTTGTAACCCCAAAGGTACACCAAAAACAACTCAACTGCTCTGATTTTTCCGCTTCCTTCCTTCAATCCAAGCATCTGCTATGCTGACGTAGGTCTGCGACCAGGGCAAGTCTCCCAGTGACTCTGGACCTTGAACAAGGACTGAGCTCAAAGGAGAAGCCCAGCATGTGTTAGAACCAGAGCTGCCACAGAGGCATCCTTTGCCTGGGATGCACTCCCGGCTCCCCACAAACACTGAAGTAGGGATTTCTGACCAGGAGCTAGTTCTGACCATCTTGTCTAACACCCACAGAACACCACCCCTCAAATTCACAGCAAGTGATGAATCTCTTGCTTTCCATGAATCTCTCCATTCCCTTTGATAACCTGCACTGGTTCCAGCAGTGCTGCCTCTTCTGGAGTTGCCTGGCTCCAGTACAGTCTTTCTGAGGCAAGTAAACGGGTTATCGTTCAAAAAGGCACATGCTAATCCTCATCATCTGATAGGGACCTACCGATTCCCTCCTGTGCCGATGTTCATGGGAAATAAAAAAAAACTGGAAAAGGCTGATTAACTCTTGGTTACAAAGTCCCACTCGTAGACTTTGCCTTTAAAGCATGAAAAGGGAAACGCAATAAATTCATATCGGGGAGCACAGGAGCGGGTTTGGAAGTCCCGTGGGGTGCTTGAGGCAGCACCCAAGTGTGGAGAGAAACTCCCTGTCACAGCTTCGCTGGGGAAAAGGCTCAGCATCTGTCTTTATTCCCAGTCACATACCACATATACATATTTTTAAAAGGCTATTTTCTCCCAACAGATTATCTGCTTTGGTACCAACCGAGATTTCCCAGGCAATTCCGTTTCCACTAGGAGCTACAGCAGCCGAAAACATTTGCAATTCGGGAAGTTTTGGTTTCCCTAGAAAAAGCACATCATTTTCCCCTCCAAAATTAATCTAAATCCAATTTCTTGTAAAATCAGTTTTATTCAGCATGTGCCACCCACCGAGCTCCCGCTCTGCCTGGATGTGCCTGGAGTAGATCAGCCGAGCGTGGTCCAAGGCACTGTTGAACATTCTGATGAGGACAGAGTATTTGTCAGCAGCGTCTGCAGCGATTACTGGTCGCTCCAAAAGGCTCCCGAACATGTCCAGCAACTGTGGAGGCGAAGAAGCAGGGAAAGAAAGGGGAAAAAATTCACAACCCCGACTCCTGTAGAGAGACCCACTGGGATTTTTCTAAAGAGCCCAGATGGGCACGTTGGAATAAGGTAATTTCTCTTCTTTACCCTGCTTTTCCACATAGTCCCTCCCCTCATGACAGAGATGCTCAGACTTTCTCTGTGGTCGAACCATATTTCAACCGTCATTCTTCCAATGCTTCAAAATTTGCTATTTTCTCAAAAACCTTAGAAATATAAATACTATCACTTTCTACAGTCTTTCCTACAAACATTTACATTGGAATTTTTCAGAAAATACCATTTCCTTTTTCTGAAAGATAGATTAGTTGGTAAATAAAACAGCTTTGTTTCCTTCAGTTTCCAAAACTGAAATGCATCCATGTAGTAACAATATTAACAAATTGATATTAACAATAATCGCCTCGTTTTTAGCAGGGTTCTCATGAAGAAATCCTAGAAAAACCAAAAGTTGCTCCAACTGCCAGAGACAAGTGAAACTCCTGGCACCCAAAAGCCTGATTTGAATAATTTCTTTGCTTACTCTTTCTACAATGGAACCAATGCCTATTCTGTTTGTGTCTTAATGGGAAGAGCGGAAATACCCCCAGAGCTTTCAGCAAACACCCTGCTGCCAGCTCCATGGCTTGACAGTTTGCGATGGACCCACAAGCCAGAGCATCACTAACCAAGAGCAGCCCAAAAGCCACGAGTCTCAGCATCCTGCTGTCCGTTCCCTCCGGCAAACACCGATGTGCCTGTACCGACAAGACTGCCTGGGCTCCTCCGGGTGATTCTCGCCGAGGCAAACCATAGGCACCCTGATTTCCCTTCTACAAAAGAGAAGGGATGTGACAGACAAACCTTGAAGGCGTGCTCCAAATCCGAGGCATCATTGAAAGCCTGGATGAAAACAGTGCCCAGCCGACGGTCGATGTCTTCTACTTTCTCGTGGAAATCAAAGGCGTCTTGCTCGAACTCCTACAGAAGGCAAAAGAGTGAGTCGTGAGGCTGCAAGATGGCACTGGGAAGGTAGCTCAACCTCATGATCCAGAGATCTCTCCTCCTGTTATTCACCATGAAGTAAGACACTTCTCTGGCCAACCTTCAGCCATTGCAGCGTGGCAAAGCCCCACAGAGCCTGAGGACACTTCTGTACTGTCCCGCAGCCAAGATCATGGCCCTCCAGGAGGGATCCTTTGGCCCCGAGGGCTTTCCACAGTCCAACAAGCACAAATTTCAGCCTAGATGAAGATGGACTGTTTCCACACCCTCTCCACCCCAACTCGGCCTGAAGACTACACCATCATTCCGAAAACCCACAGATGCGCCTGCTGAGTTCCAAATCCAACCTACTGTCAAGCCAAAACAAGCCTGTGGTTTTGATTGTGAGTTTGCTGTAAGTGGGCAACAATAAAGGCAGTTCCAAAACACTGGCACAGGCTGCCCAGAGGTTGTGGAGTCTCCACCCTTTGGACATATTCGACCCTGGAGATATTTAACCTGACTGGTCACAGCCTACGTGCTCTCCAGAGGTCCTTTCCAACCTCAACAGTTTTGTCTAACTTCCATCATCTTCTGGCACTCCTTTTTTTTTGCTCCAATTGTAATAAATCCTTTGAAGTTCAAGCATAAAATCTAGGTTTGTTTTCCTACAGGTAAGAGAGCCCAAATTAAAGACTGGACTTGACAAACTGGGGGCCTTCAGTGCTTCTGTCCTACCTTGGACAAAGCCACTAAAAATTAGGCCATGTTTCTCTTTTCTGAAAGGACAGAGCATAAGGCAACAACTTTTGCTATTATCACTGCTGAGCTCCAGCAGGACCAGATGCCATGTTTTAGCTAAAAACAAGAGGCTCTAGAAAGTCACAGAGGGCACAAAACTCAAGCACCAAAGAATGAGCGTGACTTAGAGTCACACAAAAGGCCACAGGGTCACTGAAACTAAGCCAGCTCCTGCAGAGCCACCGTCACCGCTCTTTCTGTGCCCTCCCTCCTGAAGGAGGGGTGACATGGAACAAGCAGCTTTCCAGCAAGATCCTCCCAGGCAGCACAGGGGACATGCCACTCGCTGCAGAGATGTTCCGGTAACTACAGGAAGCAAAGCACAAGCTGCCCATCACCACAGGTCCCAAGACCAGGCAGGTCCCAAGACCAGCAGGAAGGGCACAGAAGCCCCGTCTCCCACCACCAGTCCATCCCACCCTCCACCCCAGCACAGCCCTTTCTGCAGGGAGCAAGGCAGGAGCCTGCTGGAGGGAGGGCTTTGCCCCAGGATTACCTTCCACTTGGGTGTCTGCCACAAATGGCTGTCCCATGAGCGGTGTGAGACAGGAGCTCCTCACCATGGAGTTTCTCCATGGCCACTCCAGTTTTAGCACGCCCTCCCTAGATGCGCAGACAGGCCTAACTATGCCCTGCTAACTACATGCAGCAAACTGACCCCAAGGCAAATGGGACAAGCAGCAGAAAAAATCAAAGACCTCGAGATCAGACACAACCACGGGATGCAGATGCCTTCAGAAATGCCATTCTCACCCTTTCTTCATAGCCCACCCAGGCTACGCTGCTCGGTGTCAAAGCCAAGAGTGGGAGTTTCTGAATAGACCATACGGAGGACCATGACACCTTTGCTTTGCCCTGCTTGTACGACACGTGCTGGTGTGAGCATCTGGGATCCAGATGGCCATTGAACCATGACCCAAAGGGCTGGGAATACTCCTTTAATTAAAGCACTACTCATAATAAAATACAGTGTCCTTGAATTCTGAGAGCAATACACGTCATGTGTGCAACTAGACAAGAGCAAACAGATCCCCAGAGGTTACCTGAGCTAGCCCTCATCAGGCAAGCTAGGTACCAAGAGCAGGAAAGCAAAGAGACGTGGATGTTGGTACAGCTCATACAGCCCAGCAAGCACCATGCACAGAGAAAGTTTGTGTAAAAGGCATGGAAATTCAGGTTTTCCAGCTGCACTGCTCTAAGGGCCTGAACTAGCAAGATATGCTAGATACAGACCTGCAAGAACTCCCGAATCTCTGCAGGAAAGGCCAGCAGGTCCCTGTTCCCTACAGTGACAGATCAGAAGGAGGAAGCAGCTGGGAAGAAGTCGTCAGGACTGCACACGAGCCAAGGCTCCATCACAGAGGAAACTGCTGCTTTGGAAACACGCACATGCTGCTGGCGTTTCCGCGGGCTGGTTCCACCTACCATGTTGGTCAGGTCAAGACAGTCATAGGTTCGCTCTGCAAACACCTTGTACGCCTCCTGGAATTCCTCATACATGTCCAGCACCTGCTGACCCAGGGCCTTCCCTTTAATCCCGCTGAACTCAATCTTTTCCAGCTTCATCAGGTCCAAGGCTGTCATCAGGAGATCCTTCAAAGTCAATGGAGGCACACACAGGTTAAGATGTTGACAAAAGAAAATGACAACAGTTGTCACAACATGGAGCTGTGCTTCTTGCCGTGAGAGAGGACCTCTCTCTGCTGGTGCTCACAAATGGGAAGCGGGGAGCCAGATCCTGCCTGCCACGGGCATCAATGGCTGCTTACAACATGTGCCTCTCTAGTGGGACCTGCTGCTGCCACTGGAAATACTATGCCAACTGTCAAGCTGCTTTTAAGGGGATTTAGAGGACAGAGCCAAAGCAACGTATGAGACCCTGATATGGTCACCCACCATAGCTAAGAACCGCAGTTAATTAAAGAATGCATAAAAATATACAGTGTGTTTAAACCAGTAAAACCTTCTGCCCCACTGCAGAGAACACGAGGAGGAGTAAAACACCCAGACCTTCCTTTGGATAGGCAAACATCGGCAGCTTGTACACCGCACGTCCGACCCTACACGCTGGGAACGTGGCAACAATAAACAAAGAGATTCACTTTGGAAGTGTGTGGATAGTAGATGAATGTGTGCCGTTCGCTGCCCGAGAGAGAACGCCTGTGGAACGGGTTTCCACAGTGGCTGTCAGCCTGTGGTCTCTGGGCTCTCCACAGAATAAGGACCCCTCCAGCTCGAGGAGCCCTTGGCCACGCTGGGCTGAGGGATGACACCAGATGTCCCTGCCTCAGGTAACCACCTCACAGTGACAAGCCTCGGCAAACAGGGACACCCCTGAGCCACAGCACCCCAGCTGGACAGACCATTAGGGCGTGAAGGGATGACCTGATGAGGAATGTGTCCCCGCTCCTCCCCAGGCCCACGTGGCACAGCCAAGCAGTGCCCAGCCTCAAGGGAAGCATGTGGCCCCTCTAAGTCAGGCAGGACCCAGCTCAAGGGTGTCTCTGATGGCAACAGGAGTAGTAGGAGATTCCATTGCTTTACTTACAGCCATGGAAACCACAGCCCCCAGTAATCCCCATTCTCTTGCCGCAGCAGGGCTCTTGGGAACAAAAGACACACCTACAACTTGACCAGAAGGACACAACTGCGTAGCTTATACATACACTGCGGAGGACAGGGTAAAACAAGGTCCTAGTCTTGCTGTAACAGGAGACCGAACAGCAAAGAGAGAGGCCCCATTCCCTGGCATCAGGTGAAGCTACAGGAAGGGAAGATGCCAGCAAGTGAGTTCATGGCTACAGAGCTCTCCTGAGCATTTGCAATGTTTTTCAAGACCAGAGCCTCACCTCCACCATCTCCAGTCTCTTCAGGAAGCTGTCCAGTCTCACAAACACCATCGTGGCGTGGAAGCCCCACTCCCTCACTTCTTGGCCTGGTTCATAATACGTGTGCAGTTTTTTCCTTCTCTCTTCAAATGCCTCTTTGAATCCATTCAGGATGCCGAGCACCAGTTGCACCTTGCCCAGGCTCTCTTCCATCTCCCCTTTCAGAAGGTCTTCTGGAGACAGGTACACCAGGGCCTAGAAGAGAAAAAAAATCACACCTGAGAGATCACTTCTGCCATCACAGAAAATGCACTGAACACGTTTGAACCTACCTCTCAAGTTAAGAATCGCTGGGCCAGGGAAGGATGGGGGAAAGGAGGCCAGAGGGGACTTTCATTAAAAAACTTCCTTTGGCAAATATAGGCATCATGGCCACCCACCTGCTGAATGAGAAGGTTGCAGATTTCCTGGAGCAGCACTACTATCCGTATGGGCACACTGTAGTGCTTGGAGGTGACCCAGATCAAACACACCACGTGGAGCAGAGGGCCCAGGAAAGGCTTCACCTCGCTGAACTCGACCCTCTCTATGTCCTCCAAGTGACGCTTGAGGGGTGTCAGGTGCAGGTGAATGTCCTGAGCTTCGGTCAAAGCTGTGTTGAGAGATGGGAGAAGAGGTAAGATCCACCAAGCTGTGGTGCGCTGCGTGATGAGCTGGATGCTGGCCTCACCTTGCCGGATGGAAACATGCCTGGGAAAACACAGTCCTGAGAAGCACAAAGCTCACTCACCTGCGTGCTGAACATTGCTCACCTACGGCAGTAACCAGTGCTGGGAATAAACCGATGCAATGGCAAGGGACACGCTGCTGGGACAGAACTTTGGTCAGATGCTGAGCTGACAATTGCTAAATGAGCTGCAGGGATCGTGCCCGGCAGCACCGAAAATACAGTGCTGCCATCGCTATGAGCAGGCTACAGGCCTGGCTATGGAGCATCGCAGGTCTTTGCCTGAGCTCATTTAACTCAGTTTTGGCTATAGCAGCCCCTTGCCCAGTGGGCAGGTGACTATGGTCCACTTGTCCTGGCCGTAACAGCAAAGTAATGAATGTCTGACCATGTGAAAACTTTAGCTTAGCTTTGTACAGCTGTGTGGTTTTCTGCTGAAGAATTATCCCAGAGCGCAAGTGTTAACAAAACCAGGTGATCGTTGTGCAACTAAACCTGCAGACCAACAAGAACAGAAGCGACGGAAGTGCTTGAATGCAAGTAAAAGTAACCCCCAAAACCCAAGACCAAGGAAGAAGGAACCCCTGTTGCGTGAAAGGGGCAAAGCGGTTTTGTCAGAAAACAAACCCCCTTGCGTTCTAACGCTCCTCATCGAGGTGGGAGGCCAGGTGCGTCTGGGTTTAAATTCTGAGTGATGCCCAATTCACCATGATCCATCCAGTCGCGTTTGATATGTACTAAACTATTACGATTTGGGTACACTAATAGTGGGCTGCACCTTCAGTCTAGTCGTGCCCATGAACTAGCACGGCCACTCTGCAGTCTTTGGTCGCGTTCAGTGAGAAACCGAAACGACCAGCTACATAAACAGTGCAGTTTATTTAAACAACAGGTATATAGGTTCTTGGGATTGCCGGTGATAAATACGCTGTCTGCAAAGCACGTGCAAATGAAAGTATACAAAACGTGCGACAAAGTTATAAATGATACAGCTTGGCTATAAATGTAGGAAAGAGATTCTCTAGAGAAATTTCTAAGTTTCCCGAGAAAGCACTCGGTATAATCTAAGTCTTACCCAAAGGCGTAAGGGGGATGAAGAGAGGCTCAGCCCGTCGACTGATCCTGGAACTCAGTGATGGAGTTCTTCGCGGTGGTGTCTTCCCTGGGTATCCCCCCTCCTTTGGGCTGTTTTTATACTATTTGTTATCTTCAAGGTGGAGTTTGAGTGACTTTAGTCATACATACTTTAATCATGATCGGTGTAAAATTCTCTCACTTCACAATTAAACGTCTAGTTTACAAGAAATTCAGGGCGCAGACTCAAGAAGGAGTGGTCGCACCTTGGAGGCGGGGAGCCTTCGGGACGGAGGTGTGTTTTGGTATGATAGGGACATTATAATGAGCAAAGTTCGCACAAAGGATGGCATTTCATCAAAATTTTTCAAAATGTTGGCTCTGAGTATCGAGCGGGCAGCTAATTGGCAGTTTACCTGTTTCGTGGTATCATCCCATTCCCGTATCCGCTATACATCATAAGGTAAAGCCGCGGAATAATTGCATCCCGCCCCGTGCCTCATGTAGCTTCACGAGCATCCTTATCAGGGAAACACGGGTGTTGTATCCTTCATGCCAGCTGTGGCTGTTTTCTACCTTGGAAGCCTCTTGATTTTATACTTTTCCTTAACGTGTGAACAATGCGGTACTTTTGTATTTTTAGCCAATTTAGTAATTATCCCACAACCCCCACTATCAACATCACCCTCCCAGCAAAGACGACAGGCGACAGCCGTCGGCAGGGAGGGCGCGACACCAGGGAAAGGGGCAGAGACTTGAAAGCAGGCGCATACAACTCTGCACTGTGTTGTAATGGAAATTAACAACTGTAGTCCAAATTATCCAATTAGGGTTAGTATTGCTGTAACCGGATTAAAATCAAATATTTCTTGCATTTTGATTAGACTCTTAAAGCATTAATTAGTCTGACAAAGGACTCTTGGCTCCTTATACAGGGGGTGTTCCTCCAGCCCGTATCAATTGCACAGTGTGACACAGATCCTTAACAGATTAAATGCTTCCACACGAAGGACAGCGCTATCTGTCAGCATGGACACAGCGAAGCAAAGCCTGAATGGCTCTGTCTTGCCAGAGAGCAGCTGGGTTGAAGATGGACACGGAGGGTCGGTCACAGGGGACGGAGCAGCAGGACTACACTGTTTTTCACTACAGAGGGGAATCTGCAGTGTTTCCTTTGGCTGGACCGAGCTCCCCTCAGCAAAGTTCACCAGAAAAGACAATGACGCTTGATTCAAAAGCGCCACATTTCTTAAGGTGGAATTTTGCTTCACCTACAGGCAAGAAATAATCCTTCCTCATTATTCTCCTTACGAATGAAAAGAAAAAATAAAGTTCTTTAATTCCCTGAAGTGGGAAATGCAATCTCGGCATTTTTTTCCTCAAAGCTCTCTTGCCTTACTGCATTGTGCCACACGGGCAAAATACGGGAGAGGAGAAGGCGGATCTGCTGGCGCACACCACCACCTGCAGGTCACCCACCCCACAGGCTGTCAGCCTGAGGTCCCCAGCCGCAGCCACCCCACAAGGAGAGCACAGAGAGCATTGGTAAGCACAGGGACATTCAGACCTGCTCTCTGCAGGTCAGGAGGGCTGGCCAGACCTTGTCGCCCTGGGAGGACGTTACTGGACCAGATGGGGGACAGGAGGCCATGCTCCTGTGCTCGTGCCTCCACTGCAGCCCCTCCACAGGTAACAGAGGTCCCCAGCGACTGCTGCGACATAGGGTGCCCAGCTCTGCCTCTGCCCAGCTCTGCCGGGATTTGTGCACACCTGCAGGAACCCTGCTTTCCTCTCATGTGACACCGGTGACAACACCTGCCTGCTTTCATCAGAGGCTTTGAAATCCTCATGCTCAAAGGTCTCCATCCTAAAGTGCAACTTGCTGTTCCTTCAGCAAGGAGGTTCAGGTTGCATGGCCAAGGCCTGAGAAATAGCAGTCTAACAAAGTAGTTTCAGTTAGCTGCAAGATCTGTCCCGTTATCCTGAACCCCCATTCCTGCAGACTGATACCAGAGGAGCTGGTGAAACTTGGGGTGATTCCTGCTGGATTAATGCGAATAGCTTTATTACAGCAGAGTGAATTCCCACATCCACTCATCCTGATCTTTGGGAAGGGTCCGGCTCAACAGACCAGTGAGCAAACTTGTCCCAGCCTGGAAACAGAAGCATCACCTCAAGCACAAGCAGCCCAGTTTCACTCCATGAACCAGAGAGACGGCCAGAAACAAGGCTGCAGTACTCATGGTCACAGCAAACTCCAAATGACCAGTGCCATTACAGCCACATTGGGCTTGAAACCAGAAACGCCAGGCTATGAGCAAAGGCCAGAAGCCAGCACTATGGTGAAGTTGCCCCTGCACCTCACCTGCCTCAACATCCATGAGCATAGTTTTGAAGGATGGGACGTAGCTGCTCTCGACTCTCTCCAGCACCTCCATCATATTCCTGACCTTCCTTGTTCTCAGCTGACTGTAAACGCATTCCAGGTCATCACACCTGCAGCAACCAAGACACGTTACAAGCCCACGTTGTGGCAGCATCAGCTGTCCCCCCACACCATCCACTTCCCCTGGGCCTGATTCAGGATTCCCTCCAGCTACACACGGACTGAATCCCAACAGTGAAAGGGAACGGGAGGCATGGACGAATCCTACAGGACAGACAGTTGGTGCCAGGGTTCAGCGTGACAGCAGCTCTATTAACTGGCAGGACACTGCTGAAAGAAGCCATCAGGTGTTTCTGCAGGCATGGCTTTGCCCTGAGTCAGCCCGAACCAACACGGCATGAAGGTTTTCAAAGGGCAGGATGAAATTCCACTCCCTGGCTCTTGAGCATCTAAACCCCCTCTGGCATCGACAGATGAACAGCAGCCGGCTGAGGAACACTGTTTCCAGAAGGCCCTAGAGAAGGTGTCCATCAGCTCTTACTGCTGTAGCTGGTTCCTAGTGAACAGTGACGGAAAGAGCATTTCCAAAAAAATTTCCTTGAGGTGTGTGGCCCCTGTGCTGGGGCTAAGTTAAAACACAGACAGCTGCCCAGTGACATCCCAGACACTTTGCAGATCATGATTTTTTCATGTGTGGGAGCAATTTTCCTTAGGTCAAGTCTTTACATGAACCTGAGGCAGCTTGCTCTTCTCAACTCACAGAAGTAGCAGCTCTGTCTGTCACCAGCACCCTCCCTCCACCCAAAACCAGCACCAGTGACCACCATGCCCTGGCCAGGCTGCCCAGGGTACCTGTTCTTCCAGAACTCCAGTTCCACTTTCGGGTTAGGGTTGCTGCCTTGCAGGAGAGGCTCCGAAGACTCTTTCTTCAGCGCTCCCTGGATCTGGTAGCTCCAGTCTATGATGGCCGACTCAGTGGCGTGTACAAGGGATTTGTCTATCAGCTGCAGGCTGCAGAAAACAGACCACGCAGTTAACTTTGCTTTCCACTTGTTGATGTGCATCGCTCGGTTGGATCTGCTTCAAATGACCCCAAGGGCAGCTGGATTTTACAGATTACAGAGTAGCTTCACGTTTCAAAACCACAAAACAATCAAAACCCACAATACTTTGCCATTGTTTAAACCCACGGCAAT
Organism: Rynchops niger; assembly: GCA_013400035.1. NCBI lineage: Eukaryota > Metazoa > Chordata > Aves > Charadriiformes > Laridae > Rynchops > Rynchops niger. The sequence continues at coordinate 245,153 of VXBH01000320.1, read as the reverse complement.
CAATTTAAACTAGAGCAGGGCAGGTTTAGATGAGACCTTAGGAAGAAGTTCTTTTACACTGAGGGTGGTGAGACCCTGGCCCAGGTTGCCCAGAGCGGTGGGGGAGGCCCCATCCCTGTAGGCATTCAAGGCCAGGCTGGATGAGGCTCTGAGCGACCTGCTCTAGTTGGAGATGTCCCTGCTGACTGCAGGGGGTTGGACTAGATGGCCTTGAGACGTCCCTTCCAACCCAACACGTTCTATGATTCTGGGAAAATGGATGAAGCTCTGCAACAGCATGGGCAACAACACATTGTTCATAAAACGAATGATGCAAATGAAGAGCCAGTCGGCACCTCTCTGCACAGCCAGTCACTGTCACATCAGATCCACCAGGGTTCAGGGTCTGGCCTGGGGAGCCATACCTCCAGCAAGATTACATCTCCCTGTACTCTTCTCCCTGAACCTATTCTATCTCCCCACAGCCATTAACTCACTTAATTCAGAGAGAAGCTACGCAAAGTAGTGCGTGGACAGGTCACTCCACTGCCTTGGATGCAGTAACTTCTCACACAATTCCACCCACACCACGTCCTCTCTGAGCAGTGATCAATCCCACTGCGCTCCCTAACGCATCTCCTGAGGTCCCGCAGGTGCAAGCACGCAGACATGATGATGTGCAAACGCATCTGTTCCTACGGACAGTTAATTTTGGACTGGGCCAGGCTCACAGCACTACGACAGTCAAACTCCTTCCACCCCCAGCCTCTGGCACCTTCTTGGGAGGACCAGGGTGGAAGTTCCCCCAGCTGCAATGGGAGAACCCTGCCAGACGTATTGGCTAGGAAAGGATGGTGACTCCTCAGCTGCTGGAGAACTTGCAGGATAAAGACTGGCTGCACATGGGGCTCAGCTTGCCCTGGCTGCCCAGCGATTAGGATGAGGGGATCAAGGGCACCCTCAGTCAGTTTGCAGATGACACCAAGCTGGGCAGGAGTGTCGATCTGCTGGAGGGTAGGGTGGCTCTGCAGAGGCATCTGGACAGGCTGGACCCAATGGGCCAAGGCCAATGGTGTGAGGTTCAACAAGGCCAAGTGCCAGGTCTTGCCCCATGAACACCACAGGCTTGAGGAACAGTGGCTGGAGAGCTGCCCAGTGGAAAAGGACCTGGGGGTGTTCATCGCCAGCCAGCTCAGTATGGGCCAGCAGCACCGTGTCATAGCAGTAGCAGCTCTGTCTGTCACCAGCACTCTCCCCCCACCCAAAACCAGCACCAGGACATGACAGAAGGGTGCAGTGAGGTGGGGGTTGACCTCTTCTCCCAAGTAACAAGCAACAGGACAAAACGGAATGGCCTCAAGTTGCACGAGGGGAGGTTTAGATGAGATGTCAGGAAAAATTTCTTCACCGAAAGGGTTGTCAAGCATTGGAACAGGCTGCCTAGGCAAGCAGTTGAGTCGCCATCCCTGGGGGGATTTAAAAGACATGTAGACGTGAGGGACGTGGTTTAGTGGTGGACTTGGGAGCGTTAGGTTTACAGTTGGACTTGATGATCTTAAGGGTCTTTTCCAACCTAAATGATTCCCTGACCCAATTCTATGATTCTAACTAGCCAGAAAACCTGGTGTGGCTTTCCTGGGGACTGTCCCTCAAAGACTGTAAGTGAACTTCAGAACAACGACAGCTCCCAGGGAGGTCTAACCAGGAACGGAGAGAACTGAAATGATCAAAAAATCGTTCATTTATTTCTTGAACAGAAAACACAAGGACACGCAGTGGGTGTCTGGGAAGCCACCCTACGTCTGCAGGGGTTCCAAATCTCTCTATGTGACCATGAACAGTACAGAAACTTCGGGAAGTTGTAGGTGTTTTTTCCTGTACCTTTGCATGATAAATCTGGTTTTAAAGGGAGGCAGAATAGTCCTGTCCAAGCAGTACAAATCACTAACAAGCGAGAGGAGTCATTTAACACTCAAACAGTGCATTTTGGGAGCAAGCTTTGGCAAACAGAAGCCAGAAAAAGAGAGAATCCTGCCCTCCCATTCAGTGGCACGAGGAAAACAGGAGAGGTTTTGCCCTCAGGATTTGTGTTTTTCCCCAATGATCCAAGCGGTCCTTTCCTCCTCTGTGCACCCACACCACTTTCTGAGTTTTTCCTGCCTGTGCTGTCACACAGTCCCCAAAGACAGAGCTCATAAACTAGAGAGCAGGTAAAGCACAACACATCTGGGCAGTCTGGATGAGCAGCAGATGACAGGGACCAGGAAGAGTCACCGTGGCCGGGGGGAAGGATCCCCGACCACGCGTCAGCAGGAGAAAACCCAGTGGAGAGCAAGGGCTAGTACTCACAATTTCTCATTCTCCAGATCAATGTCCTCAATTCCCTCGGAGCCAGCTGGAAGAGGAAGCAAGGTCTTGCCCTGCACTTGGCCAACGACCATGAAAACGGTACTTTTTAGGCTATGGACGTGACGCATAAGGTCTTGTGACACCACTTGTGGCCAGCCCTGATGGTTCTTCTGGTTCGTCAGGATGGGGACAATCACCTATAGCAGGAGCCATGAAAAGAACAATGGAGAAAAAAAGTGCTGCAGGAGACAGACAGGCCACAAGGCTCCAAGGTCCTTGCTCAGCTGAGCCTGGAGACCCATATTCATTGCTGTTCCAAGCAGTTCCCTGCCTGTGTGAAACAAGGGCAGATGACAATGAACGGGCCTCTCTCCAGGCCCGCTTTGTATACCAGTACACCTTCATCCCCGAATACAAGCAGATGAGAAGGGCAGAAACCAGCAAAGCGAGCAGCCCCATCCTCGTGCTCTCCCAGCCTCTCAAACCTGCCACTGGAGACAGCTCCACAGGCTTACCCTTGCCCTCAGGACACCTCCTGGTGCTTGCTCCCCATTCCACTGCCAGCAGGCAGGGGAGGCAGGCAGGGGCATGGGCTTCAGGCAGCCTTCCAAGACCAGCAGGGCTGGGCTGAACCCACAGGCTGTCGCTTGATGGCAACCCCCTGTGTCCCGAAAGGGAAGGTCTTCTGGTACCTCCAGGGGACTACTCTTGGTAAGGGTCACCAAGGTCCCCATCCCAACTGCAGGTCTTGAGCACAGCCACTTTTTAGGTTATTTCTCAAAGAGGCAGCCCACTCAATACGATTTTTGTCATTATCAGTGAAAGGCCCCCAGGGTTCATACTGACCTGATGGCGTGGGGTCTTGAGGCTGAGCTGGGCTTGCCTGGACCTGAGCTGCTTTTGCTTTCTTTGAGCTGTGTCTGTCACCTACCCCGGGCTGGGTCTGCTCTGGGACCAGCCTGTGGCAACAGCCTGACGAAGCCAGGATGTCCTTGGTGACAAACAACAGCCTTTTGTGTCACCAGGCCAAGTTCACCTTCAACAGTCTTAGCTACGGTATTAGCAAGGTTTGTCTCCATCACTTAAATCACATAGACTGCTAATGCTGGTAACGGGGTAACCAGTCAAACGAAAGCTGTTCCTTTTCTTTTTGATTGTTAAAATGATAATTGGACTCAGAACGAACCCCCAGCTCCATGGAGCGGAGGTGAGCCCCCCTCAGCCATCACAAGAGTTGGGTGCGACAAATGGACACGGTGGCGCCAGCTGTGCCCCACAGCTCAGCCGCACGTCCCCGCTGAACACAGGCGCAGTTCGATGTGCCTGTTCCTGATGTCCTAAACGACCCACAGAAAGTTTGACAAAAACTATTTCTTTCACTGGACAAATCGTTCTAAGACTGTACTAAAAACCCCCAACAAAAAACTCTGTGAGAAGTGCTTGTGCAGCAGGCAGAGCAACACGTGTCCCCAACCTCAGGAAATTCAAGACTTTTTCACCTTCATGCAGACCCACCCCGTCCTCCCTGACCCAGCACCACCACAATTCCTTGAACTGACCTCTGGGAGGAAAGCGGGACGATCTGCACCCTACGGACATACCGCACCTGCCTGCAAAGGGGGAGAAAGAGCCTGCAAACCCGCAGTCGGGATGCACAACCCAACTGCCGACGGCAGGCAGAAAACAGGATCTGCTGAAGTGCTCCTACCCCAAAACCTCCCTGCGGCAGATGGTGCTTACAATGCCTGTCCTGTGCTACCTGCCAGCGTTTACAAACAAAGCCACGATGCAAAAATTGCTGTTTGTGCACTTACAAGGACCACGGGGCTCCTCACACACCTCAAAAGAAAAGCTCACCATGTACCTAACGCGTTATCCCACAAAACCAAGATAACCAGTCTGGCAGTCTGCTCTTGAGAATACGATCTATCGGTCACCATCTCAATACACCAACAGCATTACCGGAGCTTCTCAAGCAGCTCCTCTGCTTTCCCGTTACAGCCTTACTGCTGAGACTTCTGCAGGTCAGGGGCCATCGGGAATAAACTGAGACAACACCATCTGGTTCGGGCTACTAGCACAGGCAAGAAAAAGCACTTGAACATCTTGAAGATCCCTTTGAGAGAACATCATCCCACCAGAGGTAAGCGGGCACTGAACTACAGGAGGTTCCTTCCAATCACCAGGAAACACTTTTTCCCTGTGAGGGTGACTGAGAACCGGTATGGCTTGCTCAGGGAGACTGTGGAGTCTCCATCCTTGGAGACACTTAAAAGCTATATAGACACGGCCCTGGGCAACTAGCTCTAGCTGGCCCTGCTCGATCTGGTGAGAGCAGATGACCTGGAGATGTCCCTTCCATCACCTACCGCTCTGGGCTTCCGTAACATGATCAGTCCCACAAGGACCCCACCATTGGACAGGCCCAGAACTGGTGCTGAACCAGGATTTAGGAGGTTTCAATGAATTCTGAAGACCCCCGGGGGCCAGGAGGTGCCGCGAAGGGCAGGGTTAAGGGTAGGAGTGCACCAGCAGAGACAGGACCGAGACCAAGGAGCCTGTGTGTAGGGGTCGACATCTTCCCCGCCGCCATGGGCGAGGGGCAGGTCCCGTCGGTGCCAGGGGGAGCCAGGACTGCCCCGGTGCTGAGCGCCCAGGGCCACCAACTCCGGGACTGGCCGAGCCACCGCCTGGGGGGCCGCCCGGGCCTTACCTCCTCCACGAGGGCGGCGAAGTGCCGCAGGGCGTCGGCGGGCAGGTCCCCGCAAAGCAGGTCGGCGGGGCCGGCGCCGGGGGNCGCCACCGCCTCCTCCTCCTCCTCCATCCCGCCGCTGTTTGCGGGGAGGAGCCGCCGTTGCCCGGGGGACCCCGAGCAGCCGCCGCCGCGTCCTGCCGGGAAGGCGAGGGCGGGCCCCAGCCGCAGCTTGGCCGGGCCCGGAGGTCAAGGCCGGGCGCCCTCCCAGCAGCCCCGGCTGCCTCCGGGGAGCGCAGGGGCCTGGCCCCGGCCGGTTGTGCCACCCCCCGTCTCCCATCAGCCGCCTGGAGCTGGGGCTTGTGTGCCACGGGCCCTTAACGCTCCTGTATTTGCCTTTTATTAATACCAGGGCATTAATGGCAAAAAAAAAAGGCCCCGCTTCATTGTTTTATAAAACAAAGACCCTGCTTCAGTTTTGTGAAAAGAAGCAGGGGACACGGTGCAGGCCAGGGGCTGCTGGCCTTGCCCCATTGCTAACCCTGCCCTGGGCACCCCAACCCGGGCCTGGTTACACCTGCACTAGAACGAGTACTGCCCGCGGCGTGCCCCAGGCCCCTGCTGTTCGTAAAAGCCCAGACAACCTTTTTTGTAGTAGCCAAGTCTGTCACCAACCCAGTTCCCTCTTTAGACAAACAATACTAAAGCACAGCTAATAAAAAAAAAAAATGTTTTGGTACCAATCTGTGTCTTCCTTTTCCCTCGCCTTAAAACAAAGTCCTACATCGTTAATAGTTTGGATGGTATGTTGCCAGGCAACACTTGAGGGCCCAGTGCCTTCCAGTTCCTGCTGGAACTGAACTCCTGCATTGGAACAGGCCACAGCTCCTCCTGCTTCCAAACACACACATTCACTGCACGGGTAAGGGAAGAAGCCAAACTGACCCCCAGAAAGCCTTGAAAACACTCCTCTTAACCACAGACCTGCCCCACATCAGCCACCGTGGTCAGCTTCCCTCGCCCCATGCATCCAGGACTGGGGTCTGTTTGAGGAAGCTCTCAGGGGTGTCTGCTCTGGAGTCATTCAAAAGCCATCACGATTGTTAGCAGCTTGAACAGACAAAAGCGAAGCTCCTGGCTGCAGGGTAGCAGAGGCAGGTATGATTTTGCTGGCATAAAACACAAGCAGAACAGACATGAGGCTCCAGCATCGGGGCAAGATCTTAGTTTTTACGCCAATGCTGTAAGGCAGAAAAACCCAGCAGAGGCCATTCTATGGAACAATTCAGGTGGTTGTGTTCCCTCACTAAGTCCTCATCAGCCATCTAGCCAAAACACAGCCCCCCGTAAGATGTTGAGTGGTTTATTTAGATTCTAAAGGTTTTGGAAAACTGATCTTGTTTAAAATAATCAGACGAGAAAACCAAAATAAAATGGGAATACAGCAGCATTCACATCCCTAAGTTAATCTAAAAATTAATTGTGTCCCATTTTATTGTGAAGTTTCCTCCTGTGAGGTGGGTTCTCATACCTGGTTACATTCCTCATAACCCAGAGACCTGCCCACCTTATTCTGCCGAATCCCCAGCCCTGCAAGGGCTTCTCGAACCTGATCTTTTGCAAAGGTCACAGTCGCTGCTGTTACACTATCCATAGCTTCTAGCATAAAACCAAAACCCAAAACCAGAGAGAAGAACTTTTGGCTAAAAGAAAAATGACACATGGACTGGCGAGACTCAGGAGCAGGAACTGTATGGGCAGATACTGTCACCGCAAGGACTCGCGCTGCTGACAGCGTGCGTGGTGGCTTCAGCCCATGGGGATCCGCCGATGGCCAAGCAGCCCCAGATGCTGAGGCCAGCCCCTTTTTCCATGGTGCCCACGGGCAGCCCCCAGCACTACGTGCTCTCAGGGCCTGCGGAGAGCAAGGCACCTCTTACAGAGCAGAGCTTTCTCCGCCTTGCTTCTTTCAGTTCACTGTTTTAAGCTTCTTGTTTGATAGCTCCTGATGGTTCTTGGCTTGTTTCCGTTTTTGGCATGGCACTTCCTTGTTCTCACCAGCCACTTTTTCCAAGACGATAGCAGTCTCCTTCAGAAGGCGCATCTCCCGTTTTTCCTTCCGTTCCTCCATTTCTACTATATCATCCGCAAACAAAGCCTTCAGAGGCGGGATCAGCTTCGGGATGGTCGGGAAGTCACCAAATCGTACCTGAAATACATCAAACACAGGAACGCCTGCCTGAGAAATGCTTTTTGTTTTCCTTCTTCGCCCTCTGTTTGTTCCTGTTCAGGCGGCAGGACACTGCGTGGGCCTCTGCGCAGCACCCAGCGTAGAGCCCCCCTAACCTCACCGACCATCTTCACCTGAAAACTAACAGGCAGGTCTTCATTGCCAACCCTACACAGATCCCGTATGCCAAGTTATTTACATTTTCTTTACATTTACAAGAAATGATGTGGACACTGCACAGGTTGTGACTGATTAGCGAGCTATTCTCACTGCTACCACCGTGTTCAATCCAACGGTGGCAGCTTTTGGCTCCTGGATGTCTTTTGCATCACACCGATTGAGAAGGAAGTGAGAACGGAAGCAAAATTAGGTTTTCAGCTGGGAGTAGCGTGCACAAAGTAGAGGTGACGTGAGGCAAGTACCCAATGTGTTAGAAGGGCACTTCTGTTCCCAAGAGCCATGGGCCCCCATCTCACTCTGTGCCACCCATTGCCCACGCTGGCCGCGTCTGCTGCCAGCAGTACAAAGAGCTGTTTCAGAGGAGGTTACTCATCAGAAGGAGATGATGTATTGATACAACATTGCAAGCGGAGAATTTAATTCATTAGCAGCCATCCCCAAAGTAACACTGAAATCTGTCCCACGGTCTGGATCAAAGCTCCCAACTTACCCTCATGTGATCGAATGCAATTCCAACCTTCTCGCTGAAGTCTTCACTGAACAGCGGGATCTTGGCGTATCTCTGACTGAAGTGATTGAGCATGATGAACTCTGCATTCATCTTCATCCCAGTCTGAATAGCCTGGGAGGTGGTGCTGCAAAAGGAACAGCAACATGGCACTGGTCACACACAGGCTGGCTAGCACTGCCTCTCCAACGGGGCAGGCCAGCCCGCTTTGCATTTGGCCACATCACACCAAGAGCAATACTACGTACTGTCTAACACTTGCTGAGCACAAGGCGTCCCTGCTCTTTGCAGACACCCCTTTGTCTGACACCCTGCACTGGTGGCAAGTCTCTTGACTTCCAACCAACTCTGAGTGCAGGAAAGCAGCTGTAACGACTTGGAGCTCTACAGTTAAGAGCTCCACAATCTGGGGACACAGGCTTATTCAAATACTTGTCCCAGGAGCGCCAGCAAGTCCAGCTCTCTCGCGCTGTAACTCACATGTAATTCCAAGAAGCTGTTCTCAGGTCTCCCTACTTTTGCTGGGGGCAGCACTCGGTATCACCAGCTGCAGTGCTCAGTTTGAACTGGCGGTTAGCTGGGGGTGGGTATGACGACTCTTCTACCTCCTGAGCTTAGTCCTGAAATGTAATCAAGCAGAGGCTTGATTGCCTTTGGGCTAGTCTATTTGTAAAGTTACTCCTGTCCACTTAAAAAGCTTTCCCCATCTCTCTTTGGGGACGTTCAGAGGAGCTCTGAGAGTTACAGGGCTGGTGCAATGAGCAACACACCATTTTTAGGGATGAAGAGCTCCACATAACACCAGAACCATCTCCAGCATTTGAGTCCTTCACCACCACCTCCAAGGACAAAGCCCAGCTCTGCATTTTCACCTCCCTAATAGTAATAAACAGCAGAACACACCCCACCTGTGTGTCTTCTCTATTGCTTCTTTTTCCATGCCATCTTCCAGCGTCGCTTCATGGATCAGCAGGGTAGCATTCTTCCCTGTGTAAATAATCATATATTCAGCCTTCAGTTGAATATAGACTACAGAACACAGACTAGGCAGGGAGCTCTCATCTCCCTCCTTAGCCCCTCATTGTGTCACAGGCATAACATCAAGGGTTTGGGGGTGCCCACTTCAGATACTGACAGTTCAAGACCTTTCTCCAAGAGATTTTTCAAGCAGAGGGTTTTTGTCACCTACCCATTTGTACTAAGGCCATGCAGGGCATTGTGTCACCAGAATAGACTACTTTCCAGCCAGATTTGTGGACCATTGAGCACGCAAAAGCATTTTTACAGTGTTGGACTTCACAAGTCTGAAACTGAACAAGCAAATAAGTGTTAGACCTCAGGTCCCCTCTTGCTCTTTGTAGCAACTGACCCTGCCAGCCCCTGCGCTTACCTCAGCCAAGTCGTAGCTCTCTAACAGAGAGCCCACAAACCATCTGGCTTTAGGTTTGATGTTCTCGCAGCCTTTCACAAGAGACTGGGAAGGAATCATTCTGTGAGGGAGAAGAGAGAACTAAGGACAGGTACAAAGTAAAACCTTATCTTATCTTTAAGCAGCCTATTTCTCCTTCTCAGCCCAGCACCTCACAAACAAGACATTTTTGTGTACCCATCTGTTTTCCCCTGCTTTCACTATCCAGTGGCCCAGCAGCTCCTCCAACCACTTCCTCCCCACTGTCAAATACTCTCTCTTCCTAGAATCTTTTTTCACTTGCCCAACTCCCCTTTCCTAAGGAAAAGGAAAGCCTGCATCTAAGCCTCTATTAAGCAGCACAACCGAGTAACAAACCCTGTCCTCCCCTTTGCAAATTGCACATCCTAATTCTACACACAGCGGAAGGAGTCAGAGTTGGCTTCAACAAAGGGGTGAGGGGAATAGGTGACAGTAGTTTGCCTCAAGTAAGGACCCAGCAAGGACCTTTCTCCACATACCACACAGAACACTCACTTGATGTCTCCAAGAATCTCTTCACAGTGGTTGTGGTACTCCTGTAGCCAAGGCATGATCTGTTCAGGTGCTACCAGAAACAGAGGGCTCAAAGCCTGACCAAGGGCTGCCTGGAAAAGCGAGGGGGGGGAATAAAAATCAGTCCTAGGTACACAGCAAACCCGAGAGAAGAAATACTTAGGGGAAATAATGGTGCTTTCCCACTACTCAGAAGTTCCCCTCACCCCAAGGCAAGTTCAGGAGCAGTGAAACAACAGTATTACTTACAAAAGCTCTCCGCCTCTCCATCAGGATGTTCACCAACCCCTGCAAAGGGAATAAGACAGCAAGCTGTAGTCAGATATCTGGGGTGTGAGTGGCAACAGTGCTACCGCAGCCCAGCAAGCTGCAGTTTTTGGAAAATCTATAGTCAAAAATAGACGATTAATGCTTTTCCGATAACTGCAGCTGGCTGAACTGCTGTCACTGTTTATGCCCCCAAGCTGGTGGCCAGCAGCCCACAATACAAGCCCCTCAGCCTTTCCCGGTGCTGCTGTGTCTGCTCCCAAAAGACGGTCAGAGAGCAGAAAGTCTCCACCCAACATCTCAGGTGCGGTGCAGTTTCCAGACACAAGACACCAGACCAGCAAACAGCCTGCCCTGATCAGGCCCCATCTAAAACAGACCAACTGGTCCTTCTGTCATTATTTATTGCAAAACACTGAAGGAAGCTGGGTTGGACACTGCTAAAAAAAATTACAGTTCTGGATGGTCCTGGCAAGTCTGCAGGGACCCATAACAGGAAGGACGGAGATTAGAAACACCGATTCAGTAGTGCCTGGGGAAAGCAGAGGGGAAGTGCAGCCCTAACAGCAGGGCAGCCCGCATTCAGCAGCTGAATCCCAAAAGCAGAGCATGCCTGCACAGAACCCCTTCTCTTTCCCACACACTCAACCTACCGAATGATGATCGGTATGCATGTGAGACACAAACACAGCTACTAAGTTACACAGCACTTGGTCAACTTGCTCTCCATAGTGGCGACAGAGCTGCCCAAACGTTCCTTCTCCACAGTCCAAGAGCAGGGACCGGGTAGAGCTGGCAAGACAAATGACAAAGAAATTTAGCAGTCACTATATGAGCTCTGAGCAGGGCCCATTCAAGGAGGGGGACCCTCTGGGTTGGAAGGCAGAGAGCTCTCAGTGCTCTACACCTCTAAACGCTACTCCAGTCAAGGCTTTAGAAAGACTATTCTGTCCACGTAGCTCATTCTGGTCTTGTGTTGATGCTGAACGCACCCTTGGGGCAGATGGCAAAATGAAGACATTAAATATTTGCCTTGACAGGTGGCTCTCAAGTCTTCCCCATCTACAGAGAGACAGGCACCCAAAAGTGAAATCCTACAGACTCCACAACAGGGGCACCCTCCCTGCGTCATCAAAACACTGGTCAAAAACAGGCCTTGGGAAATATCCTCTTGAGACACTGAGCCTCTCCAAGCAGAATGCGTGACGTTGGGATTTACCTGGTATTTACCAGTGTGGAACTGACATTTCGGATTTTCATTGGAATTGCAGATCCTGTTCCCAAGAACACAATTTCAGGATAAGCACCCACATTCCCTGGGGAAAACAGACAACAAGTATTTGTACATAAACGTTAATCTACATACTGCCCAGTTAAACACCATTTAGTCCAACAGCCTAGTAACTACAGTCTACATGTCCAGCACATTCAGTTTTGCCTCCCTCAGCCTCTGCCTTTCCTACAGCACCAAGGTTTACAAGGGAAGACAGAAAAAGCACCACCAAGAAGACATCACAATACAACTGCATACCCAAAGGCAGGCAAAGACGGACTCTGCTCATTGCTCATGATGGAGCTGGCAGTTCAAGAGGGACCTGACTCCTGTTCTACAGTGCCCTGACTCTCCCTGGAATCAGGATGCAGACAGTGAGCGGTGCTGTGTCGTATCATGAAAGCCTCACTGCCAATGGGACACCCGAAGTTCAGAGGAGAGAGCCCCGCAGGGAACTGGTTCCAGAGTAAGCCTTCTCCCAGACACAGGGACTCGCACTGTGGCTGCTATGACAGCTCTGGTCAATTCAGAGAAATAACACACGGGTGCTTCGTCTCTAACTGCCCCCAACAGCACTCAATCCCCAAACCGAGCAGCTCTAGAAAACCAGAAGCACAAGACTGCGTAAATCCATCTGAAACGGGCTAACTCAGTTTGCACGAAGCCTGTCCTCTGCACAGCTGCAGGAAGACTAAAAGCACCTCTCAGGCAGCAGGAAAACTGCACGTTCACAGCTTTGTTTGAGCTCTAAAGCAGTGGGTCACCAAAACCTTCTACTTCCCATTACACTGATGCAAGCTGTTGACCCTTACCTGGTACGGCAGCCAGGCTCTCTTTGCACTCCTTCACACGAGTCTGGAAGTCGGGGAGATCCAAGGCTTCACTTACAAATGCATCATGATCACAGACAGTCACAGAATCTCTGAAAGAACACGACACGTATCAGGATGGGTCAGGGTAGGAACTGAAAAGACACCACTTTTCAGAGCAAAGTGCCGAATTACTGCGTCAAAACAGCCTTATAACAAAGGGTCAAATGCTCATTCCAAGTTCCATTTTGCAGGATGGGGGAAAATACATCCATGAACATGATGTGTGCCAAAAAAGCCTGGTTGGCCTAAGCTACGCCACAGAAATAATCATTTCAAACCAAACTGGAGAAGCTCCTGGAAAAGCACCACGATCCCCTGCGCTGCCCAGATCCAGAGAGCTGCCAGGCACTAGAGGGCACTGCAAGGCAGCACGGAGACTCCGGGAAGAAGCACAACCACCCAAAAGGGCTCCAGGCAACAGTCAAAAGCACAAGGGACCTGTATCCTGGCCCTGCATCAAAAGCATGTGCAGTACTACAGGCCTTCAGACACCTTAAAGCAGAGAAACTTAAACCCTTCTTGGCATCCGGGTCCTCCTATCCTGCCCAACAGAGCCAGAAATTTGAGCCATGGCAGCTGGTATCCCCTTGTACCACCTAGTCCCCTGCCCTTAAGATCCCAATTAAGCAGCTTCACCTGCTTGCCCACAAAGCAAGCACCAATGGAAAAGTCTGGAACTGTTTAATCACCTGAGGCTTTCTACTCTGACACCATTTGAAGGCCAAGAAAGCCTGATAAGACTTTAACCAGACTCCCCGAAAAGTCCTTCCTTGCCACAGCCACGGTTGGGTGCACAGCATGTGAGGTCAAAGCAAAGGACAGAGGAGCACATGGGGCTACAAGAGCAAGGGACAGAAACAACATTCCGAATCGCTGTCCAGGTGGTGTTTTCAGTGGTTCACTCATCCGTGTCCTACACCTTGTCTGAGACTTTCAGGGACAGGGACGCACAGCCCAAGACACAGCTGACAGCTTGGCAGCTACCCCACCAGTAAGAATCTACAAAAGATGCCTACACACCGCCACACTCTACTCCCTCGCCACAGACTCATACCGAAAAGCTGCTTCAAGACAACACCCAAAACCCGGGAAGCCAAAGATTCCCACCGACCTCTGCCACTCCTGTTGGGGTCTGAAGTGGTATTTCAAGAGACACTCTCCTCGCACAATGGGCACGCTACACACAGCCTCTTCTTCCTACAGAGAAGGGTGACATTGAACACATTCTTTGCTCAGGGGTGTGAGGTACGCAGGCAAGGCGGCCTTGCCTACCTTGCTCTGGTAGGTGGTGAGCAGAGGGAAGATCTCGGGGTGGATGAGGTTCAGCTGGGTTTGGATCTTGTAGCTGCGTGGGTTGTGCACCGCAGAAGAGCTCTCATTGAGCACCAAGTGCTGAGTTCCAGGTCCAAATCTGTAAGAGGACAATGAAACACACAACAGCTTCAGCTTCATGTTAGAGTTGGGCAGATGAGCACACCTGAGCCATAGGATAATATCTCATCAGAGCCAGCAGAGCCCTGCTGCCACCCAACAGCTATTTCTACTCTGGGAAAAACATTTGCACCGTAAGAACACACTGCTGCCCAACAGTGACGTGAAACCAAATAATGAGAAGCGCACGTACCTTTCCAGCCATTGCTGGTAGCGGCTGTCTCGAAGCACTGACTCTGGAGTCATGTGAATAACCAAGGCCACCTGGTTCTCGGGAAGTCCTTCCTGGTACCTGGGGCACATTCACATACAGAAAGAAGACCCGAGCTTCAGTCTTCCATCACTTTGGCATCCCCTCCCCACTCCCGTCTTGGTACCTCCAGAAATGCCCTGCCTCAAAGCAGGCAGAACACAGATCTTAAGAGCACAGCTCAGGAGCTCTATGCTCCACATCATGGCTGGCTCGGCAAAGCTCAAGCCCACCATTTGCTTAAATGTCCACTCTTCCACCCAGGGAACTTCCTCTCCTCCAAGAGCAACATCTGCAGAGCCTTTCAGAAGCTTAGCAAGCTTCTGCGCAAGCCCTACAGAGGCATTACGTGCAGTCCAGGCTTCCATCGCACATGGAAGCGGCAGTCTCTACATTGCTCCCAGCAAGACACCAGTGTAGGTTTCCTTCTCTGGAGGCCCCTGAGGGAGGACAGACCTGTCACTGCTACAGAACTCCCCAGGTCCTGCACAGGCCTGCCTTTCCAAGACAGCTCAAAATGCACCACCAGTCCTTTCTGGCATCTCTAGCCCCTTAAGAGTGCCAAATAGCCCAGATATCAGCCACAGGAACAGACACATCCTGAACAGAACTTCTCTTTGGCAAAGCTCAGCAAAGATGTTCTTCCCCCAAACACTCCTGGTCACGCAATCCCGCTACCTTCGGAAGGTCTCGTTTTCACAGATGGCATCCACAAAGCCCTCGTGAGGACACTCCAGCACAATGAACACCGGGCCAGGATCAGCAGGGGTGCACAGTTCTTCAGGCAAGAGCTGCAGGTACACACAGATCACACCCCAGTCAAGCTACAAACACAGCCTTTCTTGCACCGTGTCCGACTTTGGGCAGCTGTTCCATCACCCAGCCCGCAGCAGGCAGCTCCGCACATGCTCTCTCAGTGCTCAGCAAACCCAGTCAGCGCAGGTCTCGCTCCCTTTCTGCCCACGTTACACAAGTAAACGCTTTGCTATGTAATAACAAATCCCAACCCTGCTCTCAGAGCAAACCACAATCCAACGTAAGCACGGGAATTTTAGCAGCTTCTCGGCTCCCACAGCAGATTCAGACAGTAGTAAGAGCGCGCTTAAGAATAAAAGGCTTTGTGAAATTCTTATGACACAAAGACGTGCCAATCCTATCCCCCAGGTTAGGATCCTCACTTACAGATCACCTGGGATACGGCCAGAGCTGGCTCTGCCTCTCCCCTCAGACTAGTGTTGGAGAGATTCAGACCCTGCACTCAGGAAACATTGAGCTTCTTTCAGTCTAAGAGGTGCAGAGAGAGTAAGGGGCGAGTGACGGCTACACAGGCATTCAAACACCATATTTAAAGCATGCAGGGATCAACTCCACTAGTTCACTCCTAGCCTGAGTCAGCTTTGGGAAGGGGGCATGAAAAAAAAACTCTGACAAATAGCAAACATACAGTCATATTCACAAACGAATTCATTTCAGAGCATACTTCCCTAATCACACCCAGACAGCAACAGCCCCAGACACGCTCCCCATGGGAGCTACATTCAGCAACAATTTGGGGCTGGAACAAGGACTAGTCACTCACCAAAAGCGTAGCCACACAAAGCTCAGAATGAGCAAAACCCATGCCAGGCTCTTACAAGGGATGAGAGGGAACGGGCAGACTACCATCACCCACCCTTGTCTCAAGAATGGCTGTTAAAAAAAAGCCACAATTGTCCCAACGCCTATTCACAGGCAAAACATTCTGCATAAGAAGATTGTCAACCTGGGAGCCCGGTGAAGACGGGAAGATGGCAAAGCCACAGCAGAAAGCACAGATACATCTTACCTCTCTGCCTTCAAAAGTGATGCTCTCCCCATTTTTGAGAGCTGTAATTATGGGAAGAATGGCTGGAGTTCCCCTGAAAACAAGGCCATAGAAATATTTAGTTTGCCAACATCAACATGCCTGGTGTTGCCCCATCCCCAGGCTGGGATTCTGTACTCACACTGGCAGGCCCATCTCCTGTGCTTTAGCTGCTAGGAATTTTCCCTTCTTTGGGTGAATCTGAAAACAGTTAAATAGAACACAATTATCAGCCAAATAAAAAGGGCCAGGAAATAAGATCCACGTACTTCCCCATAAGCCAAGGGATTTCTTTTTTTTTTCCTTTTCAGTTCCACAGCCACTAGTTTAATTTACCCCCCAAAAGCTTTTACTACACTTTCTGGTTTCCAAGATCACACAGCTGCTTCTTGTTTTCTTCTTTAGCCAAGTACACAGGATAGATTTCTCTACTGTAAGCATTAAGCAAGAATGGAACCTCTATACTCTACTGGCTGCTCTACAGAGAGCACTTCTATAAAAATGTCTTGTTTTTACACATCCCTACTCACTTTACAGTTAGTCTGACCTTTGGAGAGTAGAATCACAAAATAACTTCCAAGTGCTGCTTGAAAACGCGATCTCAAGTTAAACCTATTTAGCGAGATGAAATGTCCCAATGACATCAGGAAGCATTTTTTTTATTTTTTACAGAGGGGGTGGCCAAACCCTGGAACAGGCTTCTTCGAGAGGTGGCCGATGCCCCAAGCCCGTCAGCATCTACGAGATGTTTGGACAATGTCCTTAATGCTTTAACTTCTGGTCAGCCCTGCAGTGGTCAAGCAGTTGGACTAGATGATCGTTGTAGGTTCCTTCTGACCGAAATATTCTACTCTATTCTATAATGATTTAGAGATCTCTGTGACTAAACTTACTTTACAGAGGAAAGCCATCACCAGATCGGGATGCCTGCTGGCACACTTCTGTTTATCACCTACAACAGAAAGCAAAACCACTCAGAATCATCAATGACTATCAATTTTCCTAAAACTTGTCAGTGCGTGCTAAAGCATGAACAAGAAGAACAGCATCCAGCCAACCGGGAGCCCAGCAGCCAAACATTACAAGCACCTAAGGCCAGAGAGTCCACGGTTTCAGCGACAAGAAACCAAATTAAAGCCCAGGATGAGAAAATAATCAACCTCAGCATTCACTCGTAATTAAATTACAAAGGCTGGAGCACCCACTCCAGCCAGGGGCAAACTGCTACAGGGACTATTCACACCCCAAGTAGGAATCACATCAAATTTCTAGATCTTCCTAGTTCTGTATCAACTTTTTAAGTACCAGAATTCATTCTGCTCCATGTAATCCTTTAGCTAAGCTTCTCAACAGACCTCACTTCCAGACAGCAAACAGCTTGGTGGACAAGTGCATGCCTTTGATTTGATTTTACTTTATCAAAGTTAAAAAAAAAAAAAAAAGATAATTCCATTTTTATCACCTGTTTTCTTTGGGCTTTCTTTTTCCTTGCCCTCGTCCAAGCTTTGTTGTGCAGTTTTTGGGGATCCAGGCCCTGTGTCCCCTTTAGGGCTATTTCCACCTTGGCTTGATGCTCCAGGACTCTGAGGCAATGGACTTTCAGCAGCTAGCGGTTTTCCTGTCCCAAATCCAATAAAACCAGACAAAGATCACTCAGTCAAAAAAGAACAGATAAGAAAAGCATGAGTAGCATTCCCTCTTCCACAACAGTCATGTTTAAACTGCACAAGAATATAAAGGTCTTCTCCCCAGCCTCACTTGCACCTGCATACTCTAGCCACTTATTTCAGGAGCCATCTGTCATCCAAGTCCTTCAGATTTTCTAAAAACTGCTGAAGTCTGCCAGTGCTAGGCCTGTAATTTAAGTAACACAGTTTCCAGCAGTAAGAAAACTCAGTTGGCTAAGGAAGCTGAATCCAGTGATGTTTCACATGTCATTCTACATACCCACCCCTAAAGGAAGAAACCAAGGCCCTGACTCAGCACGCCTTGTTTCTTTGAAAGAGATCCTTCTCCTGAGAAAAATATGCAAGTTCGTAAACCTCTCCTTACTCAGCTTGCAAACAGAAGCGGCTCCTTTAACCACGATTACCAAACAAGTGCTTCTGCTCTCTGACTACAGCCTCACGTGCTCACCTGTAAGAGGTATTTGGTAGACTGTCATCGTCTCATCCTTATACTCAGGCTCTGTGTGCAACTGCACAGCTGAAAAGAGATCAGAAACCAGCATTAACAAGTTCATAAGAAGAGACTCATACTCTGCAAGAATTTAAATCCTGAAAATATCTACTGAATGTTCCCCTTCCCTTTCTCTGCCCAACGGCAAAGATCAGTGAATAATTAGAGCTCTTAAAAGCCCACTGTTCACAAAATTAGTCCATGACAGCACAGTAAGCAAGGTCATTGGTTGTCTCTGGACGCAAATTGCCCTTACGGTGCTCCAAAATGGGACAATGTCTACTAGTCAGACAAACTGGCAGCTGCCCACCAGAAACAGAGCTAGAAATAAGGTTTTTCTTCCTGTGATGGCTTTGAAAAGTGTATTGGATCAAAACCAGTGTTTAAAACTTCCTTTGCATGGCTGTAAACTAGAGGCATTTATTCTGAAGTTCTTACTGTTCAACGCAACTTTTGTCTCCAGCTGGAACAAAACGAAGTTACAAGTTCACATTAGCTACACATCACTAACCTACATACCTAAATCCATCCTTTTTAGGGGTCCAGGAAAGAGTCGAATCGCTTTCAAGTAGTTTTGCTGGAAAAAAGACAGTGTATCAGGAGGTGACATCCAAGCAGTGCAGTCACAAGCACCCCTCTGAGGAGCTGTAGTTACTTTCAGTGAAGTCAAAGGCTCAATGCCCAGTCAGGCAAAAACCAGGCAGCGGCCAGCCAGAAAGCACTGGGGGGATGTCCCACCTCCAGTGGGCACTACTCATTCAGAAAGAGAAAGGAAAATAAAGATCAACTCTCCCCAACCCTTCCGTGAACACTGCAGATATTGCAAGGAAATAAAACAATGCTGAGGATTGGAAATTTTGAGCCTAGACATGGCATTAGGCTGGCAAGGATCACGTTAAGCAGGAGATTAGAGACCAACCTTCTATTAAAAGAAAATGGGGAGGGAGCAGACAGGAGAACACAGGTAACCCTTTTCCCAAAACATAATTTACCAGAATATTAGCTGACAAGACAGTTTTAAGAAGTCTGATGCTGTCTTGTGTGTAACTGAAGAGATTTGCTTTTTAAAGCCAGCCCTTCTGGCTGAACCTTTGGGCTGGCACGGACTCAGATCAGCATTTTAAACCCGCATGATCATTCACTCCTTTGATACCAGCTCCCCCAGTTCCAAGGTAAGCTTTAACATTTGAAGGGTTCGCTCTCCCTTCTGCGAGCTTCCCCTACTTACCAGCTTTGGTGGCCCTAGGAAAACACATCTTTGAAGCCCCATAGCCTTTAATGTGAGAATCATACCTAAAAGGAAGCAGAAAAACAGCTTAACCATGGCCCCACTAACATCCGGGGGATCACAGAAGAAAGATCCCTCTCGGTGCCCACAAATGCCATGAAAGCCAGGACTGAACTCAGATCCAAATTCAATTTTGCTTCAGCTTTCCGAAAGTTTTAACAAGTCGCTTACCTGCCAGTAAAGAAAATATCCCCAATTTGGAGTAGGTTACCTGAACAGATTGCTAATCTCCTCCTTTCTTGAAGATTTCCAGAATTTTGATGGACAAGATCCTAAACGATCTGTTCTAATCTCACCGTCCTTTGAGGACCGGGGTGGGCCAGAAACCTTTTTGTAGGTTCCTTTGAACTCAACTTAGTCTGACTCGCGAACAGCTCCCTGCTGGCAATACAACACGGGTAAAGCCTTCTACTCTGGAATACTTTGGATAGATAAAGCCATGCATGCCGGGGAGGCAGCGCCTCTCCCACCACGTGGCCGCAAGCACTGTCGCGGAGCCCACACTGCAGCTGGAAGCACCGCAGAGCCCCACGTACAACCCAGCCGCACTGACAGCGCTTTCCCTCCTTCACCGCTACATAAACCACCACCCATCGGGCAGCTCACAGACCAACACCCGTGGCCTAAACACCTGCTGCCTGTGGCCGCACCCAATGCCAGGCTGCCACCGGGGCACCCAGCCGCCCTCCCCACTCACCTGGCAGCCCCCCGACGTTGGCCCAGGCCACCCGGCTGAGGAAGATGCTGTCCAGGTGTGAGATCTTCAGCCTGAAGGGCGAGACGGGGGGGACGAGGGGGGGGAGCGGGGGTCAGCAGGGACCGATGCAGCCCCGGGGAGGAGAACCAGGCCGCTCCCCCCGGTCACCCCCCACTTACTTGTGTTCCTGCATGGCCCGCTGCGTGCCCTCGCCGCAATTGAAGAGATACCTGAGGGGAACGGGGGGGGATCAGGGCACGGGGCGCCCCGGGCCCGGCCCAGGCGGGGCGTCCCCGCGGTCTCTCACTCACCGGTTGAACTCGGAGAAGACGTAGACGGCGGCGCCCGCGTCGCGGCCCCCGGCCGCCACCACCTGCAGGTAGACGGTGTTGGGCCCCGCCAGGCCCGTGCCCGCGCTCCGCCGCCGCTCGCGGGCCCACACGTG
>VXBH01000320.1:208116-224649 GCA_013400035.1 Rynchops niger | reverse complement strand
GCCCGGGCCCTCCTGCCGCGCCGCTGCAGCCCCAGCGCCGTGGGGCCGGGGGGCAGCGCCGGGGCCCGGCCTCAGCCCGCTGCAGCTTCCACCGCGGCGACCTGCCGTGCCGGGGGCCCGCCAGCGCCTGCGGGGCTGGGCCAGGTGCGCAGGCCGCGGGCGAGGTGGCCCGGTGGGACCTGGTGGGGGCTAGTGGGGCCTGGTGGGGGCTAGTGGAGCCTGGCGGCTCCGCAGTAACTGCGAGAACGGAGCCGGGCTCATCACAGCGTGTCAGGAGCAGGAGAAGCAGCAGGTAAAAATGCGGGAGGTGCCAGCCGGGTGGAGGGAAAGCCTCTTCCCCATGAGGAGGGTGAGGCGCTGGGTCGGGAACCCGGCAGGGCTGCGCAGCCCCTCTCCTTGGAGGTTGGCAGGACCAGGCTGGATAAAGCCCTGAGGACCCTGGTTTGACCTCAGAGCTGACCCAGCTTTGAGCAGGAGGTTGGACCTCCCAAGGTCCCTCCAAACCCTCTGATTCTCCAGTCTCCTCTTCACCATTTCCCCATTGCTCACAAGTGCCTCTTCCATATGAGCCTTGTTCAGGGCCTGTTTACAAATACTAGACAAGCCAGGCCACAGCTCTGTTTATTTTTGAGCTCTCTAAACCCACTCCGAGTTCTCTGGGGCTTTCTGTTTGCTTCAAAAAGAACCACTAAATTTTACTGTAACCAGAGTACCCCAACATAAACAATCCTAATCATCACTATCCCTTTTCTTCCTTACTTCCAAAGGCAAACCTTATCTTTCTCAGTGTTTTGCTTTCCAAACACTGTCTCCCTTTATTCTCAGTGCCAATGCTCTTCCCTTTCTTTTCCAGTGATCCAAGCAAGCGCTTTGAGTGGGGACCTGTCCAAACCTCCAGATCCTGCCATGGCTGTTTACATCTGTTCTGTCAGTCTTTCTTCAAATCTGTAATTCACTTACTGTTTCTCTTCCTTCTGACTCCCATCTCTTCACACAATAGCTCAAATTAGCATGGTATTTTTTCCTGGTTTTCCCCACTTCTGGATGAAATAAAAGGATTGTTCCTTTCAATGGCTGACCCTTTGTTCACGCACGTTTTACACGTTACAGTCCTGCAGCCTAAAGCTCGCTCGCAGCACTTGGCTCTGCTCCCTGTAGTCACGCAGGAAGGGAAACATCAGTTCAGATCTTAAATTGCTTCCCAATAAAAATTGAAGTTTCCTAAAGGTGAGCGCTCTATCTGTGCACTCCTGCTCCACCGCTGCAACATCTCCTCCCTGTGTCAATGATTCTCTGCTCAGGTGAATAATTAGGAAGTATGAAAAATACCCTTTTTAGTGTTTAATGCATGTTTTTTACACCTTTGGGAGCACAAATTTTTTTTTTTACCAGCTGGCATGGGGTTTCCAGCCAGTGTTTCCTTAGTCAATAAAATAACAGTGTGTATTTTTCATCAAATGAAATCTGGCAATTTTTGTGCAACCTTGCTCACTTGTTTTTTTGTGCACAGGCCCGTATTTAGAGCTGTGACTTCACTAAAATTCTGTAAAGTCACAAAACTGCCTGTAATATCTCAACAGTCTTAGGAAGTTTTCACAGGAAGTACATAAAGAGCTCTGAATCTGATGTGAAGTTCTGGGCAGCTCACATATTGGGGACAAATTTCAAAGAATGGTTCATGATTCAGGAGGAAATATCTTTTATTTTACATCTCTGGTCCTTGTTTCGGGTAAGAGTGATCCTAACCTGACAGATGTGTTGGCGGAGACATAGGGAAATCCCAGAGTTTAGTCCCTATAGTACTTACTAAGTGAATGACTCACACATTTTGCCAACTTGATTCTTGCTGTGATTCAGATTTCCTTGGAAAAATATCTTTTGTCTTATAGATAGGGTCCTTGATTAAGCCAGGAAAGATCTTGGTTTCAAATTCTCAGCGTAACCTTGTAAAAGTTTGGAATAGTTCTCTCCCTCAGAAATTCTGGGTGTTAAAGCCATCCTTTCCTTCTCAAAGTTATCTGGAGTAACAGTTGTGGTCCATCGGTGCACGTTTTGGGTGCCCAGAAGCAGTGAGCTTTGCCTGGGTTGTGATGAGGACCAGGAATCGCCCGGAGACATGAGTGCTGCAGACAACAGCGCTGTGTTTCTCAAAGTCCCTTTTGTAGCGCTACAGGGACCGACTTAAAACGGCTCATGCCCTTTGAGGGCCTGCTCTGAAACGGAGCTCAGGCCCGTGCAAGGCAGGCTGTCCGGCAGTGCCTGTGTGTGGCGGCTGTGGGGGTGTCAGGGGCACATCCAAGAGCACGCTGCTGTTTAACATCCATCAGAGGTGGCCGGTAACGGGCCGAGGGCTTGCTCTCTGGTCTAACTGAGGCTCCAAAGATCAAAACCTGCCTTCTCATCAGGGAAAGCCAAGTTGGTTTGCAGCCTCCTATCTACGTGTTCTTTCATCGCTCTTCGTGCCCTTGCGCTCTGTATGAGGCACGTGGCCTGTGCCGGTGTCGTCCTCAGCCCCCTCCTCCTGCATGCGGTGCCGGCGCTGATACGGGCTGCCCGTGAGCGATGGTCAGTGATCTGGGAAGCCATGGTCAGTCTGAACTCCTGCCGGGCCAGGCCAGGTGTGAAGCCCAGCACTGCTCCGGGAGGAGGTAGCTCTCCTGGAACAGGCCTCCCGACCCATCGATAATAAATGCTAAATTACAGTCTAATTTCCCCCGAATGCCTCATCTCTCCAGCTTGTGAAGATCACATGCAGTAATCAGCCCCAGCTCGGAGAGTCATTATAATCAGCGCTGCCTCCGGGTTGCGAGGAAATGCACCCCATCTGGCCCATTAATACTTTAATAACACACAATAATGCAGAGTTTGGTTAACTAACTCAGCTGAAGCAATAACATCAGCCATGCTACAAGAGATTTAAAAGTAATATCCCAACAGATACCATGAACAGACAAGGGAGGATGTTTATCCCTGAGACTTTCCCAAGATGATACTGATGCTTTGATTTGTTTGCTAACAGAGACTCTATCTTATACTGATTATCTGTTATCCCCTATAGTCTGGAGTTTTATTAGAAGAGCAGGTTTACATGTAGATTAAAGATGGCACAGGACAATATGAAGAGTTTAGGTGGGTCAGTGGCCCACTCAGGCTTCTTGTGAAATTTGTTGCTTGTAAAAAAAACCAGTCTGGCCAAGATTAGTGGAAAATAGAAGACCTTGAGGACTAAGCAATAACCACAATATACTGGTCTCAGGCAAAGGCATTCTCCCAGAGACAACAGGGAGCCGGAGAGGGCACTCTGAAGGACAGGTCTGTCCTGCATCATGAAGCTGTGACATGGCAAGAGAATGCTCATGGCTGCCCGGAGAAGGAGATGTCACCCTGTGGCAGGAGGCAGTAGGAGGTGAGGGGTGCTGTTGGGCTTGCAGCTGGAAGAGTCTGTAGCCGGGGCTCAGTGCACACGCCCTCTGTACCGAGCTGGTACAGCGCTGCAGAGCATGGTCAGTCCCAGCCTGTGCCTTCAAGGTGCTTTGAGGCCTGTCCCAGCACAGGAGAGGACTCTGCCACTCGGGAGTGAAAACGGTGGTCGGGAGCATCACATCAGCAGCCTGATGGCCTTCCCTGCCGGGCCCAGCATGACCCTGGGGCACTGGTACTCCAGGACAAGGGTGTCCCAGACCTTCTTTCCTGCTGCCCTTTGGGCCAGGCACACTCCTGCCCACTCTGCCAGCACCTCAGAGGCAAGTCGAGCTCATGTAAACCGCACAAACTCGAATCCCAAACTGACTAGTGTCTGGAACATCCTGCCCCAGCTGAAGGCACAGCAGAGGCGATCTGCTCCACAGCTGAGGCGGGTCTGACACAGCGAAGACCTGGTATAGACTGGGGTAGAGTCTCCTTGGCAGCATGTAGGGTCGAGGCCAAGAGCTGAGGTCATTCTGGGTTGCAGATGGAGCCTTTTTCACCAGTGATGCTCCGGTGAGTTTAGCTTGTGTGCTTTGTGCCATGGTCGGTGCAGAAGTCAGAGCGGGTCTGACGCTTCTGAGGTGGGTGTGGGCCAAGCAGGAAGTTTGCTGCAAACATTGCGTCTCTTCTTCCACATTGGATGTCGGAGTAATGTTGATGAGGGCTTGGGGATGGGCTGGCATTTCACAGCACCAGATTACAAACAACTGATTTCTTCTTTCTCTGGGGAGTCAGGTTCAGATGAGCAGGAGCCTCCACAAAAGGCGTCCAGAGGTTGTTCTGCTCCTGCTGTTCCTAAGACTCACAGAATGGTTTGGGTTGGAAAGGACCCTAAAGATCACCTAGTTCCAGCTCCCTGCCCTGGGCAGGGACACCTCCCACCAGCCCAGGTTGCTCCAAGCCCTGTCCAGCCTGGCCTTGAACCCTCCAGGGATGGGGCAGCCACAGCTTCTCTGGGCAACCTGGGCCAGGGGCTCACCATCCTCACAGCAAAGAATTTCTTCCTGTTATCACATCTAAATCACCCCTCTTCCAGTTTAAAATCATTACCCCTCATCCTATGGCTCCCCTCCCTGCTCCAGAGTCCCTCCCCAGCTTTCCTGGAACTCCTTGAGGGACTGGAAGGGGCTGGAAGGTCTCCCTGGAGCCTTCTCTTCTCCAGGCTGACCCCCCCCAGCTCTCTCAGCCTGTCCTCCCAGCAGAGGGGCTCCAGCCCTCCCAGCATCTCCGGGGCCTCCTCTGGCCCCGCTCCAACAGGTCCATGTCCTTCTTGTGCTGAGGGCTCCAGAGCTGGACACAGTACTCCAAGAAGCACCGCACTGCAGGGAATTCGTTTTCTGATGTTATGGTGATGCTCAGCAGACTCTTCAGCCAACAGCAAAATCTGCCTGGGCTAGAACCAGGGGACTACAGAAGTATTTGCAAAAGAGGAAATAAATCCACAGAGAAAAGGCAGCTTACAGCCATGGAGTGGCAATCGGAGTGGCAGCAGCAGACTGCCATGTGTTTGCTTTCCAGAGGGGAGCCCACCCTCGTTACCCCTGGTACCATGCGATACGGGCAAGGCTGGAGCCTCCCCACAGACATGCTCTTCTCTGCCTACGTCCTGAGAAAGAGCCAATGCACCGTGAAGAGAAGAGACTTTCCATGTGACAGCGAACAAAAGAATGATGACGCAAGAGCCAGTGTCACAAACACCACCCTCGGAGCGAGCTATCTGCCCACACAATTTTATATAGCTCCCAGAAGGGGCCAATACTCTTCAGTTATCCCTAAACCTTCTCCTCTAACATCCCTTGCCAGGCAGTTACGTGTGGCAAAGGGTCCTGAGTGAACCTTGCTCCCCGTAAGACTTCTCAGACTCCCACGTCAAAAGTGTAACAGTCCCCAAACCCCCAGGTGCATTGTGGTGACCCTGCCAAAGGGGTTGCACAGGGCAATGAGACAGCAGGGTCGCACAGAAGGTCCCCTCATTGCAACGTGCAGGATCAAAAGGTCAAAGGGTTTCTCTTAAATCCTGCTGCGTTTGGCTCTGCAGAACCACGCTGCTGGATTTTACCAGCAAACCTGTTGTTTGTGAGTGATACAGTAACGGCGGTTATCAGTGACATCAAGTAATTAAGAACAGACATCCAAGGAGTCCAGGAGAAGTCAATTTGACAATGCTGATTTCATCTCATAGCTATGGTATTTGAATGGAGGTAATTGACAGGGGGATTACCCCAGGAGGTGAACTTGCAGGTGGTTTATCCCTTAGATTAGAGGCATTTTGCTGAAAAAGTCTTGTTTCTCACCGACAAATAATGAATACTGGACAGAGAAATGGGGACATTCCCACAAAGTGGCACAGGACACCACAGGGATTGCCTTAGCCAGTAAAGCCTTCCAAGAAACAGAAAATAAATAGATAAAAGTACAGGCAGCTAACGGGGAAAGAGAAACTAATTCCTTGGGCCACGAAAATCCTTGAATTTAGGATGATTTCAGGGAGTGAACAGCAAGGTGTAACCCGGGGAGCTTCATTAAAAAAGAGTTTACATTTCTTATCTGCAATCGCACCCCCTGGTCCTTTATCTGCAGATGTCTGGGTACGGCTGACCCCCTGCAGAGGCAAATCTCTCTCTCCCAGCCGCCCCTGTCAGGGGGATATTACTTTCTGCTCTTTCAATAAAAGGAAGGCAAAACACCCCACACCCAGCTGCAGGGGCTCTCGATTATTTTCAGTTCTGGCTGTCAAAGTGTAAATGAAATCAATTCCTGTTGTTTTGAGAAGGAACAAGGTCCCTTCTCCCTGTCATTTACTCCTTGTCCTCTGTCCATGGCACGCGAAAGCCCAGCCAGCACCACATAGCTGAATTTGTCACTGGTTTTAAGCGAGCAAAGTGAGCAGGAACACAAACAGCTTCCCCTTCTGCGGCGGGAGGCAGCGCAGTTGAAACGTGTAAATTCAGGCTGCCCTGAACTTGCAGGGCTCAGGCCTGGGGGAGGGGGATGGCATGCAGCATTGGAAAAAACGACTCTGTCGAGGCGTCTTGTGGATCGCAGTCGTGTCCGTTAACCGGAGGATGTGCCCTGGAAAATGCCCTCTGCTCTCTGCTTTTCCGGGTCAAAACTTCATTAAACTGGGACAGAAGTGAACACTGTAGAGTGCAGCGTCGAGGGAAAGCCTTTAGAGAGGCAGATAGTAGAAACTGGGTTGAGACCAGGAAGTTTGCTATAGAATCAAGGCTAAGGAAACCCAAACACCTGGAAATACAACAAGAAGTAGGCAGGGCACGCAGGCAGCCTCAGCTTTGGCCTCAGGACCCTCCTCCTCCTCCAGCCGCTTGCTGCCCAGGCCATCACTCTTCGCCTGCCCTTGGGCTCCAGGTGCCCAGGTCCAGCCTTTTCTTCGTTAGCTTTTCCCTTGACAGCTGCAGGATGTGGCAAATTGCAAGCATGCAGGAAACAGCCCGTGTCTCCGATTTAGGAGGATTTATTGCTGCGCTCTGCTTTTCTCTTCTCAAGACATGTCTGGTCTTACTACTGTACAGCCCAGGAGGTTGGTACTGTCCCGCTGGAGGTTGATCTGGTTCCGATCACGCAGTGCAGAGCCAGCAGTGCTGATGTGCCGATGGGCCGACGTGCCGAGCTTCCAGCCCCGTGCCCAAGCCTCACCAAACTGAAGCCAATCTGAGGGGCACTTTGGGGCCCTGTTTCCAATAGTGGGTAAGGCTCGGTCTGCTGCTGAGACCGAAGCAGAGCCAGAGGCTGTGTGGAGAAACCTCCCACGCGCGTGGGCTGGGAGACTGCTTGGTCCACCCAAGGATGTGCAGAAGGCTTCACAGCACAGCAAGGCGTCATAGAGCAGACTGATGTCCAACCACGGCACTGTCACCGTCACCAGTGTGCTTCTGGGAAGCAGGCTACGTGCAGTTTTCGGAGACTGACTTAAGACCTGATATACGTGCCCTTAATTTAATGCTGAGAGTGAAGAAAGCCCCAGCTGTGCTCCCAGGGCTTTCTGCAAGATCCACATTCCACCGGCCAGGACAAACTCCGAGCACTGGGACCTCTGCACCTGCTGCCCCATCACCCACCCAGGACTAGCCCTGTGGGGACGGGACGAACCCTGAGGAGGTGGCCTCCATCTCCTCCTGCAGACCATACCCCCAGCCTTCCCCCCCCCCAGGCTGTGTGTGGCTGGGGGACAGTGACGGGACCAGCCCAGCGCTCCCAGCGCTGCAGTGGGGATGCACAACCAGGGTGTCCTGGCCTGTCACTGGTCACAGACCTCAGGAACAGACCCGGAGCTGCTGCNGCGGCGGGACGCGGGGCTGGGAGCCCGTTCCCTCCCGCAGCCCCCGGGCGGGGAGAGCCCCCTGCGGCTCCGCTGGCTGCTCCCCCCCTCCCCGCGGAGCGACGGGATCCCGGCTCCTCGCCGCGCTCTCGGCTCCAGCGCGAAGGGAGAGGGGCGATGCGGGGGGCGGAGCGGTGCCAAAGCACGGTCCTGCCCGGCCCCGCCGCCCCGGCCCAGACCCGCTGCCCGCTCCCGAGGCCGCCCCGGCCGGTCCCTGCACAGCCCGGCCTCGGCCCTAGATGGCACCGCGCTCCCGCAGGCGCCGCCGCCGCCGTCGGGGGGAAGGTGCCCGGGGCGAGGACACGCGGAATCACAGAACCACAGCATGTTAGGGGTTGGACGGGACCTCTGGAGATCACCCAGTCCCACCCCCGGCCAGAGCAGGGTCACCCACAGCAGGTGGCACAGGAACGCGTCCAGGCGGGGTTGGGATGTCTCCAGAGACGGAGACTCCCCCACCTCTCTGGGCAGCCTGTGCCAGGGCTCTGCCACCCCCACAGCAAAGAAGTTCCTCCTCGTGTTGAGATGGAACTTCCCATGGTCAAGTTTGTGCCCGTTACCCCTTGTCCTGTCCCCGGGCACCACTGAGAAGAGCCTGGCCCCATCCTCCTGACACCCCCCCTTTCAGTATTGATAAGTGTTGATAAGATCCCCCCTCAGGCGTCTTTTTTCCAGACTGAAGAGACCCAAATCCCTCAGCCTTTCTTCATAAGAGGCATGAGGATGGGGCAGCCCCTGCGTGTCCCGGATGCTGCCCGTGCCCCACCGCGTCCCCCACACGCCTTCCATGCTGCCCCACTACCCTGTCCGCTGCTTCTGCCCCTGCACTGTCCCCTCCCTGCTGTCCCCCCACCCCTGGCGCTGCCCCGCAGCCCTGCCCCACACCTGCAGCCCCTCCAGGCTCCCGGGGACCCCTGCCCCAGGCAGCAGAGCTGGCTCCAGCAGCCACAGACAGGACCTCTGCCCCAAGAGGGAGTCCTGTCCCCTTCCCCAGAGCAGGCCCCCTTCATGTGGTTGTTACGCTGCAGTCCAAAGGTCCAGGAGATGGGACCCTGCCTCGCCAAGGATGGCAAGGCACCCAAGACCAGCTCCACCTCCCACCCTCACTCCTGGGCCAGCTCAGCTCCAGCCGCAGCTTGGACAGCCCAGGACCCCAAGGCGCTGCTGGGTTTTTGCCACCCCAGGACCCTCTGTGGGACCTTAACCTGGTGCTTGACGTGCGCAATCCCTGAACAAGTACATAGAACAATGGAGCATCTGTGGAAAGCATCCCTGGGGGACCAATCCCCCAGTGCCCCCAGGAGGAGCCGTGGGCCTTCCTCCACTCCGAGCCTGCCTCGCTCCAGCCCCCGCTCCCCATCCTGCCCGCTTGCAGAGCTTGTCTGCTGCAGGAGCACACCCCCACGGCAGCAAATGCTCAGGACCTCTCTGGCTGTTGTAGGGATGACCCACCCATCACCCCATCACCTTCTCCAACCATCAGGCCTCGGCATTTATGCTGGGATTTCACTGGCAGCTGCAATGTGCCCAGAGAGCAGTACAGAGGCGGTGGGACAGCCTGGAGCAGGTGCGTCCTGACCCCTCTTTTGTCCAGCCAGTGGGGCAGAACCAGCCCTTCTTCGCTCCCAGGTGGGCTCGGTGGTCCTGGACCTGTGTGTGGAGGGGACTCTGGGATCCCACCCCTCCTCAGAGCGGTCCCTACATAGGAAGCTGCTTCACCTCACTCCCTGTCGCCCCGTGAAACGCGCTGGGGAGAAGACGCACTCCAGCGGGCGGTTGATGGCTCACCCCTCGACACGGAGCTCGTTTAACTCCATCCCCCTCCTCGTTTATTTATGGGCCTTCATCGCGGCATATCTTCACCCTGATGGACGGCGTTTGCACATGTCCTTCTTATCCAGAACATGGGGTTTTGCAGCCACTTCTTTATTTACTGTAATTTTTAGCTCAGACACAACCAGAACTCCCACCCTGTCTGGGCGTCTCAGTGCAGAAAACAAGACTAAACTATTTTGGGATGTTTTTCCCTTTTCCTCATACTTGGGTGCTTTCCCATGTGGCTAAGTGGAGCCTTGGGGAGGGTGAACCTGTTTCGCACACCCCCGAGAGCTGCCTCTGGACCTCTCCGCACGCTTTAACCCTCCTCCGACCACCGGCACCTCCCACGCAAGGCAGCTTCGTGCTCTGCCTGGTTTTCTGAGCTAGAAAAAAGTATCCAGTGTCAGGGGATGAGCAAAGAGCACGGCCGATGGGAACGAGCCTCCCAGGCTCCATCCGCACCATCCTCCTTGTCACCGTGTCCCATCACACCTTCCCGCGGTGCCCAGAAAGCCGCGTGCTGCTCCCCAAGGCAGGGTGTGGACGTGGGTTTGGCCCCGTTTGTCTGGCACACGTGAAAAAGAGCCTGGAAAACGCCCCTTTGCCTCCATCGCTCTCATTTTAGTCCTTATTGCGTGGCACCGGCTGGGGAAAGGCCGGCACAGAGCCGACGTGACGTGCAAACCTTCCCCCCTCCTGCCTCCGTCACAGCCAAGGGTCTCTCCATTGAAGTTTACTTCAAGGTCTAATAAAATTTCCAAACTGGAAAAATCTTTCTGCGGAGGGTTCGCTCTGTTTAAAGGCAGAGGACTATAAAGATAAAGCCTCGCCTGCCCGCTGCTCCCCTCCCGCTACCAGGGTGCGGGGCCGCGGCACAGCCCTTCCCACCCAGCCCGGCTACGGCCGGAGGAAGAGCTTGTTTTCCTAACGAGAAGTTTGAAGATTAAAAGGGGAAAAAATCAGCCATTTGGAATCCTCTACTGACGCTGCAAATACCCTCGTTAATAGATATGTCTCGTTTTGTTACCTCATTTTAATTAATCATTAAACAAAGACAGCTGCCAAATTTTGGCTCTGGCTCTGAGCCTACAACTGACTTGGAGCCCTTGAAAAATAGACTATTTATGGTGCCTGGGTTTAAAGCTTAAATTTCTTGTATAAACTTTACCCTTCCTAAGAATAGCGTGGGGAGCGCATTGCCGGCTGTGCCCGCGGTGCCCCACGCCCTGTCCCCAGCCCCACGCGGTCTGCAGCGCCCGGGAGGGAGCAGGGTCCCACCGCTGCCCCCAGCCCCATCTCCCCGCAGAGGAGTGGCTGCCCTGGATCCAGGGGGTCACAGAACCACAGCATGTTAGGGGTTGGAAGGGACCTCTGGAGATCACCCAGTCCCACCCCCTGCCAGAGCAGGGTCACCCACAGCAGGTGGCACAGGAACGCGTCCAGGCGGGGTTGGGATGTCTCCAGAGACGGAGACTCCCCCACCTCTCTGGGCAGCCTGTGCCAGGGCTCTGCCACCCTCACAGCAAAGAAGTTCCTCCTCATGTTGAGGTGGAACTTCCCATGGTCAAGTTTGTGCCCGTTACCCCTTGTCCTGTCCCTGGGCACCACTGAGAAGAGCCTGGCCCCATCCTCCTGACACCCCCCCTTTCAGTGTTTATAAGTGTTGATAAGGTCTCCCCTCAGTCGTCTTTTTTCCAGACTGAAGAGACCCAAATCCCTCAGCCTTTCTTCACAAGAGACGTGTTCCATCCCCTCAGCATCTCGGTAAGCCCTTTGCTGTCCCCTCTCCAGCAGTGCCCTGTCCTTCTTGAACTGGGGAGCCCAGACCCGGACACCCGCTGGTGCATCCCTCGGACACGTGCCACCCCAGCTTGCTGCCCACGCAAGGGCAGGGGCCGTCAACGTGGGAGGTGCCCAATTCCCATGGCCAAGCCGGAGTTAGGCATTGGGCAGAGCATCCTGATGCCGGGAGAGCATCCCTGTGTCCCCCGGGCTGGCCAGGTGTCTAAGGGAAGTGTTTGTACCCCCCGGAAAAGGCAGGGTGCGGGATGAAGAACCTATTGCATGTGTCAGGGTCATGACTGCTGCATCCCTGCCACTGCCCCCCCCAGGGCTGGGGGTCCCGTCTCCGCTTCATATCTATACCCGACACCAGAGCCCTCGCGTTCCGCATTGCGGTGGCCGGAGCTGCTACAGCTGCCCATGGCAGGGACCCAGGGCTCCCCTTGGATGGTGGCTTGGGCTCCACAGACACTGAAAGGCTCACTTTTATTCCTTCATACATTTTTTGTTTTGTTTTGTTTTTCCCTTGTTTAGAGCACCTTGGGGACAGGCTCCAGGCTGTCCTCCCCCATCCCCTCGGATCGCAGGCAGGGAAGGAGCTTTCTTGGGGGGGCCAGGGCTCGGTGGGGCTCAGCAGGAGGGCATGGCAGCACAGGAGGGGCAGCCCCGGCAGAGAATTTTGGCTGGCCGCCCCCTCCAGCCCCCACCGCGTGCCAGGTGATGCTCGGGGGTGGGGGAGGTGGGGTGGTATCGGTTGAAGCGGGGAGTGCGCGTGCCCTGCTGTGCTGCTGGCAGAGCGTCCCGCTGCAGAGCTCCCACTGCCTTGCGCCCATGGAGTGTCCAACCCCCCACCCGTGCCCACCCCCGCAGGATTCGATGCAAATCGATCCACCACCTTGTGTGGTGTTGCACTGGCAGCGTCGCCCCGACACCTCCCTCCTTGCACACGTACGTGATGTGGTTGAAATAAATGTCTAGGAACCCAGAGCTGCCTGCTCCGAAGCTGAGCCATTGCTGTCCCGCACTCGGAGCATCCCGGCGGCTCTCTCTCCGCCTTGCCCTAGCACCCGTGTCCTGATTTGGGGTAATTCCCCCGCAGCAGCGCTGGCAGGCCCTGCGCTTTGTCGGGGGGGACCGCACCACGGCCCACGAGCCCTTTGTGGGATCGTGACCGCCGTGAGTGCCCTGGCTGCCGGGCTGGGCTGCGGACGCGCCTGAGGTTTTAGGACAAGAGAACGCGGCCTCAAGTTGCGCCAGGGGAAGTTTAGATTGGATATTAGGAAAAATTTTTACACTGAAAGGGTTATTAAGCATTGGAACAGGCTGCCCAGGGAAGCAGTTGAGGCACCATCCCTGGGGGTATTTAAAAGCCGGGCAGACCTGGTGCTTAGAGATATGGTTTAGTGGTGGCTTTTGTCAGAGTCAGGTTGATGGTTGGACTCAGTGATCTGAAAGGTCCCTTCCAACCTGGGCAATTCTGTGATTCTATGATACGATGTACTGAAACGATCAACAAATGTTGGCGCACAAGGCACAGAATCAGGCTGGATGCTGGCAAGGGACATTTAACTCTCCCAGCAGCTCAGGAGCAACTGAGACGTAAGGGCTGGGAGGAAAAACCACCCGGCAGGGTTGCTGGCTGCATCCCGGAGCCAGGCTGAGAGCACATGAGGGTGGTGTTTCCCACGCAGCCGCCCCGGGGCTGAGCCTGGCCGGGGCTGAGCCCCACGGCCAGGGGGCCATCCCGTCCGGCCGAGGTCCGTCTGGCTGTCCTCGGGGCGGCGTGGCTGCCCGCAGCCGGCGCTGGGATCCGCACCGGCTCCTGCTGACCTGCCCCGGAGAGGGAACGGGGCCAGGCTGCAGGACAGACTCCTCCAGCTGCGGCCAGGAACCCGCAGCTCATATTTCACCCCGCTCGCAGCTCTCCCACTCGGGTGACACCAAACGCGTGTCACACACACTGGAGGCACGGGCTGACGGCCCCCTCCCGCCCACGCAGCCTCAGCCCCTGATGCTCCAGCCGCTGTGGCTAAAGTAAACTGTCTGCGAGGCAGCCGGCATGGTGCTGGGAGGCTGGAGCGGGATGGAAACCCAGCGAGGCGCGCACGGGGCCAGACGCCCTGGGTCACGTCCCCAGCACCTGCCAGGATCTGGGGTGCTGCCAGATCCACCCTCTGCATCCCGCTTCCCGCCCGGCACCCCCCGAGACACCCCTGGTCTCGCGGTCCCGAGCAAAGCCTGAGCACCCAGAAGCGAGCACGGCAGCACAGCCACACCACTGCCATGCCACCGCCACGCCACCGCCACACCACCACCATGTCACCGTCACGCCACTGCCACGCCACCGCCATACCACTGTCACGCCACCGCCACGCTGACACACCCCGTGGAGGATTGCGGTGTCCGTGAGCAGACGGGAAGGGTGGCGTGTGGCACGGGCAGCGAGTGACCCTGAGCCCCCACGCCAGCTGCTCACACACTCCCGTGGGATTGCCAACG
This sequence comes from Rynchops niger, assembly GCA_013400035.1. Taxonomy (NCBI): domain Eukaryota; kingdom Metazoa; phylum Chordata; class Aves; order Charadriiformes; family Laridae; genus Rynchops; species Rynchops niger. Next base: position 210,743 of record VXBH01000320.1, on the reverse strand, counting down.
GAGGCAACCCTAGCTGCCTGCGGGGAGCACAGCCACAACACCTCCATGTCACCCATCGATTGCTCCTTGCCATCAGCCCGCCCATCGCCCTGCGTTGCATGGCCTGGATGCTGGAGCTGAGCTGCTGTGGGTGCTGTCAGCTCCCAGAGCCGGTGAGATGAACTCACCCTGTGGGGACCTGGCAGGGAAGACATTCAGCCTCTGGTCCGTGGTGTCACCAGCCACCCGCCAGGCAGCGGGCCCTGCTGCACAGCTGGCGTGCAGGTCGTCCTCCAAAAGCCCCCGCCATCACCGTCCAGAGCTCCCTCTCCTCCCCTGGCCCTGGCCTGGCTGCCAGCACCGGACCACAGCTCTGGTGTCGCTGCAGAAGAATGCTGCCCCACCTGAGCTCTTGTGGCAAGACTGTCATGAGGACCTTCCAGCATGAAGACCTTCCAATGAAAACTGAAATGTCCCCTGTCAGCGGTGGCAGCATGGACAGCAGATGGCGTGGAAGGAAGCTCAGAGAAGGATGAGTTGTTCCACTACCCACTGCAGACTGTTAACTCTGAACCCTAACGATGGCAACCTAAATAACAATACTGGTGCTACACAGGCCATTAGTGCAGAAACACTGCTCCGCCTCAGAAATGTCGCTGTTTCCCTTTGCGTCCCTGTTCTAAAAACCTCCTGCTCCTAAAGGAAACTTTCTGGACCGTTGCTCTGTCTTGTCCAAACACGCTATGAGCAGACCTCTCCCGGGCAGGGTGTCTAGATGTGATGGGAAATTACCTTCCACAGGGACCGTGGTGCCCGTCAGATTATTGGTGCAGGCCCTTTTGGGTCTCTGGCTTAGGTCTCTCCTAGACCAGGAGCTGCTTCGCCAAAAGCGCTCCGCGTACAAGCTGCCATGTAAACAAACCTGCTGGGAGCCGAGGATTTATGGAGGAGCTGGGGAAGGGCTGGGGGAGACCCCCCCCGCTCCATACATCTGCCCGGGCAGCGGCTTCTGCGCAGACCAAAGAGGTGTTTGTTAGTACGAGCAGCAGGTTCGCCAGCGGGTGAGTTTACAACAAGACGGATATAAATAAATAGAAGAAAAAAGGACTTTCCCTGCACAGGGGAGCGGTGTCCTGCCCGCCCGGGAAGGCTGCCCTTGGGCTAGACACCGCTCGGAAGAAGGGTTTTCTTCAANTTTTTTTTTTTTTTTGGAAGGGTGAAAATTTGGGGTGAGGGGAAGGGAAACTTCCACCAGCGCCATCCCCAGCGCACAGCACAGCGGTGGCACCCGTGGGGCAGGGGCGGGTGGACGACATTCCCCTCTTTATCCGTTATGAGAAAGCACCAGGGCGTGTAGGGCAGAAGAGGTTTGAAGGGCCCGGGCAGGGAGCCTTTGGGGTGTTAACGGGGGAAGGAGGCACGGCCTGAGCAGAGCCACGGCCTCTCGGGCCGCTCCTGTGTTCAGAAAATGCTATTTAGCCCAAGTGATGAGGACTGCACCCGGGGAAGACCCTCTCTCCATCCAGGTTCCCTTCCCAACGGCAGGAGCCCGCAAACCTCCAGGCCTCAGCCAGGCGCCGAGAGCCAAAGGGAAGGCGTTGGTGTGTGGGGGCTGGTAACAGGCTGCAGTGGCACAGCGTACCCCGGCTCCGCTGGCCGGGGTGGCCCAGGGCAGCCTAAACCCCAAAAAGGGTGTTTATAGGTGGGGAGGTGCTGTTTTTAGGGCTTTGATGCATAGGGGAAGTCAGAGGGCATTTGGCAGCTGGCCATTCTTCAGTCCCAAGGACTGAGTCTGGAGAAACCAAGTCCTTTGCGACCTGCCAATGCAGCGAACGCAGTAAAGAGCGGCTCCATTCCTGAGGTGAGGTGCGTCCCCAGGACACGGGGGAACAGGGTCTGAAAGCATCCCTTCCCCTTCCCCTGCCAGTGGTGCTTCCTGAAACCGCCACTGGTACCCTTTGGCCGTACCCTGGTGCTTCCATGGGTATGAGGGTCCGTGGAAGGGGGCTGTTGAGGCTGTGTGGACACGTCTCACACCCCAAAGGGACACACAGAGGGACTATCCCGGGGTGTTCGGCGCAGACGACCTGCCGACAGACCTCTGGGTGCACGGCCGTGCCGTTCTGCCATTCCTGCCCTGGGTTTCACAGCAGGTACGTGTCACACCGGCTCTGTCACCAGCCCGGAGCCAGAGATGGCTCTGCCGGAGGTGACAGACCGCTGGAAACGCCGGTGCTGGACTCAATAAACCCCTCTAGGGCTCGGTTACCTGGGGATCAGCCCTGCGGGTGCCCCGGCCAGCCCAGGCGCTGGGACGTGGGCTGCAGCCAGCCCCAGTTCACCCAGAGCCGGCCAGTTCGGAGCGCCCAGGAGACCCCTTTCTCCCCTCCTCCAGACTGGCCTCCCTGGGCAAACGGGGACGCCCAGGGGACGGGGGGCACCGGCTCTGGCAGGGACCGACACGGAACTCGCCCGGCTCCTGGCTGGGATCCCTGCCCGGCTCCTCGCTGCCGGGGCAGGGCTTGTCCAGCTGCCCGCGGCGGGGATACGGGAAGGGGATAAGGACGGGGGCTGGGGGTCGCGCAGGAGGCGGCAGGACCCCGGCCCGACACGGGGCAGCGCTCGGCTCGGCGCTCCGGGCTGCGGCT
>VXBH01000320.1:137140-207980 GCA_013400035.1 Rynchops niger | reverse complement strand
CCGCAGCCCCCCGGCCGCCCCCGGCCGCCAGCCCGGCCAGCCCCCGGCCTCCCCTCCTCCCCGCCGCGGGCTGCAAGAAGTTAATTTATTTTTGGAAAAGCGGCTCTCAGAGTTTGTCTAATTCCACCCGCACCAGCTCCTTTCACTCTATTTTAAACCAGTTCTTACTGTGCTTCAAGTTTGTAAAAACAATCACTGCTCCCTGATAAAAGCAGCCCTAATCTGCGGAGAAAGCAAGGAGTCACAAAAGCAGCATCTCCTCCAGGACACTCTAGCTCAGCCGAAAAGTTTGCAGGTAATTTACGTTTCCTACTTCATGCCTTTCTGTCCTTCTAGCTGCTTTCTCACAAGCGTGTCCGGTTGCGTTGACACACGGCACCTACGTGCTGCGGCACCTCTAGGGCGACGGAGCACAGTCAGGCGTTGCTGCTCCCCGCTCCCTCTTTGGGCTTGTTGGTGGGGCCTTGGTGGCCACTGGCACCCGGCAGGTCCTGGACTATGTGCAGACCTACAGGGAGCGTGGCACTTGTTGGGGAACAGGCACAAGGCGCATTGAGCAAATCTGGAGCCGGCCTTCCCGGAGGGGCCGGCAGGGAGCTGTGGAGGGGACGCAGTGGCTGGCTTTGTGCAGGGAGGGTGATGATGAAGGGCCATGTGAGGTTCCCGAAGGCTCTTGCTTTGCTGCAGCCCTGTGGAGACTGCTCCGATGGCTGTTGTGATCCCCCCACCCCAGCCGTGCCAAGGGCACCCCTCCCGGCGGGTCAGGTGTGCAGTGGCACCCTGCTTGTGTCCCTCTCCCTCCTGCTTGGCCAGGAGGACAGCGTCAAGGCTCCGTTAACTGTGGAGGGTCTTTCTGGTTGCACCGAATGCTCAGCCGTTAAATGCAACTTCTCCATGACTCACCAATGCAACCCACAAAAAAACGTTTAGAAAAAGCTCCCAGCATCGCTCATGCTCAGAAATCCAGGGCATTTATGGACCGCTTTGTTTCTTTTAAATGAATGCGTTGCAAAATGTTGCCAGTCATAAACTACTGATGTCATTTGTTGAGCGCTGAAGCGCTCAGGGGAGGTTTTGTCAGGCTTTCTGGTGTTCCAGGGTTAATGCTTTCGAAAGCACCGCCTTGGCAGCCGCAAACGGGGACGTTTCCAGCAGTGTGCCGGTGCGGGAGCGGGGCAGGCGGCAGCACCACCAGGACGGGGCTGTGCCCGTTCCCTTTCTTCGCAGGCTGCGTCACCCAGCGCTGCCCATGGGCGACCTCTCTCCTCGCCGGAGCAGCCCTCAGGGCGCACAGGTGTGGTTTTGGAAAAGGGATGAGGGTTCAGGTTTTAGCACTGTGTGTAACAATTGCTGCTTTGCTACGATCCGCCTTGGTCCTGATTGACTTTTCCCTGTTGCCTGTTGGTGAAACATGCATCATCTCTGCTCTGAATGGGAAAAATAAAACAACGCCCAAAAGGCAGAAAAAAAAAAAAGGTTTTTCTATTTGATTTTGTGACCTGATCTCTCCTGTGAACGTCATTTGTCAGATGGCCCAAGGGACAGGAGAAGTGAGCGACCCCACATCCCGCTCCCCGGGGCGGCTCTCGGCGGTGCTGTCCCTGTGTTTTGGTGGTCCAGCGTGCAGGGGAAGGGAAACGCGGTTGTTGTGTGGAGCGTACAGGCTAAAAATAGTTTCCCTCTCGTGCTCCATCTGAATGGGCAGCCACATATGACTGTACATGGATTTGTCTGATAGTCCCGTTTCAGTGTAAGAGACAAAATATCTTAGTTATGGCTTTGTTCTTCAGCTAACAATGGGTAGCTAAAAATATCCAACTTTGTTCCACTCAATAAAGTTTTCTCAAGGGGAGACACTAACGTTACATTTTTGCCAGATCCGTGCAAAACGCAGCCAAAGAAAATGCACATTTTTGCCAACAGCTTTTCATAAAACATCTAACCAGCAGAAAACTCCATACTGTTCCCCGAGCGGGGCTGCGCTGTCTGCTGTGCGCGGTATCCCGGGGCTCCTGGCTGCCCGGCTCCCCGGCAGCATCTGCAGAGGGCAAAGGGACGTGGCCTCCTCCCCATCCTCATCCTCCTCCGTGCAGCTCCGGCGGCACCACCAGCTGCCGGTGCGTTTGGGCTGGGCGGGCGCGGGGTGATGCACTGCTGCCCGCTCCTGCCTGGCCGGGGGGTGTGTGCCCCAGTGCTGCCAGTGGCAGCTGGTTGGTGGTCGCTGTGGTCTCTCTCCAATTCCCTTATTTCCCGTTTTATGGCAGCCGGGGCTGGAGGCCGGCCAAGCCAGCCCCGGTCCCGCTGTGCAAGCGCCGTGCTGGTGTTAAAAGCCTGGCACGGCTGCCGCAGCACGCGCGGCCCGACAGCCAAGAGGAAGCCAGCGGAGACCTCACTGGGTTGGCACGGTCTGCGCGGAGAGGAGAGAGATGGGCTCTCCTGCGCCCACCCCTATCTCCAAATAAAATCGCCGCCTCCCCACCGCTGCCACCCGTGTCCTCTCTCTGGCTGCAGCACGGCCATGGTGGTTACAGCACTCAGGAAGGGCCAGGGAGGCAGAAGACCTGTCCCATCCTTTGTGTCGATGGAGGCCAGCCTGCTCCTTGGGTGACACAGGGGTGTTACCTTTGTGCTCCCTTGCCTCCGTGGGCAGAGCAGATCCTCTTTCCATGTCATGTTTCCGTGTCAAAGCTGGTTTGGATGAGTAAGCAACCACACGGTTTGCAACAGGCACTTTGCTTTCTCATTCAGAAGTGCCCCGGCTCAGCTGGAGCTCATTTTGGTCTGGGCTAGAGAGCTTCCTTCCCACCAGGTGCTTGCTGAGTGGGACCAAGTCTTGTTTTAGCTTTGGCCGAGATCAGGAAGAGGTTGGGTTTCTTCTACCTTCCGTGGTACTGCAGTTTTCCAGGCTGCAAATCATTCTTGTAGCTCTTCTCTGAACCTGTTCCCGTTTTCCAGCATCCCTCCACTTGTGTCGGCACAATGACCAGTAATGATCTCCCTAATTCTGCACGTCCTTCTCTGTGACATGTTTTCTCTCCAAGCCACAGTCCCACGTCTGGAGCTCCTACTCAGTCAGTTTTCACTGTGCCCCATCCTGCAACCTTGTCACATGGCTGCTTTTCTCCAGGGTCCCTCCGTTTGGCATGTGGCCACATTGGCATTCAAGTAGGGACAGTTCAGAAGAACAGAGAAGGTTTGTGGGCTGTGGTGGGAGCAGTCCCCTGTGTCAAGAGCAAAGGAGCTCTCGAGGCCCTGGTGGGATAAAGGCAGGAGGGGTTTTGGAAAGGAGCACTGTGGTGATCGCTTGACAGGGGTGGGCTCACATGGCTATAGAAGAGCTGGTGGAGCTGCTTTGTTGCCAGTGAGAAGCTGAGGTGGGCTGGAGGCGGGATGCAGCCAGAGAAACGGGCCAGGGAGCACTGTGAGGCTCTTCCACGTGTTGTGGCTGAAGCAAAGCATTCCTCTGCCTGGCTGGTTACCCTGCTCCTTCCCACCCCTGGTGTGCGGGACCTGTCTCCTGCTTGGAAGGCTGAGCTCCAAAGGTGGGCTGCGTGCCCCGGGTGGACAAGCGCGTCTTTTGGGAAGAAGACGCTGCCTGATGTGATTCATGCAATGTTTGCTGCCGCAGCATTCCCGGAATGTACCTGCTTTATTTCTTGGCCTTCTCGCCTGTTATTGGAGAGGAGCTACATTAATGGACTGGGTATTAGACGGCAAAGAGATCCAGCCCCTGCACTTGGGTTAGGGGTACCTTGGACCAGGGGTGCAAACGCAGGACAGAGCTCCTTGTGCTGAAGGACAGGGACCTGCTGGGATCTTGTTCTGCCAGACGTGACATGTTTGTGACAGGGTTATTAGTCACCTTCCCACCTGCCTTTGAGCTCCTGGCAGGCCGGTTGTGTGTGTCCTCCAGCACAGGCTGGCTGTTGAGTGCAGACGGTTTGCAGATGGTCCCTTGCTCCTGGAGAAGCTCAGTGATGTCCCATAGCGCACAGCTGGGGACATCGCTCATGGTGACAGCTCAAGTCTTCCCTTGCCTGTGGGCCCATCTGCACGGCTCTGCTGGAGGGTGGTTCAGGGATACAGCACTGACCCTCGCACCCAGCGGGGCAGAAGTAAGAGGCACCAGTGCTGAGCAATCGGCTCTTCTGGCTGCCTCTTTCCACTGCTCCTCCATGAAGTGCCCCACAAAAGCACTCAGCCCTTGGGTTTCCCTGCACTTGCCTGGCTCCCAGAGGGCAGACACCGCATAGACAACGTTGTTTTTTGGAGACTCCCCTAAAGCCCACCTCTCCTGCCAGTCTCCTTCCCAGGAGCTCCTCAAGGACTTGTGCCCACCCTTGGGACTCGGAGCCAGCAGATACCTTAGATTCAGGTGTCAGATATGGAGGCTGTGTCCAACCTTGAGCCCCTCCCTGTGTGGGAAGTCAGGAGAGAAGCAGTGAGTTGGTAGCTGGGAAAGGGAGAAGTGCACATCAGGGGTGCCCCACATCAGGGCACATTATAGGACGAGGGGTTACGGTTTTAAACTGGAAGAGGGGAGATTTAGATGAGATCTCTGGAATAAATTCTGTGCTGTGAGGGCGGTGAGCCCCTGGCCCAGGTTGCCCAGAGAAGCTGTGGCTGCCCCATCCCTGGAGGGGTTCAAGGCCAGGTTGGACGGGGCTTGGAGCGACCTGTTCTGGTGGGAGGTGTCCCTGCCCAGGGCAGGGGGTGGCACTGGATGATCTTTAAGGTCCATTCTAACCCAAACGATTCTGTGATTCTATGATCAGGTCGTGGTGTCCAGCTCATTTCGGTTGGGAAGACTTGCAGTAGCACTGTTGTGGTGAGTTACAGGCAGGACCTTTCTGGAAGCGGACAGGAGGCAAGTTTATAATTTCTTTGGCTGAGGTAATCCAAGGACGGCAGATTTCCCTGCTGAGTCTGCGGAGCCTGAGCCTTCATCCGTACTCTGTGTTTCTTGTAGAAGCACCTCCATTTTGATATTGCCCAAATGGTGCATGACCCCCAAAGGTGGTATTAGGCAATGATGTTCAGGAGTGGGATCCTAAACACTCCTCCCAGGTCACTGTGGCTCCAGGTGCCTGCTGCCAGCCTTGCAGTCTAGAGGTAGAGCCGTTGCCATCTCTGTGGTCACCCATCATTCGTTCATTTTATAGTTAATTCACGGAACTAGATGATCTTTAAGGTCCCTTTTAATGTGAACTATTCTACGACTCTATGCGTCTAAGATTCACTTGACGTAGGTGGTAGTGGGTCTCCATCTGTACCCCCTGCTTCCCAGGCCAGTTGTTTCATCTGCCGCTTGCCTTGAAGCAGGGCTATTCTGCAACCAGGAGCGCTAATTTCATGAGAAAGGAAGGGAGGGCGACCCTCCATACTTGTCCTTCCTTCTGAGCCAGCCTCTAGCTGGTTTTCAGTCCCAGAGACAACAGTGCAAGGAAGGCAGTCAGAGAGGTTGTGGCCATGTCCAAGCACTGATACGTGGTAGGGGAACAGTCTGGCAGACCCTGCCTGCTCTGCACCTCCACCCAGCTGCCAGGAGATGGGGGCTTCTGGCTTGCAGGGGTATTTGGGGACCTGGGACACTATGCATGGGAGCAGAGGGTACTCCTTTGGGACCTTCTACCTACATGTTGGTGTCAAGATGGGATCTCATGACTAAGGGTTTCTACATGTGGCCTCACCATAACCTGCTGTGGCTATCTCCTCTTCTGCCAGCTGGTGCTGCTCATCAGGTGCTAATGATTTAGTTTAAGCTACGAGGTAATTTCTGAGAAACTCGGCTGGGGCTTGGAAGATCTGTGTGGCGATTCCAGGCGGTGCTGTGTGGATGATACACATGGTTTCCTGGTCAGCATACTCTTCTCCTTGGCGTCATGGGGCACATGGGGAATGCTGCTCTCAGGATGGTCCCCTTCCGCACACTGGTGCTTGCTACGTGATAAACCAGAATACCCAGTGCAGTGACCTTCACGATCCTTTGGCCACTGCACCTGGGACTTGCGTACATCCATCCCGCTGTGTCCCAGACACGCAGCACCCACCAGCTCAGTCGGCAGCATTGTCCTGGAGAAGGTACCGGGAGAGGGGACATACATCCGCCATTAGCTCCATTTTGTGACTCATGTTGATTTATGTCCCAACCTCAAGCCAAAAATACACCCTGCTAGCATGGGCACTGTTGGCACTGTTGGGCTTATCAGCTGTCCCCAGGGGCTTCCTGGCTCCGGACCTCATCCCAAGGGTGTGATAGCCACGAGCACCCTCAGGAATGGCGCCATGCCTTCTCTTTGAGCTTCGGGGTGTAGGGCCTGCTGCCTCTCCGGCAGGGCTGGCGGTGGCACTCTGCACCTGGGGAAAAGTTTCTCCCCTACAGACAGAGCTCTGCTTAACGGAGAGCGGGCAACCTCCCAGGCGGCTTGTTTTTGCTGGGGTGTTGCCCATCTACCCGCACACCGTGCAGTGTGGTTCCTGGCGTCAACTGGTGGGGCGTCCCCAGTGGGCCTGCAGATGTGTGCGGAAGGACCAATAGATACCTTTGCAGAGCTGGGAAGGAGTTACATGAACTTAATAACATCCAGGCTAAAGTGAGCAGGCTTTAGCACCCATCCCTGGTGCTGGCCGGGGACCAGCCCAGCCTGCTGCACCCCAACCCCCACGGCCTCCCCTGGGTCTGTCCCAGCCTTGCCCAGTGCAGGCAGCAGTAGACCTTGGGGTGCCGAAAGCCTCTCTTCAGGAGCCACAAGGCAGATGTGGGACCTGTGACAGCTCTGCGCTGACCCTATTCGGACTGTCACTAGTGTCACCAGTGCTGAGCGTGTGCCCAGGGACATTCCTCACCCTCTGTCCCCTGAGGGCTCTGCTCGGGAGGGAGAGAGGACCTCCTGTTGGCACTGTGTATCTCAGTGAGCACCATCCAGCCCACAGGCAGGCTCTGACCTCTAATGGAGAAGCCTGCCCGTGTCTCTTTGCATGTTAGCAGCAGTCCAGTCTGCCTGATAGTCTCCATACCCCGGACACACCTGCGAGCTCACTGTACCCCTGCCTGAGTCAGGCTTCTGGCACCCTGCAACGTTCCCTTTGTGACATCCCTCTTGTCCTGTTAGAGCTTGTGCAAAGCCATTTCTGCTCTCTCTGTTGGCATCAGTGTGGGCTCAGGAATCCCTGTCTCCTCCGTGCCGCTGCCCAGCCCTGTCCCAGCCCTGCACGCAGCGGGTGCTGAGGGTTCTGCTGAGGGTGCTCTGCCCTGGGGGGGTCGGGGAAGGGCAGGACCTGCAGAAATCTGCAGCATTTCACTCTGGCTCGCTCTGGTTTGGTCCTCCCACCTTGCCCGGTGGCGTGGTGTGCCTGCAGAGCCAGCCACGCTGCCCAGGGGCTGTCCTGCAGCGACGTTGTCCCTGAGCTGTCGCCCAAGTGCAGCAGCTCACACCTAGCTTCCGTGTGTCCCTGGACCAGTCCCCAAGGCTTTCTTCTCTCCTTGTAGTCCCCCAATCCCATTAAATGCAGAACTGCTTTTACCCTTTACATTATTTTTCAGGCCTCCCAAGGCCAATCCATCCCCGCGTGGTGCTGTAGCCAGCAGAGGGGAAGAAAACAACATGGCTATGGCCTATTGAGGATGACAGTCTGGAGCGTCTCGGTTCTTAGGATGAGTTTGCGAGCAACAGGGTGATGCGGTTCCCGCAGCGCATTACAGTGTGTGACTCCCAAACTGAGTTTCGCAACTTCCCAGCATTTCTAGAAGCTGAAGTGCTGCTGAGGTAGGGCAAATGATCAGGAAATTGGGCTGCGCATCTCACCGTAGGAGCCGGTTTCAAGAAGTTCCTACAAGGACTTGCTGAAATGCAGGGGGACCCGGGGATGAAAGAGCTGAAGAGAGCACATGGACCCAATTGGGTGCGGATCCAGATCCAGCACATGTCTGTGCGTGATGTTCCCTATCTGCACTGCAGGCTAATGCAATAAATCAAAGCGGATCACTAGGAGAAGGCCTGTCAGAGCAGGTCATTTCGCAGGGCTCTGACATCGGCCAGCCAGCTGCTGGACGGGGCATATGGAGTTTGTTTAACTACCAGCAGCAGCACGTATTGCCTTGGGTCCAACAGCTTGTTTTGCAGTGCAAGTAACAATAACACGCATTTGCAGTTGACGGAGGGTTGCGATGCCATGTGGGATTTGCTCTCAGCTCAGGAAATGTTCCTGGGAAAGTCTTTTCCCTCCCAGTGTTAGAAGAAGGGGCTTGACTCCTTTCTGAAGTGGGACAATGAATAATAACTCCCCAGAGACGTGGCAAATGCTGCGAAACAGCCTCGCAGAGCTGCAAGCTCCAGCTCAAAGGACCCTGCTGCGTTCTGTCCCTGGAAAACTCGCGGGGTCTTATTTCTGCTCAACAAACAGCACGTAGGCATCTCCACCAGCGGCTGTCATCACCACCCCGAGGAGCCGTCCCGGCATGCCGTACGGAGTCCCCGGGCTCCAGGCTGTCAAACTGCTCCCTCCCCGGAGATGGCCTCTCTCTGCTGCATGAGCGCGTGTCCCCGTGCCGCATGGGTTTCCCTCGCCTGGTGTTTCTACGGTGGCCCGGCGAAGGGCAGAAGTGACTGCAGATAGCTGGTGGAGTGCCGAGCTGCTGCCAGCACAGCCGGGCCCGCGGCTCCTCCCGCCTCACTGCTGAGTGGAGTTCGAAGGACGCAAGTGATCCTTTAGGTGCCGTTTGAGCTTGAGAAATCCTCTGTGCCATTGCTTATGCCTCCCTGTGTTCTCTCTGTTTCTCCGGGGCTTTTCTGTAAGGTGGCTCCAGGCCTGTGTCCCACCGGGCTCCAACGTCAAGGCCGGCAGAGCATCCCCTGGCTGCCTGCATCTCCATCCCACTGTGGGGCTTTCCTCTGGTGGTGCTCACCACCTCTTTCTAGCAGCGCACTCAAACCAGACATGAAGAAGGTGCACAGCTCCTTTACCCCACCAGTGCAGCAGTTTCAGGGCTCTCCTGGAAGGCCCTGTCTCATGTCCCTGTGGCACACAGTGCTGTGGGGCCACCAGGGTCCTGCCAGGCTCCTAGAGGTTGGATAATGTTGCTGCTCGGGACTCTCCACATCATCCCAGAGCTCTGTCCTGCTGTCACGCCTCACCTTCGGGGACGTGCGATAGGGAAAGGTGGACACATGGCCTTTCAGAAGGGTTTCTAAACACGCTCCTTAGTTCAGTTTGAACAAGGATACCAAAAATATATATGTGTCAAGCAGCAGTGCCACCTTTGGTTTCCTCCTGAGGAAATTCTGCTACTCCAGACCTCGCTCCAGGCCTGCAGAGCACGTCTCCAGGTCTGTCCAGGAGAACAGCAGCGGCAGAGGGCTGAGGGGCAGCGGTGGCCCGTGACTGCTGCCTGAAGGGGTATCTAGTAACTGCTGTGTCCCACCTGAGACACCTCCCACCTCTTGACTTGGATGAGGCACTGGTAGGCTCCTGAGTCCAAGCCTGGCTCATGTGAGCTGAGCACAGGGAGCAGACGGTGGTGAAGAGTGGAGAGACCCTGGCCACAGCATGATCAGGGCACCTGGGAAGAGGGACAGGGTTGTCATTTGGGACCGCGGCAGATGGTTTCCTCAGAGGGGAAGTGCCTTCGGCTCAGCCCCGGGTGCAGCAGGTGACCTGCTGCTGTTCCTGGAGCACAAGGGACTGTTCCTGGAGCCGGGAGGTGAGGAGCGCGCTGAGGAGCGGTGCTCAGAGCGGTTAACCCACAGCGCACAACCAGGGCTAGGGAACGAGACAAGGGATGTCTAAGCCGGGAGTGGGAGGCAGCAGCTCTCTGGAGAAGAGCAGGATGTGCCAAGACCCTGGTTGTGTACTCTGTAGCTGTACAGCAGCCTTGACAATAAGCCGGTGCAGGCTCCTCCGTTGGGGATTTTCACCCTCGCGGTGTGTTTGGTGGTATCTGCTCCCCTGCGCTGCCTTCGCCGGGGCCATCCGACCGCAGCACGCACACTCTGGCTGCCCAGCTCCCCAGCCATTTGTCACTGAGAAATTTAACTTTCTGAAGTCTGCAAGCTTGCTAAGAATAAACTTAATAAATTAGTGAGCATATTTAAAGTGCACCACTGCTCGCTGATCTGGCATTTTAATCTGCTTGTGAAGCTATCCAGAGTGTTTGCTCAGCGTGTGGCCAAGTTCTGAAATATTTGCATGCTGCTATTGTCAGTACATCTTCTGACCCTTTGCAAAAGGATGGCAGGAGGAGTGAATTTATAAGAATCTTCCACTGGCGAAGGTAGCGGAGTCGTTCCTGCTAACACGCTCGGTAGAATTATCTCCCTGAGATCATCTTCTCCTGTTATTCCGATCTGGTGGATGAGATACTATTAAACAACGCAGCTGCGTTTTATGTTCTCCAGGGCTACGTATCCTCTTCAGTGACACACATTCTTTGCAGGTCAGTTGTAAAATATGTTTGATGTTGGCACACAGGCAGCCGGAGCAAACCGAAGCCACTCTTTCCACTTGGGAATGACGGCAATGGTACTGCAGGTTAGACTGGCCTCTGCCCTGTTAAGGCAAGAAGTGCCCTGCCCGCCCCTGTCCTGCCTTTCCCTGCGGCTGCAGGCGAGCGGGCAGAAGAGGGGACTCCTGGAAGCTGGACGAGGGCCCAGCAGCTGTGTGCAGGGCTCCAGGAGCTGGTTCTCCTCCCCTCATCCTCCACCTTCTTGTGACGCTGTGGATAATGGCCCCTCCATGGGCTGACTTCTCTGCAAGACGCCTTCTTCCAGCAGTTCATGAAGGTTCACAAAGCCCTGATGAAATGGAGCAAGAAGCCCTCGGCTCTCTGTAGCCATGGTTGCGCTTCGTTCTGTGACCGTCTCTTTGGTCTGCACAACGTGTAGGCTCTGGCTCTGCAGTCCTTATGCACCCCCTGGAGCTGCCTTCACTCTGAGCAGCACACAGATTTCCACTTGCTGGGCAGAGCCACAGTCCTCCTGGCTCCAAGGCACCGAAAAGACTTCAGGGTTTACCAGGCGGAGACGTGCGGGGGACCCAGGAGTCCATGGCCACCATTTTACTGCACAGAAGTTGGCATTTCTAGGTAGTGGATCATCCACCCTATTTTAGACACCTACTTAGTGCAAGATCGTTTGCTTCCTAAACACCACTGACCAGAAAAGCTAAACCTGCTCACCCAGGTGTGGAGAGTGAGAAAACAGTCTGATCCCAGAACAGGATGACTCCCATCCTTGTCAGTTTTGAGAGGTCAGAGTTTCTGGAAGATTGTTTTGCTGAACGATTCCTGACACGTCATGAAATATGGATGACAGCAGCTCTTCCCGTGCTTGGGGTCCAAGAGAAGCCTTCACAGCCTGGTCAGTCTTCAGTAGATGATGTAGGTAGGAGCAGCTAGGTTGGGTACAGCTGAGGAACCAAAAATGAGATGTGAGCATCTGGGAAGGTGGCAGTGCTAAAGGGAGGGAGGGAAAGGAAGCAGATGGGAGAGGACATCAGATGGCAAGTTAGTGTCTGGGTTTTGGCCACCATGAGACAGGTGTGTTCTTGCTTGGACATCTAAAGAGAATAAGGCAAACTGCTTGAGATGCAGGATTAGGGGAAGCTAGAGCCCACGTAGGAGTACACCTTTGTTTAGGAAGCCCAGTTTTCAGTTAATTTGGGATTAAAAAACCCTAAGAATTTTAAAAGAAATCTTGTCAAGAATAAAAGCCTTATTTTTGGAGAAAATAATTAGCAAAAAGTTAATTTGGAGGAGGATGGAAAAGGGGAGTCATGAAGGAAAAATCAGAAGGAGGAGAACTGTAAAGGGCAAGGTGAGGTGGAGGCCACAAATGCCTGGTGTGACATACCAGGAGGGGCTGCCCAGTGCTCAGTAACAGGTGCACCTGGCCAGCTGCCCGTCCCTTCCCAAAAGCACGGCATGTCACCTTTCAGGCTCTTTGTCCCTTCTGAAACTGACCACAATGGACCTTTCATGTCGGAGGCCTGCTCAGCAACCCTGGGTCCAGCGAGTGACACAGTCCCACCGTGGGAACTGTGTGTCTCATGGGGTTCAAAACACCCATGGGTCACAGGCTACCGGGACAAGGAGGTCCTAAAGGGCAGGCCTTGGAAGGAGGAGAGGTTTGCTCTATAAGATCCCTGCAGGTCTAAGACATGGACGTATGTTTTTTTGTAGAAAACTTATCACCAAGAAAAATGCCCGTGTTGAAGCTCTTGCTCTCAGTGGGGCACGGCTGAAAGGGAACAGCGGGACTCGGTCCCTGCCTGTGAGTATGAGCAGAGTCAGCCAGAATAGTGACGGCTTCGTTTTCAGAGTTCCTTTCCGTCATTGTTTGGACTAAGAGGTCTTCGGATACCTTTGTGATTATCTTGCCTGGCTACCAGGTATAATCTGAGCCCAGATTTATTCCTGCTTGAATCGGAGCAAGCAACCAAGTGTGATGTAACCTTTGCTAACGACGGAGATTCCCAATCTGCCTTAGCAAATTGTTCCAGTGGTTAATTACTCTTGCTGGTATGCCAGTAAGCATTATGCCGTATTACTGGTTTCAGTTTGCCTACCTTCAACTTCTGGACATTGGGTCGTAGTAAGGCTCTGTCTGCGAGGCTGGAGAGTCTTCTCTGGGGAAATAGATGTGATCTACGTACCTCAGCACCTGTTCTTTGACAAGCAGAGTAGATTGATCTCTGGAGGTCTGTCACTGCGAGCTTGGTCCTCTTTGATCATCTTCACAGCTTTTCCCTCAATCTCTCAACACCCGGTGAACGAAGAGCACCAGAACCAGGCGCTGAGTGGACACGGGCACCCAGATGCAGGGCAGTATAATTTCTGTACTGCTCCTGGAGGCTGCTGCCCCGGGAACGCGGTGGCTTTGTTGTACCCTTCACGTGCGAGGAGGGTACAGCCAGCTCAAGCTCTCCCAGACTCCCCAGGGTCTCAGAGTCACCGCTTCCCAGGACAGAGCACCCTGCCTTGTGTATGTGGCTGGTAATCGGCGTTCCTGTTCCCTAGATGTATGACTATATTTGGGTATATTAACTATCTGCTTGTGCCCAGTTCAACCAGCAACACGGGCCATTCTGCAGCAGTGAGCTGGCTTCTTCTCTATTTGCCGGTCTCACAATCTCAGTGTCATCAGCAAACTTTACCACAGATGATTTAATATTTTTTCAGATCATTGATAAAAACGCTGAATAGCACAGGGCCAAGAACCGACCCCTGGGGAACTCCACTAAATCCACCCCTGCTGGGTGAGGAGTTCCCATTTACAACTGCATCTGAGACACGTCACCCAGCCAGCTTTTAATCTATTTAATATGTGCCATGTTGATTGTGTATTGTTCTAGTTTCTTAATCAAAATGTCATACAGTACCAAGTCAATTGCCTTGCAGAAGTCTAAGTATATTACACCACCAATATTATTTTTATCAATCAAACTTGTAATTTCAGGAAAAAGATGGAATCCTAGTTTGACGTGTTCTATTTTCCGTAAGTCTATGTGAATTAGCATCAATCCTATTTCTTTTACTTAAATCTCTATCTGTGGTGTGCCGTAGCAGCCGTTGGAGGTGAGCGCCCGGAGCTGATGCCGGGCTGACAGCCCTACCGGTGTCTGGTCCGGCCAAAAACTTCTATAAACGTTGGCAAACATCGGCTTTGTTCTGTTGCTGTTGATTGCTCTAGAGCATCCATCCAGAGACAGACTAATACAACCCACAGCTTCAGAAGAGCTATATTTATTCCTTTTATATCGAGAGAAATTGCTTCTCATTAGCTTCAGGTTCGCAGCCCATACATTGTCCTCAGCGCTTGGCTTCCCTTATCAGTTTTTTACAGTTTCTCACTTCTCATTCATTATTATCAGTTTCCACTTTCTTAAGTTATATATGGTTTTCTTATTTTTCACAGTTGTCTTCACTTCCCTCTCAAGCCAGAGTCGTCTTTCTTTTTAACCAATGTTGCCTTCTTTCTCAATTGTGGGATTGTGGTTTTGGGGCAACGCGTAAAATGTTTTTCAACAATTCCCACTTAGCGTTCACATTTTTCTGATTAAATTCCTTCTCCCAATTGATTCGGTTCATAATTGTTTTCAGCTCTGTGAAACTGAGTCTTTTTAGCATTGAGTGGATATATTTTCAGACCAGAGCTTCACTTTAAATATTCGCTTTATTGTCATTTTGCTTTTCAGTTAAATAAAACACTGACTCTTAGAGACATTTGGCATGCATTTTAGGGTCACAGAACTGGGAAATGGAAATTGTTCCTGAGAAAAGTTGTTTTCATGAGTCGTTTTTCGTCAAAATAGATATTAATTTGAATAAAATGAGGCTTGTCTAAAATCCAGCAGCATGAAGATGGCATTTTCCCTCTTTTGGCAACTGAAGACTGGGACATTTAGTCCAAAACTTTTTTTTTTTGATTTTCCAAATTTCCCCAACATTTTGAGTTTGGCAGCTAAAATGAGAAACTCTGTAATCGCTTTGGGGTTGTTCAGATTTCACTGGAAACCCAATTTCCTTTCTTTTTTTTTTTTTAATGCTTATTTTATTTTATTTTTTAGGAAATGTACATTTCCTTTTGAAATTGTGAATTTGATGTCCAAAATACCACGTTTCATTGACAAAACATTCGAGCAAGTAGTTGTGACTCATTCCGCGGAGGATGCCTACAGCTGGAAGGCCTCTCGTCAGCTGCCCGGCTCATGGCAGGACTCCTCTGCCCCAGAGACGGGTCCCACTGTTCCCTCTCAGTCCCGGGTGACCGTGCAGCGGGTGCCTGGCTTTTTCACGGGCAGAAGAGACGGGGAAACGCTGTTGGGCAGCCTGTGCTGGTCCAGCAGCCGAACCACCCCGTGTGTGGTGGGGAGCTCATGCGTTCCTGTGGGAAATGAGCGGGGACCAGGCGGGGAGAAGACACCAGACCTTCCTCCGCACCTTCCCTGGGTCGCTGCCAGCTGTGCGCGGCAGGCGGTGCCCACAGGGGAGAGGGCAAGTCCTAAGTGGTTTCGCCCCGCGGCTGGTTGCTGTGCGACCAGACCGCTCTGTGAGGTGAAGGCAGGAGAAGGTGGGTGGCCCTGGGTACAGCTGGACAGGCCACTGCAGGCACTTCCCTGCCCGAAACCCACGGAAAACCATGGGGAGCAGGAGAGTGGACTGGCCGCTCAAGCCATGGGGCTGGGTCTCTGCTGACCCACCGGAGATTTCCAGATGACCAGGTGAGGAGGTCTCAGCACAGTCCCTGTCTGTGCACCCTCCTGATGAGGACGCCTTGGTTGTACGGAGCCTTTCCCTCACCCTTCCTCTGGCTGAGACCCCAGGGTAAGCTCAGCGCTGTCTCACAGCCTTGGCTCTGCCCGGACGTGGCACGCTGCCTCTGGAGGTAAGATTACAGGAGTTAACGTGTCTTATTCTCATGAGTCACTTTTTCATTCACACGTTAAGTATCTGCAGAACCATTTACTGGCTTTCAAGGACAGAAGGAATCATCTGCTCTGACCTCTGCATAGCAGGCCAGGGACTTTCATCTGCTGATTCTTGCATCCTGTCTGCAATGTCTGGTCAAGAAAAAGCATTTCTTTTGCAATGAGGTACCCAGTCTTGAAATAAAGCCTTCTTGCTGAAAGCAAATCCGCTGCATTCCCAGCCAAGTTGGTCCAATGGGCCAATAGTGCTCAGTGTTAAAAGTGCATTGCATATTTCTGCGTAGATCCTGGGTTTTGCCTGCCAGATTAAAGAGCACTCTGCCAGAGAGGTCTCCCTCCCACGCTGGTGTTGCTGGATAACTGGAGACGCTCCTGCTTGCCTGCAGAAAAGAAAGCCCATTATTCCTGGGAGAGCTCCTGGTTTTCTCCAGACCTTTCAAGCCGTATTAACACTCCCAGAGCCCAAGGCAGCCCAGGCTTCTCTCCCAGCTCCCATCCTCCCCTTCTTCTGCTTCCTACTCTAAGGAGACCTACAAGACTGACACATGCTTCTAAGGGCGGTATTTCTTTGATGGGATGCTTGCTCATGGCTTCCCTTTCCCGTGTCCCTACCTGGGAGATTTTATTGACCTGTCCATAATGGACATTCCTTTCTCAGCTGCTTTACCGAGTGTTTTTGCAGCTCACCGTTGTCCCTGGTCTCAGCAGCAATGGTGCTCTCAGTCCTGGTGGCGCACAGACTGGAGGGACCCTGTCATGTTGGCCAGTTCCTCCATGCCACCGCGACTCCCCACATCCTGAACGCCAGCTGTGCCCAGACACCCTGGTCACTCTGCGGGACAGCAGCAGCCTTGGGGCAGCATAAAAGCAAAGGCAGAGCTGGGGTGACGTGGTCACTCTTGACTCCCTCTTGCCCCAAACTCAGGAGCCTCTTGGCTGACCCTAAGAAAGGGCCAGTGCACGTGAGACATGCTCCCGGGAGATCCCCCATCCCGGCATCCGGGTCTGCTCATTCTCCCCCTCTTCCCCGCAGCCCAGGGTCACGTAGCTCGTGCTCAGCGCAGGCCAGACAGACTCTCTGGCAGACTCTTTGGCATCGTTTTTTCAAGCCTGATTAATGGGGCCAACTCTCCTTCAGATTGAACTCAAGAAAATACCATTATCTCCTGCGCAATGACTCAGATATTGTATTGCAACATCTTGTTGGTAATGTCAGATCGCAGGCAACGATATTAAAAATGAGCATTTTACCCTGGACAGGTTATTAACTATGAAATTAAATCTGTATTTATTGCCTTTAGCCGCGAGAATCCAGACTCTTCCAGAATAAATGTTTTTAGTTCCGTGCAGGAAGATTCTGGCATTTATGGGCCAGACGGTTCTAAGGGGAATATACACTCCATGTGCACACCCCGCCTGATACCCTGGGCTGTGGGTTACCATGCCGTGTGATGTCATGGCAGATACGATGAGCTCATGCCTCGTTAAGCTGAGCTGAGCTGAAATACGCCCCGCGCCCCACAGCCGCTCCTTTCTGACTGGGCAGACGTTGTACATACCAGCCACGTGCGTTTGCTTTGGTGTCTTTGGGCTGTGCCCGGGAGAGCAGGTCCCTGCAGTGAGGGTGGAGGGGGCTGTCTGTGGGACGGGCTCCATCCCCAGCAACGGGGCATCAGCCCTGGCCCGCCGTGGTGTGGGGCAGAGCTGGGGCTGCTGTGACAGCACATGTCAGCGGTGGGAAAGCCACTGAGCTTCCCACATGAGGGTGTCCCGGCGTCCCTGGCGCGGGAGCATGTGGCATCCTCTGGGGCAGGAGTGCGCGTGGTTTGCCCAGCAGAGGAGAAGCCCTGCTGCAGAGCCCCAGCCTTCCCCCCCTCCCCTGCAGGGAGGCGCAGCAGCGGAGTGGTCCACAGACTTCATTTGTCCTGTGGGAGTGAGACGACCGTGAGCTCGGCATTTGCCCAGGGAGAGGTGCCCGCCAGCCCCCACAACCTCGTGCCGGCAGCACGCCCGGTGCCAGGACTCGGCCCTCCCCCAGGGTGGCAGCAGCCCTGTGTCTGCCCACCCCACCACCCTGGGAGGGCACAGTGTGACAGAACTGGGGGCCGCAGCCCAGCGCCGAGCCACGGGCAGGAGGATGGAGGTCCTGCAAAGGCAGGAGCCACGGACACCCCTGGGGTGGCCAGGGCACCAGCTATGGCATCCTCTCTTGCTGGGCTGCAGCGTTTGGTGCTCAGCCTCCTCCTCCTCCTCCTCTGCTTCTCAGGCCAGGAGCTTTCCTGCTCAACGAGAGGGTTTCCCTGAAATGGATGCTTTATACAGAAAAAGATCTGTTCTTGGAAAAAAGAAAAAAAAAAAAAATAATTGGCTTTGTGAATGCAAGTATCAGAATCAAAACCAGGTGGCTTTGCTTGAATGCAAGTGGTTTATCAGTGGCATTTTTCAGTTGCAAACCAACAGAGAGGGACCTTTAAAAGGATGATGAGAAATTAGGATGTTCAGTTTGATTCAGCTTGAAGTTCCCTCTGTGTAATTTCTCTTTTCTTTTTCTTTTTCCTTTTCCTTTTTTTTTTTTTTCCCATTTTTCGAACAAATGTCTGGAATGGCTCTTAGATTGGGTTCAGCTTTTGTTCTGGATGAGTTTCTGGTGGTGCCTGGCTCTCTTGCCGGTGTTCCCCAAGGTGTGCTTCCTGGGAGGTGGGAACCATGCACAGCCCTGTAAAGGTGTTGCCAACTACACCTGCGATTTCCAGACTGGCAGTTCATGGTTAAGTCCTGCCAAGAGAGCTTTCCGGTGATGTTTCCACTGCCGTGGAGCGGCTTGAAGTACAGCAAAGATGGCCAGCTCGTCGCTCAGAGGACCTTAACTCTGTGGTCATAGTGAAAGGGGAAAGAAAATGAAATGCTCCAAACCGTGTTTGAAAGTCAGCGTGATGTAGTTTGCACTCCCTAAGCACGGCAGCGCGGCTTGGGAAAGCAGCACCCCAGGAATGGGTTGTGTCTGAGCCCACACCGCTGCTCTAGGCCAAGGTGGCTGCAGCGAGGGAGCCCCGTCCACGTGCCCGCCGTGGGGTTTCGCTGCTCCCCAGGAGCCCTCTCATGACACACGGCTCCTGCCTGTTCCCATGGTGTGGGAGGTGCCGGGCTGCCCACGGTCCCGCGGCAACAGCCCTGAGCCCCTGACCTCCTGGGGGTCCCCGAGACCTGCCTCGGCTGAGGCTGGGGCTCGCCGCGCTGCAGCACCAGCATCCACCTTGGCCACCTCTCCTTCCCTCAGCCCTCTCCGCCTTCCTTCCCATCAACAAGCTGAAGCCACAGCTCTTGGCTTGCACTGCCACCCCCTTCCTCCCCTGCGGTCTGGGGTGTCTGCTGTCCCGTGGGACGTGAGCAGCTTGCCCCAGAACATCCCCCCCAGGCAGAAGCAGAGCGCGGGCAGATTGTCATTTGCACCCCTTGGGAGGGCGGGATGGGCCTGATGGATTTAAGGGCTTTTCCAAAAGGCATGGAGTCTAGAGAGCACATAGTTGTTGTTAAACGCAAGAATACTTCATTGTTGTCAAGTGTAAAAATCACTTTCTGTTGTCTTGTGCAAGCGAACTGCGCTGGCCTCACACAGAGACTGCTGGCAAGGAGTGAGCCTGAAAGACCGTCCGCATTTAACAGCCCTGCAGGGGCTGCCTGACCCCTCGGGAGATGAAAAACAAGCAAGATGCACATGCAGGCCAGCCCTTCCGACGGGGGCCAGCACGCCTTGCTCAACACGCGGAGCTGGAATGCGTGCTTCCCAGGCCACCCTTGCTTCCTGGGGCCAGCTCAAATTAGGCACAGGCCCCTCGCCGGAGGCTGCGATGGCCACCCTTGCTTCCTGGGGCCATCTGGAAACCCTCACACCCGCCGCTGCACCAGGGGCTGCCGGAGGCTGGGGCCGATCGCCCCGGGGGCAGCCAGGGACGTGGCTCGTGGGTCACTCTCTAGCCATTACAAGCACCTGGGAAGAGGAGGCTGGCGCCGTGGTGTCACCAGACGCATACAGGTCCACCAGCCTCCTCTGAGCGCAAGTCCTGGGCTGTCTCTTGGCTGAGTCTACCCTGGCGCTCGCCAAAATGTGGCCGTTGTCCAAGTCTGTGGAGGCACGGGGACAGGGCATCCCACCCTGAGGAGACAAACTCAGAGGGGAAAATAACCCATAAAGGGTCCCCTACAACCTGCTGCTGGGCTCCTTCACCTCTCATCTGCCACTGCAGGTGTGGGCACCTCAGGCTGGGCTGACCTGAGGGTCTTTTAGGACACCCAGATCCATTGCCTACAAGCTGCTGTGGCCTCCTGTATGTCCCAGTCTTGTGACTGGTGGCCACTGCGGAACCATTGAACAGATTGTCCTGTGGCTGCCTCTCACCTGCTCAGAAGAGGCCCGTGGCTGTACACAGCCATGACCCCAGGAGATGTGCTCAAGGTGGGGCTGCTCATCCTCCTCCAGCACGAACAAAAGGTGCCCTGGTTCTCTCCCTCTTTAGGCTTCTGGGGGTGCTTGAGGACAGGGACCCCTTGGGCAAAGCCTCTGGCTTTTGTCCTCTGAGGTATCCCTGGGGCCCAGGGGATGTCACCCTCTCCCCAGTTTCATCTTCCCTGCGGGTGGGAGGCTGGAGCAGGCCTGGCCAGAGGTCCCTTCCCACCAACACTCTGATACTACGGCCACGTGAAAACAAAATCTGAATTCTAAAGAATAAGGGGCAGAAAGATGCTATTTAGTCCTCTGAATGCTTCCTCTGCAAGGTGTCCATGGATGCTGACCCCCCTCGAGAATTTTTAGGAGTGTTTTAAGGTAGCATCAGGCTCATCTGAGTCTGTTAACTGTGCGCGTCCTTAGCATTGGCCGGGTCTCCGAGGAGTTTAACCAGGAATTTCCTTTGCTCAACTAGCTGGCTGCGGACTTAGTACTTCTGTCTTGTAAGGTAGTTTATTCTGAGTTATTGGGATGTACTTTCAGTACGGCAGCACAGGGTGGCTTTTGTCTGACTCTTTTACTAATTACAAAAAAATCTCATTGGAACATTAAACAAGAAATGTGAAGGGAACGTTCCTCCAGCGAGGACATCTCCGTGAGCTGTTCTGACTTTCTGGAGCTCAGTACCAAGCTTGCACTTAGAAAAAAAGAGCGAATGTGCAAATTTCTTTGATCTCCTTTGCTTAGGGTCAGAACAGAGCAGCTTTCGCACAGCTGCCCAGGTCAGGCTTGTGGTATTTTAATGTGCTCTGCCACATCCAGAAGAGATGCATCTCCTGAACCCATGGTGTGCTCTTATGAATGTCTCCAGCGCACAATCGTCTGTCCCGTCTGCTGCTGTTCTGTCCTTTCTGTAATATAACTTTTCTTCAATAGGTAGTATTTTTTAAAGACTTCTAGGATTAATGGTCATTTTTGGTGTTACTGTTTGTAATGACATGAACGAGGAGCACTGAAGTGTCAGTGGCATGAAGAAGCAACTGTGCGCTCTGGCGCTTGCTGGGCAGGAGCGAATGTCAGCTCCTAAGGGAGGACTTTTTGGGAAGAACAGTGACTCAGGGAAGGATGGAGGTTGTGTGCACCATGAGTTTCCCCTGGGATTTGATGCCCCGCATCTACGGAAGAGCAGGATTTTGTAGACAATTGATGGTAAGCAGGCAAGAGTGTATAAAAGAAACATCTGAGTCAATTGTTAATGTTTCTGTCTAATAGTGCAAACCTACAGGACCCCAGGGCTTGACTAAGCGTCTGCGTAACACACACTGTGCGTTGGTATTCTTGGTGAGCTCCAGCGAGATGGCTGATGGGGATATTTGCAAAAAATACCTCAGGAGTGGAGAGGAGCCGTAGGAGAAGTGGACACCTCCCCAAGAGCGTTAAAGATCACTTTGGAAGTTTTCACAGAAGGCCTGTGGAAAAGATTCTGGGGCAGAAAGTCCATTTGCATGAGTGCCCGCAAGGACGACTCTGAGGAGGTGGAGATGGGCAGGACCTGGCATTTGCGGTAGACTGTCTCCTGCTGGTACAGGACGTGGAGGGCTGTTCTTCTCACATGGGGTCAAAGACCATTGCCTGGAGTGAAATCTCCCCAGGAGGTGCCTCTGGCTTGGGTTAGTTACTGGTGCAATGAATGGCTGGGAAAAGAAGCCGAGAGGAGAGCTTTTAGCAGTCATCTCAAGTGGACCAATCGCTGCCAAACTTATCCCCATAAAAAAGAGACTCAGTGATCCAGATCTGATACCAGCTCTTGATGTGTGGCTTAGAGCCAGGCATCTCTCCGAGCTGGCCCGAGCAGAGCTAGGGGCTGGGGGGAAAGGGAGAAGTAAGAAACCCCACCTGAACTGGCAGAGGGTCTGCAGAGACTCAAGTGACGAATGTGGCTGAGTATCGATGAGGGCTTCCAGGATAAACTTGCACTGAGCAAGCAAATAGTCACTCTGTTGGGGCTGGAGATCAGCGGAGGAGGCCAAAGGCACTCAGAGAGCCTCGGAGTTTGCCACAGATCCCAAATCTTTTCTGGCAGAGACACACCTGAAAGGGAGGGAGCTGTGAGCAAGGGAGATGGACACTGGTTGAGATATGGCTCCATCTCTGTTATTAATGGCGGAAACCCGTACGCGGGTCCTGGCCAGAGAGTCCTTGAGCAATTAGGAATAGCGATATGCCCTGTCTGTAAAACAAGAGCACTGGCAAGAAGGCAAAAGTTAAGAGAAGCAGTTGAGTTGGATGCTGGCACCTTCAAAACTCACTATTTAAAGACCCTTTCTGGTTTGCAGGGCTGGTCTGGAGGACTGGCTGAGCTGTCTGAGAAAGGGCTGGCCCCACCAAGGCTGGAAAAATGACTGCTGCTTGCTTCCTGGCTCCTGCTGCAGGCCCGGGACCATCACAGCTGTCTCCAGCCCAAGCACTGCTGATGACAGGGCTGCTTTTAGTGATGTGAAGAAAACATACATCTGATATAGTATCCGCACCCCACGAGCAAAGCCTGCAGGTCACAGCATGGGCGCTCCCGAAGAGCAGCCTTGAGGACTTCTAACACTCTTTTGCCTCCACAGCCCAGGGGACATCACACTGGGGCTTCTGGGTGGTTATAGACCCCATGGCGGGGGGAACAATTGCTGCCTCGGCACATCTGGGCTCCCCACACAAGGTGCATCCTTAATTTCTGAGGGAGGGGACGAGGGTCTCGCTGCAGAGTTGTGGTGGTTCCCTGAGGATACCACTTTTCCAGGTGCTTCCCAACCCTACATTGCTCACCCTGGGCAGTTTTCCACCAGCATGCTGCATCTGCTCTGCTTTCTTCCCAGTGCTTTTCTTGCCCTCTCCCCTCTGCAGAGGTGGAAAGGGAAGGCAGGCGTGGCGGCTGAGCCGAGGAGCAGGAGGGAAGGCAGGGAAGACGTGCTGTGAGGTGTAGGAATTTCTCTGCTTCCTCCTCCTCCCATTGCCACTCAGTTCCTGAAGAGCAGAGGCAGAGCTCCTCCTGTGTCACCAGCACCCTTTTGCTTTTGCCCAAGGCACAGGGCTATGGGAAAGCCGCCTGTTAGAAAGGATCAGGCTGAAACAGGGATCGGGGTCAGGGACTTGCTGGCTGCCGCTCAGCTGCTCTACGTTTGCCACCTTTGGGTCGTGCAGACCATCAGGAAGGTCTGGAGTGTTGTTTACCCTGGGATTCCCTTTGCTGCCTACAAGTTGGGAATAATCTGCGCTCTGCCTGGAGCTCTTCTGCGTTGTTTCTTGGAGGTGGAATTGTTACTTCTCGCTCGAGGATGCACTGACTTTGGCCCCAGAAGCCTCTCTGATTTTGGCATCGTGGCTCTTGTCCAGCAGCCCAGCAGCCCTTAACTCCAGTGGGAATTGTGAGGTGCTGCAGGATGTGGTAGCAAGTCTGAGTCCACGCATTAATCCAGGTCTTTGTCGTAGTACAGCCTTTTCCGCTGATTCATGTGGCTGCAATAATGAGGCCTTGAATTGCCATCTCGAAGACATTCGTCAAAGTGAGTCACACCTATATTATGGTCTCTTATCTCCTCTTTGCTTATTTGGTATCCCGTGTCCACCAAGCGGTGATTTACGGTGTCTCCCCTAGCTACGTAGTGCGTTGTGCACGAGCTACATTTAAGAATAGCTTTCAAGCTGTCAAGATAATCTTGCATTCAGCTGAAATGGATCTGCATCAGCTTGAGCCAGGAACCACAAGGGACCTCCTGCGATTTCAGTGGGGTTTCAGCTTTCTCTGTTCCTCCCTCATGCCGTCCCAGAGCAGGATGCGTTGGATAGAGGAGCTGGCTTTTCATGGGCTTGTCTAGGAGGTGATGCAGAAGCTACCTGAGCCTCTCTGAAATGCTGTTTTCCATCCTGCCTTCCTCAAAGCTCACGGCCAGCACTGCCTGGCATCTGGCAGAGCATCGGTCCTCTGCCTGCGGTGTGTTCTGGGACTTTGCACAGCACCTGCTTGCTGAGCCGCCGTCCAGATCGCTGTGCTGCATCTCCTTCCTCGACCATCCCAGGTTGCAGCTAATTTTCTCAGGGCACCTTTTGCCTCTGCTCTCTGGACAGGCTGCAGCACGCGTCTGCCTGGTGGTGGCAGAGTGAAGCTGGCTCCAGCTGCAGCCTGGACTCCCCACTCCACCTCTCCCATCTCATCCCAAGCTGAAAGCCCCACTGGACCTCAGCAGTTAGTCCTCTTTGCACTTGTTTGACACATAGAGTCGTGATCCCACTGGAGATCCCTGATCTTCCCGTACTGCCTGCCTGGTGCTGTGCTTTCCTCAGCTATGTGGGAATACACTTTCTCTTCATTAATTATCAGGGTGCTGTGGAGATAACTTTGCTCACGGCGGTGGGTATGCTGTCGTTTGGGTGACTCCTTTTCTTGGGAAAGCTTTTGCTATGTCATTTTTAGCTCAAACCGTGCCCTCCAGGGAATGTGCATCACAGCCCGGGGGGCCCTGCCACATGGCCAAAGGTGGTTCATCCCTCTCCGTGTTTTCTCCCCGGCTTGTGCCAGACTCCTGCCTCCAAGGATTCAGCTGAGGCGGGTGGTCCAGAGCCAGCACCGGATTAGGGCCACAGCAGTCACAGCAGCCATAGTTTGGCAAAAAAACCTGGCAGCTCTCCCCACAGTAAAACTGGGGCACAGTCCCCCGGGTGTTTGTGCAGAGCATCCTAAATCCCAGAACGGTGGCCAGGGAACGTCAGGGAACATTTCCTTTGCTAGAGATGAGCACAGGTACAGGGATGCTTTTCAAGCCTCTCCCCCAGCACTTGCAAACCGAACCCTGTGTTTTCCCGGGGGGATGCGCTGCACGTAGCCGGGATGAGGACCTGCAGGGAAGCCCTCCTGCCATGCTCAGGGGTGCCTCTCTCCGCTCTGCTCCGGAGCGGAGGGCAGCGAGGCGCATGCTCGCCTGGCTCACCAGCCGCTGGCCCTGCTGCCAGCGCGGCCGCTGCCAGAGCTGATTATTTCTCCTGTGCTGCACCGAAGGGAGCAGCTGGCAGCCGCCTCTTTAGTGATAAGGAGGAACTAAAAATAAAAGCCAAGCCAGCGTGGTGCGGTCCCCAGGAGGCTGGGCTGGCTGGGAGCACCAGGCTTGGTTCTGCCACCCAGTCTGGCGCTGAGCTCCGCAGACATCCACCGAGTCGATTCCTTCAGGGCAGCCGTATCTGGACGCAGGGGGTTGGAAATGCAGCATGCTGCGTGTTTTTGCTGTACTGTGTGTGCTTGCACCAAGCCAGTCAGTTGCACTCAGCTGCACAGGCATCCCGTTAGCTGCAGGATGCCGGGGAAAGGCTGGAAGTGACTGACCAAAGCAGCAGCAGACGGATGCTGCGCTGCCCAGCTCTCCTCCCTCGCTTGGGTGTTGTCATCCTAAGGCCAGGAGAGCACCGATGCTCAGCACGGCTCAGCCTGCGCTCAGGGCACAGCTTTTGCAGGAATGTCGGCAGAGCTCTTCCTCCAGGTCAGCGTGAAAGCAGCAGCCTAGCGGGAGCAAAGCTGATGTAACCTGCAGAAGCTGCTCGCGCTAATCCTCCCTCCTCGGGAACCACAGGGAGCCATGGTCCCACTCCTGCCTGGAGCTTCAGGGCGGAGGGAAGCCGAACGTGTGAGAGCTGCAGTGCGCATGGGCAGCAGAGCTCCCACGTTCCCTCTAGAGGTTTGCAAGTATGATGACTCCAAGCTGCTAGTGATGATTTCCAGGATGAGAGATGTGAGTGCTACTGAACAGCATGAGGAGTGCTGCAGGCACGGTCCTTCCACCAAACACCCACGTTGGGCTGCACTTTCTGCAGACAGTCTCTGAGTCTTCAGAGAGGAGGTGTTTGGTTCCCTCAATAGCATCCTTCCCCTTCTGACTGGAAGGGGGGCATCCAGCTGAGATCATCCCTGAGAATGGGGCTCTCATACATCTTTGGCAGATCCCCAACACCAGATCTAGGTGGCCCCTGCCCTGCCGCAACCCAACCCCAGGGAGATCATGAGGCCAGACAGCAAAGCTGAGAACTTCAAAGCTGAAGGACACACTTTTGTCTAGTCCTGAAGTTCCTGAACATCAGGTATATTGGAAGAAGCTGTGAGGGGTGTCTTTCTTCTCATGCCCTTTTGTTCCAGCCTCAGGCTGAGGTCTCCTGCCATTCGCGTGGCACCATGACTGTCCTGCAGCTGTTGAGGTGGCCCAGTATGGTGGAGCAGCTGGTAGCAGTGGGGTGTTTCTGGGGCACAGGGGTGGAATGAGACCATCTGGGGGAAGGTTAAGGGGAGTTGCCCCCCCAGAGTAAGAGAATCCAAATCGCTAAGGCTACTGAAGGGTGCATTTATCTGAGTGGCTTTTCAGGCCCTGCCGTGTGGTCGGGCTCTGCTGTCAGCCAAGCAGGCCACATACACAGGGACTTCGCCACCAGCCCTTTTCCTATATACATCGGGCTGCACATTACTAGACTGCCATGGGCTTTCGGAGTTTTCCTTGTTCTTCAAAGGATGTACAAATTAGAGGGAACACTCGGAATTGGCACACTTTGCAAATCCTGCCACTCGTGCCAGTGCACATTTCTCAGCTTGATTTAAGGAGAGGGGTATTCTAAATAACGCCCGCTTCTCCCCTGCCTGGAGCAGCTAAAAGGCACCGATGCAAAGTTGCATAACCCAGTGCTGCTTGTGTACATGCTTGAGAAGAAACAGCCACGGAAAAATCCTGTAACATTCCTTGGCTGGTCCGTCTCCTGGTATCAAAGCGTTTCCTGCTGTGCTTTCACCTTTGAATTTTAATCCATCGGCTTTGTAGGAGTTGAGAGAGGGGGTGGGTGAGGGCTCTGGGGAGTAAAAGACCCCTTGGAGGAGAGGGTAGGTAAGAGCTGTTGTCTTCCCTGGAGGAGCGGGAGGTCGCTGGATGTGTCCTGACTGGAGGAAATCTGTCACCTGGGGAACGCGGAGCTGTGGCCCCGGTCCTGGTTTGCAGAGTCAGAGCTGAGGTGGCCGATGTGGCTGCTAACGCAGCCTCGGTGCCCTGGGAAGGACCCATAGCTCTGACTCCCCGTAATCCACGTGTCCACGTGTTCCCCGTAATCCTCCTCTCATTTAGCAGCCAAAGGCAGTTCACTGGCGTCTCTAGAAAGGCCGCCCTCAACAGCTGCTTTTAGATCAGAAGAGCTCATTTCAGCCCTCGCTTATTCATTAATAAACTACTCCCGCCTCTGTGAGCCCCCAGGCCCATGTATAGGTGGCTGGATCAGTCTGTAGTTAGAAGCAAGTCGTTTATTTTCTCATGTCCTACTCTTGTTTGACTAACGGCAAGGTTCTACAGGGAAATAACAACGCACAGAGACAAAGAGCAGGTCTTTTTCCTTTCTGGCCTGGGCTCATGGGATCCAAACTGGCAGCTCTTGGGGCAGGCTGGTGTGGTGCCTTCTCCCCATGATGGGCACCTTTTGCGCACCAGTGCCTCCCAGGACAGCCTGTTTCCTGGGAAGAGCTGGGCAGGGAAGCTTGAGCAGACCAGGGCTGAAAATTCCCATCCCAGGAAGAATGACTGTCCCTTGCAGAGGTGCCAATGCTGCATTCTGATAGTGTCCAGCAGGGGAAGGAGAGCAAGATGGTGAGTAGGAGAGCGGAGGACACCTAGTATCAGCTCTGCATCACCCCCAGGGCAGCAGTCAGCCACCAGCTATAAAGTCCTTCTGCCATCTCCAGGGCAGTTCAGTGCCCACCTCGCAGCCTGCTCCCCACCGAGGTGCACCAGGAGGTCTGGCTGGCCAGGTTGGAGGGAGGATTGTTCCCACCTCTGTCTCCTGGCACGGTGGTCTGAGGTTTTTGGAGGGGTGGCTGGTGTCCAGCACGGAGCATCCACCACTCTGGGAAGCTGGGCTGCTTCTCTTGGTCCTGCGCCTTGCAAACAAAACCATGGGCTTGTCTGAAGGCTTGCCCATGACATGGGTTGTGTGGGTCTGCCTGCCCTTGGGGAGCACAACTTGGTTAGATTAGTGCTTTGCTCTTACTCCTTTGCCTGGTATGAGAGTTTTGGGGACTTACCTAAAGTAAGGCCATGTGCTGTGGTGACACTTCCCCTTGACGCAGCAGGCATGCCGTGCAGCCCTGCCCTGCTTGTGTGCTGGTGTGGACCCTGCACAGTGGCAAAAGATGGGTGCAGGGAGCCCCAGGGACAGAAAGCACTCTAATGCTTTGGGACCCTCTTCCTCCTCACCCTCAGCTGGCTCAGCAGCCTCTCCAGGACATGGAAAAGGTGGGGTGTGGCTGCTGCCCACAGGCAGGTTAGATCGTGGTAGACACAGGCTATCCATGACAACACCCCAGAGCCAATGTGATGCATGGGTGTCCCCGTTTCTGCCAAAAAAGGTGCACAAATATTGGACACACCTGCCACCAAGGGTGGCTCTGGACTATGAGCCTGAAGCAATCCAGGATGGAATGAGGCTTTATTTCCTCCTGCTTTCTTACATTTAAGGGACATCTCTGCAGTTTGTGCAGGGGTTGCCTTCCCATACAAGCAGTGCAGACCTGTGTCCTACTGTCTTCCAGACCCTGAGCTAATCTCCTGAATGCTTGACACTAAACATGGGGAGCCCAAGCATGCTTCCAATGGAAGCTCTGCTTGGTCCTGGCTGATAGAGCATCATCCATAAACCCATGGCAGCTCCCACACCTTCCTACATGTCAGTGTGTGTAATGAAATCTGCGGCAGATCAATAAACTCCGCATCTCTGCTGAATTAAGTAGGTGCGAGAAAGGTTCACTCATGCAATCTGGTCCATGCCCAGCTCTCCAACAGCCTCACATGAGTGTCTCTGAAGTGACATGCAACGATTTCTTCTGCCACTTCAACCAAAGCAGACTCTGCTTGCTCGGAGAGCAGAGATGCCTGCATATTGCCTTGTACCTTGAGCGTGACATTTAGACTTTGCCAGTCCCCACCAAGGCACAGCACGTTGGCTCAATTGTATAGATTCACTTTATGACTCACTCTGCAACTTGATGCATTATGTCCAGATAAAAGACACTTTACCCCTATGATAAAAACGGACAAAGATGATGTCAAAATAAAAGAATGTTTTCTCATCTGAATAAAAGTTGAAGCTGTCGTTCTTGGGGTTATTTTGCATGAAAACCTCCAGAGAAAGCAATACTTTGAGTTTTTACCATTTATAGTTAGTTTTAGAAAATTCAGCATACGAAGTTTGCGATCTGCCTTCCTCCCCTCGTTTGGGTAGGAGTGTCTCTGTGCTGGTTGCCTGGGACCATGCTCTTACTGTTAGGGATGCGGGGGGGTTCATGACCACCCAGGATGGACCCAAACCCGGGGGACACCCCCTCTTGGGTAGAGAGGGAGTAAACTCCATGCTGGGTACTCATGACCTACTGCCAAGGCAGCTGTCCCACGTGTTGTGGAAGAGCTGGCACCTGGAGGACATGCGGTCACAGCCTTCAAGAGTTCACCCAGCTAATGAAGAACTGTACTTGCCCATGCCACCACCAGCAGCTTGGGCATTCCCGCAGCAGGATCACAGCCATGCATGTGGGCAGCTGGTCCAATGAAGAGCCCAAGCCCTGGGGGATCTGTGTCTTTCTGGCTGTGTTTCATTGAGCAGGAGGAGTTTATTTTTAGCAAACAATGCCAATTAGAGAGGGATTGTTCAATGGCTGCATCTCAATGGAGAGCAACAGCTGCTGGCGCAGCTCTGAAGGACCCCATCTCTGGAGGGATCCTTTTGGGACAGGGGAGGGGGCAGCTGAGCTCTGCTTTGCTGCTGGTTCAGCTTCTGGTTCTTCTACCACTCTGAAGTTTCCAGGTCACGATTCCTGTTCCTTGAGTAGTAGAGACAGGGTTCACCGAGTGTGACCAGGGTCCGTGGTCTGCTGGAGGATCTTGGAAGTGTCATCTTGAGGCACTGAGTCTAAACGCCCTGGTTGCCCTCACTTATTGGTCTCAAAAGAGTCTGTGCCTCTGGCCACCCATGCTAGCTGTAGCTTGGGAGGGTACTTCTTGGTGGCGGCTTTGCAGAGGTGCTGAAGAAGCAGAGAAGGACAGAAGAAGCAGATCTGGGTGTGCTGAGCTGGACTGCAGCAGGTCCAGGAAAGTGCAGAGGAATTAAGCACAAGTAAGAACCAGGTACATGACCATCCTGCGTCGAATCTCAGTTCAGAGGTAAAATGATCACATCCCTTCAGCTAAATCCTTCTTATTAAAATAAGGATCACCTACATCCTGAGTGTACGCATCCGTTAGTCTGCGTCAAGGGAAACTGCTGCATGAGGGTGCCTCAGGGTGAAAGTACCAATCTTGGAGTACGCAAAACTCGTTGCTTTTCTTATTTCTCTGGCTGTGGAGAGAGATGTTCAAGACTGTGGCCAGAACGAGGAAGCTTTTGACCTTCAGTCTCAATCTGTCCCTCAGAGAGCGCCCTGGAGCCAGTGGGGAGATAAAGCTGTAGGACTGATGTTACTGATGAGCTTGCAGAGAAGATGAAGTTTTCTGGATGCATCAAAACACTAAGCCCGTACAGATTGCAAATGCGATATCCTCCTTAGGAAAACAAGAAAGACACTATTGGTGGCCAGAGGAATTTACATCCCCAGTGCCAGGCTGTGTGCACGGTGAAGAGAGTGCCCAGCCCTCAGTTAATTTGCCAGCGAAAAAACTTGTAAAAAAGGTGAAGAGAGACCACAAGAGGGAAAGGAACAGAATCGCAGAGATTTCGATCTGCCTCATTTTGGAAATGAAAGAGCCTGCTGGCAAAGGCAGATCTTCACATGCTGAGCTGGAATCGCAACCCGGGGAAAAAGGGAATGAATTAAACAGAACAAGAACTGAGGGACTCTAAATGCTGTCTTCAACATTTCAGTAGAGGCCTCATAAATCTAGACAATTAGGAGATGCACTTAAAGAAGACCAACACTATTATGTTGGGGCAGGAGGCTGATTTTTGGAAACAAAGCTCTCTGCAGCTCTAGCATGAGGACTTACTGGAGCAAAGTGACCTGTGTGACACTTTAGTACCTGGAAGGGAAAGGCCGGATGAATGGAGTGGGCTGGAAACACCAAGTCCGTTAAGTCATGCCACACAGGGCAAGGCAAATATACCTTGGCTTCAGCCTCTTTCCTTTTCTGTACACTTGTCTGAATGGCAAGTAGCCAGTCCTAGAGTCACCTCTGGGTGTCGAGGTGACTTTTGAGAGGAGTCTCTTGGTCGAGCTCCTCCAGCTGAGCTCATGCAATTGGTGCTGGTTGATTTTCCACCAGGTGATACTCCGAGACGAGACTCAGCCTGAATGGGCCCTACAGGAGCGAGAGCGACTGTCTGCCTGCCTTTACTGAGTTGTGCAGAAGACTTTAAAGAAAAAACTAGAAAAAATACATATTAACACCATCCTTTGTGTGTTTTTCCACCCAGACTGTCGTAAAAAGAGCGCTGTTAGTTTATCAGAGCACTGGTGTGCTGCATGCATTGGTGGAGAGGAGTCAGTTGGGAAGAGCTAGGTGAAATGAAGGAGTGCAGATTTTCCTGTGCACGGTGGCTCCAGGGGTGTGTTGTGGGTGAGGGACAGTCCGCTGCACGTGGGGCATCAGCAGCTCTGCTGGTGGCAGTGCTCATCGTACCTGATCCTGCGTCTGGGTACCAGGGAGGGGAGCGCAATCACAGTGCGGGTGCAGGGCTTGTCCCGCTCCGTCCCGGGGCCAGCGGGGTGTGCGCCTACAGCCCCGCAGAGCCTTCTCCAGCAGACAGGCAGCACTGCCCGTGGCGTCTCCTCACTTGCGAGGCAGTTTGGCATCTTCCTTGGTGTCGTCTCCCACAGTTCCGTCTTTTCGCAGCTCAACAGCATCACTGTCCCCGAAACATGGGGAGGGGAGGGAAGGCTGTGCTGAGGAGGGAGGCACTGGACACTGGGGTACTCAGGGCCGCTGTTATGGAAAGCTCTGTTTTGGGGGACTATGGTGGGATGGGCAGTAACTGGAGAGCCACCGCTGCTCCCAGTGACCAGAGGTGGGGTGTGTTGCATCCTTTGCCAGCTCCTGCAGTGGCAATGGGCAGGTGATTTGGGATGCCTTTGGTGTGCACGGCTGCCCAGGGACCCAGTCATAGCCTGGCCACGCGGCCAGAGGGGACAGAGCAGGAGTTCACTGGGTACTTGCTGGGAAGGGAGCTTTTCCCTGTTTGCCTTACGCGGGAAGGTGAATGAGCCAGCCACTATGGAGGTCATTCATAAAGTGGATGGGGGCCAGGGGGACCTCGGCAGAGGTCGCGGTGCCCTGCCTCGCTCCGTCAGCCCGTGCTGGGCACGGTGGCAGGCGCAGCCTCTTGGCAAGGACCTGCTGGGGAAGGACGGGCCGTGTCTTTGCACACGTCTTGCTCACACCCCTGCTCAAAGAGCAAATCCAGAGGTATTTTATCCTCTGTACGTTTGTTTAAGGAAGTTTAAAAGCAAATTTGGCCCCTGACTTTGAATCCTTGCTCCTATAAATTCAAACACCTTGGACAGAGCATGTCTGTGCAGTCTTACATGTGACATTTAGCTAAAACCACTTACAAACAACTTGCATTACAAGTTTATTCATTCCCTGCAGAATGTTGGCTCCGCTGAGCGTCTCGCGAGCCATCTGCTGCGGGCGAGCTGCTTATCTTTGCTATCAGAGCCCTCTTCTAAATATTATGACCAAACAGAATTCCAAGAACAACATCCATCCTGCTGCACTGCAAATGCGCAAAGCTGATAAACTGTTTATATATTATCAGCTAAATAAGTTGGGTTTATCTGGAAGGGTTTGCAAAAGAAAGGCTCTTGGGGTGCTCGGAAAGAATGCTTTTTGCCGGGGGTGCTGGGTGGGATGGGGAGCTCACGGGGTTCCACCCGGCGTGCTAGCTTTGGCTGAGCCAGCCCCAGGATGCCCATCGTTCCAGTGGGATGAGGGGGGGCCACAAAGGTCCACAGTCCCTCCCCAGGAGTGGGCCCAGGAGCCTGATGAGTTGTGGTGCAGCAGTGGTTGAGTGTCAGCTTCTTGTGTTGTGTTCATCTGGCACCTGGGGCTGGGCTGAACCCCTTGCCCCGTCCCCATCAACGGGGTACCTTCTGCTGCTCTGGGTATCCGCGTCCACCTGCTGCTTCTTCCTTCTCCCCTGCCCCACACCTGACCTTTTGCAGCTTCAGCCTACCTTTGGTCTGTCATGCTGGCTCACCCTTCAGGGCAGACTTGGCATCTGAACTGGCAAACCAAGGCGCTGTGTAACCTCCATGCCTGGGACAGCGGTGGGAGCCGGCTAACCCTGGCGCCTGGGACAGCGCCCGGAGCCACTAACCCCAGTGTCCCAGTATAAATTATCTAAAGGCTTGTGAAATCCACCCAAAGTGTCTCTGCCCTTTCTAGTGTCCAACATCCCAAATTGGGTATCATGGACTGTGTTTATTCTCCCACACTGGGTCTTCTTGATTGCCTTTTGGTGTCAAGAAGCCTTGGGACAAGGCGGAGGTCAGTGTGGGTCGGCGCAGCAGACCCCAGCCGTCCAAGCGAATGGAGAGCATTTATTCTCCCCAGGGGATTTCAGATTTAAGGACATTTTGTCTGCTGGCTGACAGCAAGCACATGTCACAACTCGAGTGGGTTTGTGCTGGCCCCGGCCGCCCTCTCCAGGAGCACTTCAGCGCAGCCCGCGCCTGGCAGTTCAGGCAGCCATGGGGCACTGAGTGCCCGGCTGGTGGCAGCTCCTGTGGTGGCCCTGTGTGGCTGAGAGTATCCGGGGGGGGCTCTCAGGGAGAGACTGTGACACTGACCACCAGCAGGCCTAGCCAGGTCAGTCCTGGCTACCGAGTGCCATTTTAAGACTTTTTCTCCCTGTCCGGGGAAGGGGACGGAGTGACCGACTGTGCCTGGAGTGGGGAGATGTTGGACTCAATAAACTCTGGGGCAGAGGCATATCACTTTGGGCAGGATGAAGAGGAAGAGCAGGGTATTGTTGTTTGAACAGTGATCCTGAAGCAGAGCAGGTCACTCTGGTGCGGAGCAGTGCTGTGGATGTGTCTGTGTGGGTCACTACTCAGCCAGGGTGCCAAGGCTTCTTCATTGACCCAGTAGGGGAGGAGTATTTCTGCTGCTAACACCTGCAGATGACCATAGCTCCTGGAGAGGCATGGAGAGGGCTGGAGGTATGGAGGTAGGAAGCTGAGCAAGGTCATGTGGCAGATAGAGCCCATCCAGAGAAGATTCGTCATCCAGACGCTGGAAACTGTCCTCCAGGTGGGTTCAGGGACGCGTGTTATGCCAGCCAGAGGGGAGCAGGGACTTTGGGGAGGAGGTGAAGTCAATGCAAGTGGGCTTGCTGCAGAGAAAGGGCTGATGCCTAGATGGGGGTCAGAGGTCTGAGAAGGAGCCATGCTTTCTGCACAGTGTCACGGGAATGTCCCTGTAGAGGGAATGTCGTTCACTGACCTGAGCCAATGCTTTGCAGAGTGTCTGCAGTCAGGGGAAAAGTCACATGCTGACTTCAAGGCTGAAGAAACTGCCCCAGGCAGTTGTGTGGAGTTGGTTGATCCAGGGGAGCCTTGAGATATGTCTGCATTATGGGTTGATGACTTCTAAACAGGTGAGTGCACAACTCGCCCTCATGACCGGACGCTGCAGGTGGAGAAGTGGAGATGTGAAGTCAGGCGCACACATTTTGCAGGGGAGGATGAGCAGTGTGTGGCAGCAAGAGACCACAGAGGGGTCACGGCTGCAGCAGTGGCAGGTTCTTCTCTGTCTTGGTGTTGTCCAATGGAGACTCAGTGCCTCTTTAGAAAGCAGGTACTTTGTATAAAACTCCAGTTTCCTGGATCTGTGTGCCAGTAAGCAGTAAGATGTGGTGCAGCAACGATGATGGAGGGAACCCTTTGGTCACCTAACTCACCCTATTTCTGTTTTACAAAACTCCCCACAGTTTTTTCAGTGTATTCAAACCATATTTAAAGCCAGCAAGGGATCCAGCAATGGCTGCATGGCTCTTCCATCAGTCACTGTTTGCGGGCTGTTCAAGTGACAGGACCGTGGCTGGGAGCTGTTTCCAGCCAAGGTCCTCAGTCACGGCAGGGCTGATCCCCCACTGGGTTGTCAGATGGTGGGCAATGATGTGGTTCCTGGCACGTCAGCCATGTGGGGGGCACTGCCACCTCTGTGCCTTGTGTTTGCCCTCCTCAGGGTATGGCTTCTCTTCTGGCAAGCTCATTATATTGACCTTGAATGATTATTTGCAGTGGCATGTTATTCCCATGTCATTCTCATCTGAGTAACAACTCATTACGCCAATCACTACAGACTGACGGAGGGTGACACCCTGCCTCTTGACGCTTGGTAGCACTTGTGACACTTTTGGTCTCCGTGGAAAAGCTTGTGATCCCGAGGTCTTGTTCCTGTATGTCTCCAGGATGGAGACAGATGGGGCAAGCACAAACCCAGCTTCCCCCCTGAGGTGCCACCAGCCTACATCTCTCCACTGCTCAGCTCTGCCCTTGGCTGTAAACATCGAAAGCATGTCACGGCCCCCTCTTATAACTGTGAAAACAGAGACAAAAAACGGCCACAGTCATAGGAAGCCTGTCTGGAAGTGAACCCAGGTGTCCAGAATTCATCATTCCTTTTTCTTTATACTTTCGCATGCTTCTTTTCATTCTGGAAACAAAGCCTGAAGGAAGGGGAGACAGTGCCTATTTTTTTTTGTGCTGGTACCCAGCCATCATGAGAAGTGCTATCCCTGTGGCACAGAGGAGAGGGGACTCACTGGGGAAAAAACCAGAAGGGACAATTGCGAGGAAAGCTGCACAAAGGCAGAGTGTGACAGGCCTGGGGAAAGGAAAGCTGCGGAGGAGAGCAGTTGTCTGAGCATTGCTCTTGGCCCTTCAGAAGGAGGGACTGAGCATTGCAGTAGCTGTTCTGGGATGCCCAGGCCTCTTTGCCAGCTCAGTCATTGTTGGTGACACTTTGAGGTCACTGCTGTTTTCTACTACCATCCACCACTGAGGGCATCTCCCCTTGAGTTACTTCTCAGGACTGCAGCTCTGCAGGGACCCTCGTCACTCAGCGTCCACCCGGAGCTTCACTGGAGGCAACAAGCTATTTCCACCCTGCCTGCTGCTGAGGTGGGCTCTCCCCATGCCGTGCCCAGACCCCCTGATCACTAGTGGTCCCACAAAAAGGCTGTCCTTTTCCAGGCTCCTGCCATCGGAGTGAAGAAGTTTCCCGAAGCAGACCTCCAGCGTACAAAGACACTCCTTGCCCTGGAAGTTCAGGCTGGCACTGAGCCTCATCGTTCTGCCTATCTTGTATACATGAAGCAACTCCTTTGCATAAAGATAGGGAGTTTATTAGGAGACATTAGAGCTTAGGAGCTGTCAGGAGTGGAAGTCAATTCTGTTTCTGACACGCAAAGAGCCTTTTATAGGCTGGAATGGGTATAGGCCCCCAGCTGAGTCCCTCCCCCTCGGCGCTTGGCTAGCCCCTTCCCAGGCACCACCGCTCGCTGGAGCCTGACACTTGGACTTCCTCCGGTTTGAGATGGGCTCCCATCCCTTGCCGTGAGAGATAACGCCACAATCTAAGGAATCTCGTGAGCTGGACTCATTTAAACACACCCACACAGACAGACTATGCTCCCCTAGGCTCTTCTTCTCCCCAACATGCTCATTAACTCTTGACTCCTTTCCTGGAAGCTCAACAAAGCCACAGGAACCTCGTGAGCCCAGCTGGCTGTGAAGGGCCATGGGACGCTGACCCTGTGCCCTCTCTCCCCTGTAACATGAGGGCTGCAGAAGCAGCAGCTCCTCTCCTGGGACTCCTGTCAGCCCAGGACCCCACGTCTTTCCCATTTCCTTCACTGTTCGATGTTCGCACAGAGCATGATAATCTTTCTTTTCTTGGAGCCATATACTTGCACTTTTCCACCATATCCTCTCCTCAGCCACTGAGTCACCCTCACCATAAGCAATATTTATTTTAATGTGGCTTCTCTCCATCAGTGAGGGGTTTTACATCTTTTAGGTCTTTTGCCCTGGCTCCTCTGTCCCTTCAGTTACAGAATCATAGGGTTGGAAGGGCCCTCTGGAGATCACCCAGTCCAACCCCCGTCCAGAGCAGGGTCACCCACAGCAGGTGGCACAGGAACGCGTCCAGGCGGGGTTGGGATGTCTCCAGAGACGGAGACTCCCCCACCTCTCTGGGCAGCCTGTGCCAGGGCTCTGCCACCCTCACAGCAAACAAGTTCCTCCTCGTGTTGAGGTGGAACTTCCTATGGTCAAGTTTGTGCCCGTTACCCCTTGTCCTGTCCCTGGGCGCCACTGAGCAGAGCCTGGCGCCATCCTCCTGACACCCACCCTGTCAGTATTTATAAGTGTCGATAAGATCCCCCCTCAGGCTTCTTTTTTCCAGACTGAAGAGACCCAAATCCCTCAGCCTTTCTTCACAAGAGAGGGGTTCCAGTCCCCTCAGCATCTTGATAGCCCTTTGCTGTCCCCTCTCCAGCAGTTCCCTGTCCTTCTGGAACCGGGGAGCCCAGAACTGGACCCAGCGCTCCAGCTGTGGCCTCCCCAGGGCAGAGCAGAGGGGGAGGATGACCTCCCTCCACCTGCTGGCCACGCTCTTCTTGATGCCCCCCAGGATGCCATTGGCCTTCTTGGCCACAAGGGCACATTGCTGGCTCATGGGCATCCCGTTGTCCCCCAGGACTCCCAGGTCTCTTTCCACAGAGCTGCTCTCCAGCAGGTCACCCCCAACCTGTCCTGGTGCAGGGGGTTATTCCTCCCCAGGTGCAGCACCCTACGCTTGCCCTTATTGAATTTCCTAAGGTTTCTCTCTGCCCAACTCTCCAGCCTGTCCAGGTCTCTCTGGATGGTGGCACAGCCTTCTGGTGTGTCAGCCACCCCCCCCAGCTTTGTGTCATCAGCAAACTCGCTGAGGGTGCACTGTGTCCCCTCATCCAGGTCATTGATGAATATATTGAGGAGGACTGGACCCAGCACTGACCCCTGGGGAACACCACTCGTCACTGACCTCCAACTAGACTCTGTGCCCCTAATCACAGCCCTCTGAGCTCTGTCTTTCAACCAGTTATTTATCCACCTCACTGTCCGTTCATCAAGCCCACACTTCCTAAGCTTCCCTATGAGGATGCTGTGGGAGACCGTGTCGAACGCCTTGCTGAAGTCAAGGTAGACAACATCCACTGCCCTCCCTTCATCTATCCATCCAGTAAATGTCCTTATTCAATATAGATGTCCATCCCTTTCTGTCCTCTTCCTGCTCTGGCCTTGCTACCCTGGCTCAGAAAAATTAGCAAGTGATTTTTTATGAATTTTGTGGTCACAAGATCCCTTGGAGCCCTTGCAGGACCGCTATATCCAGGCGTCTTCTCAGGGAATACCTGGGATTGCTCTGTTTTGCCAGAAATATCAGCCATGTCTTTCAGCGGGCAGTCTCATTCAGGGACAGTTCAGGGATGGAGCTCCTTCAGGCCCAGTGTCCCCAGATCAGCTCTCCCTCCTGATCCAGCTGCCCAGGCCTAAATCACCTTCTGGCTGCTGCAGATGGTGCTTCACCTCTTCCTGGCTGGTGGAGGTGGGAGCAGGATTCAGGCATGTTCTCCAAGCCCTGTGAAAGACTTGGAACTTTTGAAACCTGTAAGGCCAAAGGATGCACCCAAAGGGAAAGTCTTGACTTGTTTTCTGAACTGTTTTGAAGGAAGTTGCTTTCTACCAGTATGCAAAGCTTCATCTGGAATTGCAGGTCTCTCTGCCCCAGGCTGTCTGACGGTCCCCAGTGGGCTGTAGTTTATGTTTCGGGCACATGCCATCTTCTACCCTGACTTGCTGGAAGAACACTTCCCTCTGGGATCCCATCTGGATGGGTTTGCAGCATCCCCCGGGAGCCTAAAGGCAGAGGTCGGCAGTTGCGTATTATTCAAACCTGTACCCTGGGCAGACTTTTCTGAACAGAGGAGAGACTCTGAGCCAAAACCTTTGGAGCCAAAACTCCAACCAGATTTCTGCTTCACGCCCGCTCCTCGGGGACAGAGCCCTCCAAGCACTGCGCCGTGGGCGGTGGGAGACTCCAGCAGAGCTGGAGGCATGTCACTGGGAATCTCACTCATTTGTAGCTCATTCCAGTTGCACAGCTGTCTCCTTTAAACAAAGTTTACTCAACGTTACTTAATGCTTCAATCATATCTCTGCCAGGAAGATGTTCAGCTGCAGTGTGTGTGACCTTTACCCACCAAGCTAGTTTGGTCTGGGTCCTCAAGGGGGATGCCAAACCCACAAGGGTTGGGCATGGTGGTGGTTTGGAGCTGGAGCAGCCTGTTGGGACTTTGGCCCAGCTCTCCCACCACTCATGCACACCAGGGACAGGGTTCACCGGACCAAGTTGTCCTGGGCTTTCCACAGAGACTTATGCTCGCTCCACCTGAGCCCTCCTCTTCTTTGGTCTTGCGTGCATCCCTTTGCTCTTGCTTGCTGGCCAAGACTGGCAAGGCTGGGTGCTGCCAGGTCAGGGGGGAGAGGGGACGGTGCTATCCTTAACCCCGCAGCTGTGGCTGCAGGCGAGCCTTGCTCCAGTGTGCCCCATGTCAGCTCCCAGTGGCGGGGCACTGAGGTCTGCCCTGGCCCCTCTCTGGTCCATGGCACAAGGGGGAAGGCAAGAACAGGCTGAGACTCAAAGTCTTGCTTCATCCAGAGGAAGAAATCACCCTGGGCTGTGCCTCAGTTTCCCCACTTGCAAAGGAAAAGAAGTGCTCTGAAAACTTTGAGAAAAACAAGCTGGGTCCTCACATCATCTCGGGTGTATGTGGGCCCTTCTTCTGAAGTTCCAAGGTGCTCCATGGTGCTGATGAAACTTCCCAGGTGCCCAGGCAGGGAGGCTGTAGGGCATATTCCTGTAGGATCCTTCCAACTATCTCAGTCTGTTCATAAGCCTTTTTTGACACAGCTCCCCGTCAGACCGCGCTGGCGTTGTCTGCCCCTGTCCCAGCGATGGTGGGAGTGCTGCAGAGAGCGGCAGACAGCAGATTTATGGCCCCGGTGTCTAGACCAGCTCCGACCTGCCTGGGAGGACAGGTACATCCTGGTGAAAGGCAGGAGGCCCGTCTCTGGCCGTCTGGCCCTTCATCTTACAGCCAAGCAGGGGGAATTTTGCCAAAAAGCAGGCTGCAGCACTGTCCCGGGGCATGGGAGGGTGCTGGCCGGCAGCACGGGATGTGCTCTCGTTAATGGCACCAGCTCCCTCTCTGCTGTGAAACCAAAGGGATGGGCTCAGAGCAGGATCTTGGCCCCGGCAATGGCTCTGCAGGGAGCCTGTGAACGGCCCCAGGGGGCTGCCCCCTCCTGGCCGGGGTCTCAGCCCCATGGGAGCGGAGCTGGGCGTGGGGCTGGGGGGAGGCGCGGAAGGGCCAGGGCAGCAAAAACCCCTGGCTGCTCAGGCACAGGGTGGGTGCGAGAGACCACCAAAGGAGCGATCCTCCCTGCAAATGTGTGCAAGGGAGAGGAAGGCGACTTAATTGGAAAGGGCAGGGACGCGTGGCTGTGATGCCCAGTGGTGATGGGAGCGGTGGCAGAGGCAGGGGGACATCTCTCGCCCATGAGGGAGGTGGGAGCCGAAAGTCCTGGTACCAGCAGATCTCTTCACCCCGGTGGCAGACGGGGGCTTGTGGCACATCACTGCTACACTGAGGGTGTCTGTGGGGCTGGGTAAGGGGGCCAGCCGCGGGGCTGCAGGAGCCCACTGGTGGCAGGCCCCGAGGGGACAGGGGGTTGTCCCCTGTCCCTCGGGCTGGTCGGCAGATGCAGGAGCGCCAGGGTGCGTGTCTGGGACAGGGGGGTTGTGGCGGTTTTTCGTCTCGCTTCCTTGCATTTGCCATTTTATGAGGGATTTAGTGTGGGTGGCGGCATCGGCTGCTGAGCGGAGAGGTCCAGGCGTGTGTGTCACCGTGCAGATGTGTACGCGCACGTGCCTGGTGATAAGCATACAGATGTGAACGTGAGGAAAAACGTAAATATATACAATAATTTTCCACAATTAGGAGATGTTTTAGAGCAGAAAATTTCCATTTTAGGCGTAGAAACATCAATTTTATAAATAAAAGATTTAAATAAACATTAGCATGGACACATCAACACGCACACACACACACACACACACAAACACACACACACACACACACACGCTCACACACGCACTTAAAATAGGCTCCCACACTATAATTTTAAATAGTACAAAACAAATGAATTCTCCAAATATTGTTTAAACTGGCACAGGGGGTTATGATGTCATCTCTGTAGTAATCATAAACTTGTTTTCCTGTAATAAATATGATCGCTTTTCCCATTAACAGTTTATTAGGACTTTTGGTCTATGCGAGACCAATACCAAGCTGTGGCTGGTTTTGATTGCTGAAGACTGCATTAGGTCTCCATCCTCTCCGCTGGCTCGCTAACGCTGCTGTCAATAGTCGCTCTTTTATTTTCTCCTTCTGTTCCTCTGGGGAAATAAAGAGCGGCGCCTCGCTCAGGAGCGGGATCTCAGTTTCTGCAGCGCGTGGTGGGACCCTGCCCACGGGCCGGAGCGCCGGCTCCAGCGTG
This sequence comes from Rynchops niger, assembly GCA_013400035.1. Lineage (NCBI taxonomy): Eukaryota > Metazoa > Chordata > Aves > Charadriiformes > Laridae > Rynchops > Rynchops niger. The sequence goes on along the minus strand of VXBH01000320.1, from coordinate 166,458 downwards.
GCAGGGTTGGGGCACAGCGCTGGTGGCAGGGAGCCCACCCGGGGCAGGGCTGCAGGGGCTGCGGTGGGCACGGTGGTGCCAGGGGGTGCCGAGGGACCTGGGCTCGTGGTGCCCGTGCCCCCAGCCAGTGCCCTCCCAGCAGCTGATACTAACGAGCCTGACTGATGAGGAGGTGCCCAACCCGCAGCCCACGGTTGTGAAGCTGACAGGGCTGTCACCTCATTGCACGGAGTCAGGGCTGTCGCTGCCGGACTCGTCCCCCGACGGGATGCGCACGCACGCCGGGTGAGCATCCTCACCATCCCGATCCTGACACTTTGACATCTCTGCTCGGTGGACGGCCCCAGCCTCTTGCCTCGGCTGCGTCCCACGCCCCGGCTCATCTTCTGTTCCCATGCGCAGCCCCATAAGAATTGCTGCTGGAACACGCCGGCTCTGCTCCTAGAGCTATGTTCATTCACACTTATCAGCACCAGGACACGGTGTCTCTGAATGACTTAGAATAATATTTGGAAATATCCATCTTAAGTATATTAGCCCTCTAAGCCTTTAAGTCTTCACGAGGGCCTTAATTCCAAGGACGTTGATGCGTGCCTGTGCCAGGATTTTGCAACGCAGTGACACACAGGCGGCCGGGCTGGTTCCGCGCCCCGTCCTCCTGCCTTGAAAATGGTTAACAAATGTCTTACTGCTGGAAATCTGTTTCTGCTTAGCTGGGAAGCGGTGGGGTTCTGAACCCTGCTTTGTAGCACCCTGCTGGCAGCTTTTGTCATTCTCAGGCTTGGCATATTATTGGAACTATTAAATGATGTTGCATTGCCTCATTGTATTTAGATTTTAAACATATTTGTAAGGCTTTGAAAAAAAAAAAAAATTGTTCTCATTATTAAAGCAATGTACCAAATACCTTCTAGTAAATAATCTGTCCCAGAAGTGCTCTGCTCACCCGGAGTGGGCTGGGGAGCAATAAACCAGCAAAAGGGAAGGGAAAAAAATAGCATGGATGTTACAGGGGTATAGAGCCAGGAGAAACGAGAAGTGGGAAAGCATGGGATGATGCAGCTAAACTCCCTGCAAGCTTCTGTTCATGTGCACCGCCACCGCCCGGGAGGGCGTTCGACTCCCACCCAGGAGCCGAGGGCAGATTGCCGAGAGCAGGGCAGGGGCAGGAGCCAGCTCCAGAGAGAGGGGATCGGGCCAATGGGTTTTGCCTTGTGCCACTGGTTCTGAGGTTGCTGGCAACACAGAGTTGGGCAGCGAGGGATGTCAGAAGGAGCTCCGAGTCTCCCTCAGGGATGCTAGGGAGCGGGGGAGCAGTTTGAGGAAAGACAGTGCTCTGCTGCCTTTGCTTCTTGGTCTCCCATGTCCGAACAGCGTCATGGCCAGAAAACAGGGTGAGAAGCCTTCGATTCTCCAGGCTCTCCCACTGCAGCTGCCAGGCTGGCTACAATCAAGAGACAGAGCCAACCTGCCTGCCCACCTGCACATCTCTTCATGGAGAGGGAGGGGGAGGTGGAGACGGAGCTGAAGGTGGAAGTGGAGATGTCTGTGTTTGGGAAACTGTCTTGGCCAAGTCACTTTAGCAACCTTTCCCTGCCACTATCACCGTCTACTTTATCCATCCTGGCAAATGACTGGAATGCAAAACTCTCTTGTAGATGTTTTTCCAGAGTTTGGCTGATTCCTTGGCATACCTGAACTTACATCTGCCGGCAGGTGTTTCTCCTCATCCATCTATTCAGAGCAGATCCCTGAGGACAGAGTTTATCTTCTTCCCATTCTGGTGCCAGTGGTGGTAAGGGGCTCCGGCAGTGATTCTGGGACACAGCTGGAGAGCCACATCGTGTCCCAGCTCCAGACTCCCTCCCCAGGGAGGGATGAACTGTGCTGGAGGAGGAAAAACACGGGTCGCTGCTCGCTATTTACTTGCAGCGCCATAAAGCCTCCGTGCCAGCATCCCCAGGCTACAGCGCTACGGAGGCACCGACGATCTCTGCCCAAGCTACCAGCCTCCCAGCACCCTAGCAGCAGAGCTAATTACTAGTGATTTGACTAACAGTACTAGCCTGGGCCAAGTATACATTAGGTCAATCTTCTAGAAGCTGGGAAAGTACCAAAAAAGCAAACAAAACCAAAACAACAACAGCAAAACAAAAAGCCAAGGAGAAAGGAAAATAGCTGTGATACTGTTGTGATGTCTGTACATGAGTATTTTTGCACCAAAGGAATGCAGATGCATTTTTGCTGTGTTACAGCACAGCTCTAGACAGACCAGCAATGATGCACTGTAAACAGACCATGTTAAAACACATAGTTCTCTCTAGATCTTTCTGCAGAATTTTCTCTAAATAGTTATTTTGTAATAGGCATTTTATTTGCTTTGCAAAGTCCCTAAATAGTATGAGCCCGCGCTCAGGAACATGCATGTTCTGGCTTTTATTTTAATGGGCTCTTTATTTAGTAAGCGCTGCGGCAAGCGACGTCCCCGCCACGGCTGCCCCCGCCCACGGTGCCGCGCTTGTGCGGCGGAGACGGGGGTCACGGCTCCCCGGCCTCGGCTTTGGGGGAGGCTGGTGCCGGGGACGGCAAAGGAGCGATGGAGAGCCGAGAGCAGCTCTTCCCGCGCCCAGGCACGGGCTAATGTGGACGTGAGCCTGGCTGAGAGCTGCGAGGGTTGGAGACCTGGTGGATCTGGGAGAATCCGATTGCTCGTTCAGTCGGCTCAGCCAGTGAGGTCTGCCCGGGTATCTGAATCCTCGCTGCGTGCTCTCCTGGTGTGCCCCAAAGAGTGAGCAAAGCCCCAGAGCAACCACCCCCCTCCCCACCAGACCATCTCTCCTCACCCACAGGAGAAGGCGGGAGCTGAGTCTGTCTCCCTGCATCCTTCATCCAGCAAAGGTTCTTCAGGTAGATTTCTTTCCTCCTCCAGTGAATCGAAAAGGGACAGAGGATGGCACAGACAGACACATTTGAGCTCAAAACCCTGCTGATTTTTTTCATAGACTGTTAGCCTACGTTAGGAGGTAAAGCCAAATTCTGTGCTCTGCTGCCCAGAGAAGGTTGCCAAGGGAATTTCCCTCTAGATCCTGCTAGAAGAAATGGGACTTTTCTTGGTATCTGATTTGCATCCAAATCAAGGTGATTTGGTTCCTGAGAGCTTGGAGCATCCCTTGAAGTGATGGACTGATCACATATCACGTTCCAGAGATAGCAGTTCCAGATGAAGGTGGACAGGGCCTTTGGAGAAGCTCTGTCATTTCCCTCTCAGCTCTCAGCCCCCGAGGGAGTGAGATCGGGATGTGGCCATAGGAAGGGGGAAACAGCCCTGAAGTTTGGAGACTTAGAGTCAGCTGCCCATCTGCTTCTCCATGCTGGTTGCAAGATCCCACGCCAGAGAAACTTTTTGAGGAGGGACTGGACCTTGACAGCACCATCTGTCACTTGGCTGCAAGTGGGATCGAGCCAGAAGGAGTCCCGGTGTCAGCGCTGACGCTTCCAGCGAGTTGGAGGATGCACAGAGGTTTGGACATCACCCAAGCTCTTCTGCCTGCCTTGGGGCACAGAAAAGGTAGCCCTCTGCTGAGCATCGCCAGGTTGTTTCATCACAAAAATCAGTAGAAATTTCCCATGTCTCCCCAATATTATTTTTTTTGGTGAGGAATACAATTTAAAAACTACCTTCTTTGAGACCATTTTTTTTTTTTTTTTAAATCCTCTTTCTCAGTGGTTGTTCTTTGATTTTCCACCCTCCAAATCTCTCTGTATCACCAGCAGGAATTCCTTTATGTTTTGTAGAAAACAAATTGGAAACAAACTACAAAATATTTTGCTTTTGCAAAAAGGGGGAAGGGGAAACAAAAGTTAAATGCAATTTTCTATACGGGCCTCATTTATGGTGCCAAGTTTTACCCATTGTGTAAAACGCCGCTCATTTACCCAAGCAACGTAGATGGAAATCCAGCACTTTGGGATGGGTGAAGCTGTTTGGGTTTGGAGATCACGCTATGTAAATGTACGCAAAAGGAGAGCTTGCCATTGTGGTTACCAGCTCCAAAGGGGAATGGTATGAATAGCCAAACTTTTCATAGGCGTTGTAAATTGTGTTTCCACAAACCAACTTCCAGGAATAACAGCATGCTTTTCTAAACGATGTTTGTTTGCTCTCTGCACCCCTTCCAGCCCTCCCCCTTCTCTGTTCTGCTTTTTATTCTTTTATTCATTCAAGTGATGAAAACTTAGGGAATATTTTGGTGACTTTCACAGACATTTGTGATTTTTCCTCCTGAACTGCCAAAGTAAAAGTTGGCCCAGACCAGTGAAGGCACTTCCATTGGGATTTGAGGATGGTAAATCAGGAAGAAGCAATAGTATAGTGAAATCTTGGTTAGAAATTACAATGCCATTTCCCCCCTTGCAATGAACGGAAAGACAGAAATAACTTCAGGAAAGACTTTCCTGCCTCCGCAAAGCTGGCTGGAATTTGCAGCAAACCCAAAGCCTTTCTCCTCTTTCCCGCTCGCACATGCTCCACATTGTGCTTGTTAGCGAGTCCTGGACACGAGTCCTTGGTACTTTATCTGATACGAGAAGTGGAGCAGCTGCTGGACGTGAGTTACAGTAATGGCCCACCTAAGTCGTGTGAAAACTGGTTCCCTATGGGAGCGGGGGCATGACATGCAAACTGATTCTGAATCATTCTTGGAGATGTTCCTGTGTAGGCCACACTTGCAATGGGGCTGTTTGCAGACCTGACTCCGAACGGTCTGTAGCTGAAGCCCATTGTTAGCAACAGTTCGGTTCCGTGATGCTGACAAGACCCCGCTATCCATCTCAGCACAAGGACAGGATCTCTCCCAGGGGATCCTCCACCTGCTCCCAACACTAGGTGGCTGGAGCTGGGTCTCCCGGTGGTGTGTGCATCCTTGTGTTTGATTTGCCTGGGAACAAATGCCATGGTTTTATGGCTCGGTAGTCACTGCAGTCGTAGGAGATGCTCTAGAGCAACACTGAACTCTAACATCACTGACCGGCGTGGGGCAGCAGTTTGCAGCTGTGTCTCAATCTGTGGCAGAAGTGCTGGAATCTGCTCCTGCTCCTGACCCCACGAGGTGCTGACAGAGCCTAGACAGGAGAGGGGTTAGTGAGTCTGGGTAGAAGAGACGGGATGGTCATGGTGTTGAAAAGAGGAGTATCAGTTTGGAGAGAAGTAATTGGTAGGATTCTTCAAAGAAGCCTTGAGATCCTACACTTTTATATTACTTTAAATAATGGTTTTGCCATAAAAAGAGGGAGCATGCTGGAGAATTCCGTGCTAAAAGTGCAGTAGAATAACATGAGGAATGTCACCTCCCAAGAGCTGAGGGATGGAGAGTCTGTCACCCCAGGTGGGACTCGAGGTCTTGGCTTGTTCAAACAATCCAGAACAAAGGCTGTGTGGGGTTGTGACCCCAGAATACGAACAGAAGGGGACAAACTCTAGGTGGAGAGAGGGCTATTGAAACTGTAGGACATCACTGTCACAAGAAAATCTAGTCATAAACGTTAAAGAGGAGAAAGTGTTTTCTAGTCATCAAAGTAGGGAGATACCAGAAAAGCTTCCAAAGGTGAGAAATGAGGAACAAACAGAAAACTAATGCCATAGAGCTCATCACAGCAAGGACTGGACTTGGGTGGATATCTGCCATCTCCCATGAATCCTAGGTCTGTGTTTCAGAGGAAAAGGAGCACAGAGCTGGGGCTGGGCCGTCACAGACAGAGCAGGTCACACCGGTTGTGCTGACCTTGGACAAGCCCCACTGGCAGACTACAGTGAACCAGCAGTCGCTTTGCTGTGACATGGTACCAAACACTGCGGGTCCAAGGAGGCTGGGACAGATTCTCCCTTGAAGTCAGACCCTGACAAGCTGGACTGCCCTCCTTGTTTAGTCCTATTTCAGGGACTTTATGGGTAGGATAATACCGCCACGAGCAAGGGTTTTCTGGAACCAGACCCAATCTGGTGTCATGAAAGGTCTGGGACAGATTTCACAAAGGAGCCATGGTCCCTTTCCCAGAATTTCTTCCATGTAAGCTTGGAAATAGTGATTTAAATTTGCATCAGGCCTTGGCTTTTAAAAGAGGATCAAAAGAATGCATTCTGGGGTTCTGCTTTGGTTTTTTGTGCCCAAGCCTTTCAAAGGTGTGATTTTGAGCCGTTCTTTGAAATTCAGAAAGCAAGCAACTTAGTTTTAGAGAAACTTCTCCTATTCTCACGAATCTTTCGGGACACGGGGCTTTAAATAAAATCACCTAACGCCAAACTGGGTGGTCAGAGCCTTCTCATGAGGTGGTGAACATGCCCATGGCACCTGGCGCTGCTTGGGGGGGGCCGGGGGCAGAGCCCAGGAGGAGAAGCCCAGCCCCGACGGTGGCAGCGGCAGTGTGTGGCGATGGGAGAGGAACGTGTGTGTACTCCCTCCTGCACAACTGCAGGCCGAGCCGCATGCAGACATGTTGCTTTCCCCTTTACTGAACAAGTCAATACATTGTCTGGGGACTGTGGACTGGCAACCTCATATTCTCTGGTGAATTGCCCTGTTAGAAAATCCAGTCCTATGCATGTTTCCATTTCTATACCCATTGGTATAACATCAGGTCCTGGGAATGCTCCCCCCTCCTTCACTCTTTCAGGGGGTATCGATGTTTCCATTTAATGTGGGGTTTTTTGCCCTCACTGAGGAATTTTACGAATAGTTTGTTTATTGTGTCAATCTCTGCCTTTGTGAGCAGAAGAGGGAGCATCTGGAGAGCATCATGAACTCTTGGCATGGATGCTCTGGGGAGGCTGTGCTCTCCCCAGCGTGAGAGAAGCAGCCCTTCCCCACTCCCCAAAGCCCCCATCGCATCCTCACATGGGGTCCTGCCTGAGCACATCGTTCTGCTCCCAGCTGTGCGGGAGGCTATGGCAGGGTGCGGGGCCAACCACGTCGCCTCCGCTGATGGAGAGTTGCTTGCCCTGCTGTGGGCCACATCCTCCTTGTGGATTCACCTGCCTGCTTCACAGAGGAAGAGGAGGGTCTCCTAACGTGTCCACTCTCCTGGGAATCAGCTCGCTTGATGCAGGAGGTAAAGGCCTGTCTCTCCACGTGTGCCAAAGCAGTGCAAGGCTGTTGTGCCCACCCACCCTAGGGACTCAGCAGAACAACAGCCTACAGCTGTGGCGTTGAGCTTGCTTTCGAGCAGCAGCTTCACCTCTGCGTCAGCTGGGAATTTTCCATCACAATAGAGTTTTGTTGGGGGAAAAAGTGAAAGAGTTGATTAATCAAAAGGAAAAAGTTGCATAGGAATGCACCAGTTTGAGTTAAAGTCTTATCTGAAAAGGTCACTGGAGTTTGGGAAGGAATGTCTCATTAAGACAGAGGCAGACCACCCTGCAATCGCCACTCACCTACCGGTCAGGACACAGCTGGGAGGGGGGGAGACAGCAAAGTAGAGATTTGACCCCAGTTCCTCGTGTCCCAGGAGAGTACAGCGCTCGTTACACTCCAGGACAAGCGCATGCCTTTCCTGTCTTGTTGGAGCTGCTCAATTGTGTACAGTTAATTAATATTCATTAAGTCAAAAGGAAAGTTGGATTGCAGTCTGCTCGTTAAGGTACCGGCTTGGGCACAAGTTCAAGTGATTATTCCTTTATTTATACTGTGGAAAGTTGCAGCGGGACAGGCCGCACAAACCCCCTAGCCTGGTGATTTGAGTGCTCCGCCTGGGCTCTGGGGGACTTCAGCCAAGTTCCCCCTCAGCCAGCACTGGAGGAGACCGTGGCCCTGCTTCCCACTCCCCAACTGGTTTCATGCCATGGCAATCCATTTGGGAGTGTGTTTGGTTTTTCATGGAAATCGCTCGAGGTTTTGGTTTGCTCCTGGTGTGGGACGGGAACATTTTCTGATGCTTTTAGAGGTTTTGTTGGAATGGCGATGCGCTTCCTGCCCAGCTCCTGCTGTGAGTCCCAGCTTTGCAGCCAAGGTGAGGGAGCAGCTTGGTGGTGCTCGGAGACCTCAGCACATTGTGTGCCCTGTGACGTTTGCAACAAGCAATGCCACAGCCATGCAGCAATCCCTCACCCTCAGTGGGAAGGCGCGTCCCTGCCCGGGGAGCCCTGGTTACAGCCAGAGACCTCAGCTCTGGTCAGGGTGGCAGGACCTGCAGCCAGTCAGGGTGGATGGGGACGCCCGAGTTGGCAGGTAGATCCCCACAGAAGGATCACCAGGGCTCGAGGAGCAAGCACAGCCTTCGTCTGCCCTGGTGTGCCTCATGGGCAGGGATGGTCACGGCTTTGGCAGTTCTGACTTTTGCTTCACTTGACCTGAGAGCCTGCAGAACAAAGCCACACGGCCGTGCCACATGGGGCACTGCTGCCTCCTCCGTGGTGGGTTGGAAATGGAAGCTGTGGCCTTCTCCAATGCTTTGTGTGGGTGAATTCTGGGCACCCTTTGCCCCTGTCCATGGGTGCCAGATGGTTGTCATTCAGGTAGAGCAGAGGCTGCCATCAAATGGGGGGAGGGGGGCATCAAAACCCACAAATACATCCATCGGTGCCCCATGTTGACTGACTCCACAGCCATGCTGGATGGAGTGCCATATCCTGGGAGGCCATCTGACCTTCTGCCCAGCTGAGACTGGGAGCACTGGTTTGGCAGGGAGTAAGCCACAAAGCCCACATGATCATTTCTGCACCCCAAAGTGACAGCAGGGATGTCTTCCCATGGACAGGGCCTGGTAGACATCAACAGCAGATGAACAACCTCCCCTGACATCCTGTTCCAGTTTGAAGGGATCCAGTTGAAGGTGGTTTATGGCTCAGTGGCTCCGTATCCACCGGATTATAACAAGTACCAGGCAGATAGCTGGATGTAGAGCTCAAGTTCAGCTCCACAACAGGCATGCAGGGATTTCTAGGTGATGAATTTGAGGAACATACTGGAGAAGGCATGCGGGTGCCTGTTTGTGCTCAGAGGTGGGTTGTGTACCATTCCTCTGTGCACAAGGATGTGCATAGCCCCAGAGACAGCCTGTGCCCTGCCAGGAGAGCTGGTCACACTTTTCTGCCAATTCATCTCAATGGAAACTTTCCATAGGGACTAAATTTGTTTAGAAAAACCATTGAAATGAAACATTCTGCTGATGTCAAGATGTTTGGCTTTTACATTAGCTGGTGAAATGTTCTGATTTTTTGTTTTGACTTTTTGTTTCTATATCCTACTGACTTTATTATTCTGGTATACCTCATAAAAATAAGAAGTAAAAGAAAAAAAAAAAATCAAAAAAAATTACTTCAATTGGCCCTAGTGCCATTCTTCAAATTACGCGTGACCGGCCAGTTGAAAATGTGTTGTTTTCATCCTGATTAGAGACAAAATCAAATCTCCCAATGGCAGAATTTTCTTTGAATTGAGATTATGACCCTGCCAGCTCGAGTTGCAAGCGTGCACACCTCACTTCCTGTGCCCCTGGAGCAGGGCCAGGAGGGGGCCAGCGTGGGGAGCCTCCCCCGCCATGGGTCAGCGCGGATGCACTCAACAAGTCCTCCCTGCCTCCTCCTGAAACAACAGCCGAGAGGCTCAATAAGTTGCCAGCACCCTGGTGTGCCAGTGAGCAGCCTCCATCCTTGAAAGCACAGATCTCACCCAGGGTCCCCTCGCACCACCCTGTGACCCCACCTAGTCCCCGTGTCCCCTGAGCTCAGAGGTGACAACTCACCGCCACCTTTTTCACCTTCAGCCCATCTCGTCTCCCTCTCCTGGGTGTCAGTCAGTGGCATGCGCTGTGTCTCCAAGGGAGCACCTCGCTGCGTCCTTACCCCTGCTTTGGCTCCCCTCGGGGGGCTCCTGTGGCAAACACTCCCCTTTTGTCTGGGAGACACAGGAGTGGGGGGACAGACCGCGTCTGGCCACGCTGGAGCAACTGTCAACATCCAGATAATGACATCTCGCTCTGCGCTGCCCCATTCCCCAGCATTTTCCATCTCCCGTCTCCCTGGGTTCCCTTCGCTTCTCCTGCACTTTGCTGCCAGCTGGTGCCTGAATCCAGTGCAAGGGGTATGGGAAGCAAAACTGCTCCTACATCTGAATCCTCCCTGCATCTGTACCTCAGGGTGCTGTGGCCACCGTCACCCCTGCTCCAACCTTTCTCCTCTCCCTTTGCGCCCCCTCCCCTCCCTGCTCGGCAGTCCTGCCCACCAGGGCCAGGGGCTGGGCACCATTCGTGTGTCTCAGCTCTGCTGCTCTGGATGGCCATGGGCATGTTCTCCTGCCACACACCAAGGAGGGTTCTTCTAAGAGGTTGGTCTGAAGGCTTTCCAGCCAGAAAACACTAGTACAGCATAATCTAAACATCCCATGGGACCATTTCCATTTAGTTGAAGAGACTGACATAATACTGCTGACGCACTTTGTTGGAGGCAGTGAGGAGCTTTGCTTTGGCTGCTTGCTGTGAAGCTGTGCCCGCTCCACACCTTGCAGGCAGAGACTCCGTCTGCCGTAGGGTGCGGGTGACTCCGCACGGCAACATCGCAACGCACCGGGGTGTGGAGAGGTGGGAGGGCAGCAGCATGTGCCCGCAGCCGGGCTGAGCGCAGGGCACCGCGCTGAGCAGCTGTGTGCTCTGTTCGCATCCCCCATTACCTGTGCACTGATCACTCCTGAGCAAACCTCACGGGGAAACAGCAGCAGGACAGTCTGGGGTGGCTTACGGGAGTCCTTCCCAGGTGCTTTTTAGCTCATGGTCTGCTGCATTTGGTCAAAGCCTTTCCTTTGCCGTGAGCTGGGCTCACTGGCACCCTGAGAAGGAGCTGCTTCTCTTGGGATGCTGGAGAACAGCTACTGCCACTGTCTCAAAAAAAGCTGGAGGTATTTTTAGTTGGTTGCCACACATCTTCCCCTTGCAGATCGAGGGAGCATCTGCTCTGAAGCTGTTGTGACTGTTGAAGCAGGCATTTGCAGACAGCTTATTAACAACTCTGCTGGGGAAGCTTTAGGTAGGACTGCCAGTCCCTTCCACCCAGCGAGGCTGGGTCAGCACCATCCAGAGGCAGCCCTGTGCCCTGAAAGCCTGTCGTGGGGGCAGGTCCGGCTCCTTTCAGAGATGGCTTCTGTCCTCTGAGCAGAAATTATATGTCGTTTCCTCCCAGGAAGGTGCAGCACCCACTGCCTGCCCTGGCCTGCATCACGTCGCTGTGGTGGGGAACCCTTCCTGCTTGTACGAGCTGGATTTTGGACTTGCATCCTTCAGCAAAACACAGTGTCTGTTTATCCACTGGCTGTCTGGGTCTCTTGATGACCCTTGGAGACAGCTGCCTTCAGAGGGCTTGGATAAACGAGTTGACAAGTCCTATCTGTAAAAGCTGAAGGCTGATGACCCCTAGAGTCAGCCTAGGAAATGCATCCCTCCCTGAGCAGCTCCTGCATGTGGCCGTGCGTGTCCAGCGGGTCCCATCCTGGGTGCTGTCTGGTCACCCCTGCACTCTCGGTCCTCCCCTGCCTGCCAAGAGCACCCCGGCCCAGCCCGGCTCTCGCAACAGCGGTGATTCCTCAAGCGCTGGTGCAACTCATCCATTGCTAAGAGACTGAGAAGAGCCCGCGGGGACAAGCCTTCCGCTGCCCGACTTTCCCTGGAAAGTGGGGTGGACCCGACACAGCGCTGGCAGCCCAGCCCCTGGCCGCTGCAAGGAAGGAGGCGTCCAGAACGGGCTACTTCAGACAGGGCAATCTCTGTTCCCCCGACTCAGCACAGACCAGCCAGGAGGGGCCCGATCCTGCAGCCATGGATTGCAGGGCACCCAGGGATTGCAGAGAGGAGAGGAGGAACTCTGCACTTGTGGCATTGCTGCAGGAGGTGCTCAGCCCCAGGCAGAAACAAATCCAGGTGCTGTAGCCTTTCCATATTCATGGAGGGACACCTCCACTGCCCTGGCAGCACAGGGACCTCTCAGCAGCCAAAGACCCCGGGGACACCACCTTGGTTTTACCTGGAAGGGATTTACCTGGGAGCCCCTGGGATTACTGGTGCAGAGGCAGCCCACTGCGCATTTAGGTCTCAGCAAAAAAGATCCCTTTGCTCAGAGTGCATGGAGAGTTGTCTTCTTGTTGGAAGCAGCAGACCAGATCTAGGGGTAATTTTCTCATTAGCGTAACGGCACCCCCACGTCCTGCCCTCTCTCATCACTAGCTCAGAGGAAGGCCTGGAAATCCCTGTAACACACAGTGACACCGTGATACTCTGCCAGGGAGTTACCCAGTCTCTGTGCAGCATAGGTACTGGTTTATTGCGCTACCACCTTTTATTTTCAGGAGTATTGCTCAAATGGGGTCAGAAGCAGCATAACATCCCATCTACAAAGTGCCAACAGTACCTTGCAGCAAGGGGTTCCCCAGGCTGATTGCCTGGTGCAGCTGTGTGTGTCCGTGTGAGCAAGCAGGCGCGTGTGTATTTTTGTGAAAATGTATTTTATCAGTTCTGGAGGCACCTGTAGAGCTTATTCCTGCATGACTCACATTAAATCAAGAATCCACGGGTGTGGTGCTGCCTTGGGAAGGGCTCAGCCTGAGGCCGGTCGCTGTTTCTGACGCAGGAGGTGTGAGCACGGCCTCGCGATGCCGAGCCCCGTGAACCAGCCCCCAGCCAGAGACCAACCCGGCCTCTGGAGCGTGTCCCACACAAACAGGCTGGAGGGGCAGGAGCGTGGTGTTAGGAGGAAACTGAGGGAGATTAGGAAAAAACCCTTGCGTGTAAAGAAAGCATGTTTTGCAGAAATAATTAGTTTTCCATTAAATCTTCCTAATTTTTGATCAAGAAGTGAATGGGCTGGAACTGCAGTTTGGCCTCTCATTGCACATCTCCTGGCAGCTGAACTGCTTGGACTTCCCCTGTCCCCATTGCCGTCCTCCTCCAAAGGCTGTCCCTGCCAGCCAGCTTCACCTGCGAGACATGATGGCCGAGGACAGGCTCAGCACGGGAGCCGGAGGCTTTGGTCTTCGGTCATTTCCCGGGAATCAAAACTTTCTGTGAGAAATAAGATAAGGGTTTTAAGCACCTTCAGTTTATTCCTGAGGGCTGGGCAGGACTCATGCGGTGTTGCAGGATGAACCGTCCAGGCAGGGAGCTGGCTCACCACGAGGGACAAAATGGGAGGTTTTGGAAAAGGTTGAGGTTGGGACCAAGGCTCAGATGGAGCAGGATAAGCCTGGAAAAGAGGTTGTTTGATGCGTGCTGCAGCTGTGGGCGCTGAACTTCGTGTACTCTGAGGCCTCCCCCAGCCTGTGATCCCAAAACTCAGGTCAGGGTTATGAACAGATGATCCTTCCTCCTTCTCCAGCTGGTCCTACGGGGCAGGAAGCTCTGCCTGGTGGTGGTAGACCTGAAAGGGGCCCTGGTCCCTTTTCTCTGTGAACTGCCCAAGTCACAAGGGTGCCAGAGGGCCGTGGAGGCAGTGCTGGGCTGGCTGGGCAGTGACCATGTCCCCAGGGAACATCCCCTCTGTGTGGGGAGGGATGACACCACCTGCGTGGGGAAGGGGCACTGCTGGCTGCTCTGGGCTCCCCCAGCAGCCCCCCATGGCTGAGGCACAGGGACATCTCGGCACGAGCACTGCAGGAACAGTTTATTGTCTCCAATGTCATTGTTGCACGTAGGGCAGATGGAAAGCAGATTTATCAGGGTGATGGCATCAGTGTCATTCGCCATAGGGAAATTGTCACCTGGGGTGACCTCCCACCCAGCGCTGACAGCCACCGCCAAACATGTGGGCACAGCCCTGGCCCGGCGGACGGTGGGATCAGACCTGCCACCACTGTCCCCACCCTGCCCTTGCAGGCACAGCACCCCAGGAGAGCCAATGTTGAGGTGAACAGGCTTGTCCCCTTCACGCTGGGATGGCCACGGGTGGGCCGGGGTCTCGCCAAATCCGGCAGGAATTTTGCCCATGACTTCAGCGCAGTGGAGACTTTGCATCGTTCTATTTAAAGAGATTATCTAGAGCGGCCCTTGGCAGCCCTGCAAGGGTGGGATGCCAGATTTTTTCCCAAATTAGAGGTGAAATGTGCCAGTAGAAACGCAGTGAGAGATGGGCTTTCTGCTTCCCACCAGGCAGGGTGCTGGCAAGCTGCTTATCAATAGCCATCGCTCAGGGGAAGCAGGGAGATGCTGACACCTCGCCCACCGCCCCGCTCTTGGCCTTGCACCTACCCCGGCACCTGAGATGTCCTCGGCACCTGTGATGCCCTTGGTACCCGTAACGTCCTCAGCACATTAGGGCACAGTAGTGCTGCGCCGGTGGGGGAGCGCTTGGCTTCGTCATTTTTCCCAAGGCCTGGCTGCGTGCTCACACGAAAAGCAAAGGCAAAAAAAAAAAAATAATCTGAGAAACAAAGTGAAAAAATACATTTTCCCGTTAAATATACCGGGAACTGGGGCTGAGATTTTCTGTGTCACTGTATTCCGCCCCTGCTTCAAGACGTGCTTGTTTCCCCCCAGAAAATTTCTAGGAAAATTGGGCAAGAAAGGGTTTGTGCTGTGGGACCAGGTGCCCAGGGAGGACTGCTGAGGGCCTGGCTGCAGGGGGTCCTTGGTCCCAGGGCTCCTCACGGGGCTCCTCATGTAGGAGTTTTGGGTTGAGTGTTTTCCCTTGGGTGCTGCTGTGGAGAGCACATAGAAATGGTTTGGTTTCCATTGTCAGAAAAATGTCTAAATGCATCACTGAAGTTTTCATGCTTTTTATGCACAACTAAAATTTTAGAAGCACTGGAATGCAAAAATGCTCTTTCATTAAGTAAATTTGTTTTAGTACGTTTTAGTTTTGATCTTATAGTATGCCATTAGATGCTATTATATACTAGGCATCATATTGTTACCTTTGGTATAATAATTAGACAATATGAAACTTCCTTTTTTAAGTTTTGACCCAGTCAATGCGCAGGCTTTTACATGTTAATTTAATGAGAATCAGAAGAAAGTTCTCGGGGTTGACATTTCTGATGGGTGGAAACGGGGTGTTCCTGTGCTTGCCTTCTTGCAGTCTGATGTGCTGGTGCTCTGACTGGTCGGGATAGAAGTCATTAATCCCCACTGTAAATTAGCGTAGGGGAAGTTTTGAAGCGAGCTGTGCACCGTAACGTGTAAAACCAGTGACTCTTGCAAATGCCTGTTGTGCTAAACCCCATATTAACACTGACTTTCTCTCTGTATCAACAATAAAGCAAGGTTTATTTTGCAAGGAAAATGATAAACACTCAGCCTGGAAGAGGGACGATGCCAGTCTGTGTGACTGAGGGGAGAGAACCTCCTCCCTTACAGACATGAAAGCATCGTTGTCCGAGTCCCGCTGAGGCTCAGCCCTTCCTAATCAAACAGCACTTTCTGCCGTAAAGCTGGGGAAGGGAGACATTGCCATGGGGTTGGAAAGCGTTTGTAGGAATCCTCTGCACAGCCCTGCTGAGATCCCGTCTCTTGTGCAAAGCTAAACAAAATGATGAGATGCTGACAAGCCTAAAGGGCAGAAGAGCTAAAAGTGGGAAAAACAGCTGACCAGAAAGGTCACCGCAAATAGGCAAATGCTCGAAGAACCATGGAAGTAGAGGAGATGTAACTGCCTGTGGCAGCACAGCTGAGAGCCCCACAGTGAATACAACTGGAGGAAAATGTGGGCTGGTTATCAGCAAAATCCTGTCTTCCGGGCAGCCAGATCTATGGGAGCAGAGTGGTTTCCCAGGGGACAGAGCAAGAGCTCTATTGCTGGAGTAATTTAAAATTGGATGGGACAGAGTGCTTGGGAACATGCTGCAGAGGCTAATTGTGGGGTTGGGACTGTGTGAAAATCTAGCGTGCATGGAAAATAAAAGTTTGCTGCGGAGGGATATATCCGTGACCAGTTGGTGGTTCGAGGATTTGAGTAAATGGAGAAGGAGAGAGGCTTTGGGTCTGGGGAGACGAGCTGCACAGGGTGCTGGTCCCTGACGAGCCCCGGGGCCACCAGGAAGGTGGCAGTGCCCTGGGGCAGCAGCCAAGGGGCTCCACCACTACTCGTGCCGCCCCGGGGAGAGGGTCTCTGCTGTCCCCCATCCACCTCCTGGTGGGATCCTGGCCTTTCTGTGCCAGGGAGGAATTTGGAGGGGTTTTACTCCCCGGGGAGATGGTGTGACGTCTACCCGCAGCTCAACCCCATGCCAGCCCTGGCAGCACCCCCCACCGGCGGCCACTGCAGGGCCTCTTGCTGGCCCCACACCATCACCTTCCTCCCACCAGGCAGCGCTGGCCCGGGGCTGCTTGGCCCCTGAGGGACATGTGGCACTCCTGATGGCTGTGAGGGACATGTGGCACTCCCGTGGGCCCTGAGGGACATGTGGCACTCCTGATGGCCGTGAGGGACACGTGGCACTCCCGCGGGCCCTGAGGGACATGTGGCACTCCTGATGAGGGACATGTGGCACTCCCGTGGGCCCTGAGGGACATGTGGCACTCCTGATGGCCGTGAGGGACATGTGGCACTCCCGTGGGCCCTGAGGGACATGTGGCACTCCTGATGGCCGTGAGGGACACGTGGCACTCCTGAGGGTGCTGCCGCAGCAGAGATGTCCGCTCCGCTTCCCCAGCTGGTGTGTGGGCTGCTCTCCTCTGGAAGAGCCTCGGCAGCGTGCCGTCCCTCCGCCGTGATTTACAGCACTCTGCCCAGCTCCACTAACCTCTGCGCTTCTCTTTCAAAACATCATAATAAACAAGCGGAGCTGGGAAGCGCCGGTGGAGCTGCAACACCGGGCGATGGCAGCGGCTGAGCCCAGGCCCTGCGTGCTGGGAGGAGAGGCGGGGGCTGCGGGCCATGCTGGGGGGTGAGCTGGCGGACGCCGAGACCTTCCCCCTGCCCCCCGCCAGCGGCAGAGCTGTGTCCTTGCAGCTGAAGTCAGGCTCAGTAATGGGGAAACACGTCTGTACCCCAAACAATGGGCTGCTGGCACCCACTTGGGTCATCAGTGACGGCTTCAGGCCATCGCATCCCACGTGCTGGAAGGGCACATTACCCTCACCCACATGGGGCACCCTGTGGCACGGGGGTGAGACCCCTCATGGTCCTGCATGGCTGCACCCAAAGCTCCTGCCATGGGGTCTGCCCTCCATGGAGGCCAATGGGAGAGCACCCCACTGCCTGCCCCCGCGTCTACCCCACCGTGGAAAAGCAAAGGGTCTTCTAGTGTCAGCCAGGCACCTGCAGCCCTGGGCCAACCTCCTTCAGTGGCACGTTGCAGCATGTGGCCCTAGGTCTTGCCATTGGCAGCGCTGCCATCCTGCCCCGCAGATTTGGAGATCTGGCTGGGTCAGAGCCCGCTCGTGCACATGTGTCTGGGGGCAGGTGTCACTAGTGAGTGTGTGCAAGGGCAATTGAGTCTGCTGGTGCTGTGGGTTGTTCCTTTGAGCTGTCCTCCACCTTACCGGCATGCTGGTGCCAGCTCTCCCCCCAGTCTCTGGGGCTCCCATCCTCCTCCTCCCTGCACTCTTCTCCTGGAGATGCTTCACCACCCCTGTGAGGGACTGCTTGTCTCTGCAGGCTGCCTTGTCCCAGGGACAGCCCTGCTTCAGGCTGTGCTGAGGCTGCTAGGCATGGGATTTACGCTGTGCTTCTCCTGGCTTCACCCCTGTTAATTCCTCCACCAGAACAGTCTCTTCTAGAGCCCTCTCCTGCACTGACCCCTCCGTGTTAGCAGGAGGCTGCCAAGCTGCAGCTCACCGGCCACCTCACCATTGCTTTCCCACCCCCTTGGGGTGGCACAGCAGTGCCCAGGACAGTCTGCTGGTACCAGCCCCCTGACAAGCTCAAAGCTCACTCTGCAGAGCGACTTCCTCGCGCCCCCGCAAGACAACCCCTCTCCTAGGCCTTGCAGAGTTAAAAATAGAGCGTTGCTTATGGAAAGTTCATGTTGGATAAGAGACTTAGCAGGACGCCGCAGAGATCCTCATCTGAACGTAAATCAATCGCTGCACTCCTGGCGGAGCGGGCGGGCAGGCAGGAGCAGGACAAGCCCCCGGAACACAACGTGTCTTCTCTAATTAAAAAGAGACTGTTTGGTGAACGGGCTCCACTTTCTCCTCATCAATGGGAGAACAGGGCAGCTGACAGGTTATTGCAGCCAGGCTCCAGCTGGGTCCGGCCACCAGCTGGGGTGGACACAGCTGCGAGACCAGTGTCCTCCTCCTGGCTGCGGGCACTGCCAGGGTGAAGCGTCCTGCCCGGAGGGGGTGAGACCCCGGCTGCTGCTGGGGACCGTGGGTGCAGTGCCAGCAGCCACGTGTTTGCAAGGCAGCATCTTCGCTCCCTGCCCCTGGCCGAGCCCCGCGCTGGGTCGCTGCTCCCGCTGCAAGCACAGGTTAGGATTCACGCCCGTGGGTTTTGTCAGGGTCCCGGGGGAGCAAAGCTTGGTGGTGCTCTCTGCCAAATGCTCCCTCCTCCCCGCATGACACCGTGGGTGGCTGGGGTGCAGTGGGAGAGGGGTTAAAGCAGCCTCCGGTGTGCTGTGGGCGGGTGCTCGAGCCACTAACAAAGAATAGTAATGAATGGAAAAAGTGAAGTGTTTTTTCCCTAAAGCAAACAGCTCGGTCAGATTAGAAGCTCGGAGTGCGCTTTACCCAACTATTAATACATTCCTCGCTCATCTCAAACTAAACAGCCGCACTGAGCTCCAAGTTCATAAAAACAGCATCAAATCCATGAGAGCACAGTACATTTATAGTGTCAGCCAGTAAAACTGCCTGCTGGAGGTGATGGTACTCTGGCTCTCTGCCTGCTGGGGAGGGACAAGCTGGGCCAAGCGAGAGGAAGCTGGGCGGCCCCGGGCGAGCGGACCCCTGCCCTCATCAGCAGAGTCTGCTGGCTGGCGTGGGGGGAGCCGGGAGAAGCCCCTGCCACTGCCGTGCTGGAGTTGCCCTGCTTAGAAATACGGAAACACGGCATGCTGGGGCTGTCAGGACCTGGGGCTTGTGTCTGTGTCCGCCAGCATGTGCTCTGGGATTGGCAGGGATGTCGGACGGGCTCAGTCTTCCCAATAAACATCCTGCATGCGTGTACCCCGCAATGGCTGTGTTCACCTCCGCTCCTACCCAAGGCAGGTCTGGAGGGGACTGGCAGCCTGGGTGAAATCCTAGTGCAGCGCTGCCAACGTAGAAATGTGGGCAGGTTCACGTGTCCCGGTCTTCCCATGCGTCTCGGGCGACTGTCCCCGTGGAGGACCCATGCCTGGGCAGCCGTGGCACGCAGCGTGGCTGGAGCAGGCGGCTGCTCAGAGACCCTTGGGGCGGAGGCGATCCCCGCTCGTCTCTCCTTGCTAACAAGTACGGAAGCAGCCAGCTGCCCGCCAGAGCCCCACAGCTGTGCGATCCAGCTGCGGCACGCGCTGCCGGCCAGCTGTGGCCCCACGCCTGCACGGGAGCAGAGGGAGGCTCAAGGTAAAGCCGCGAGCGGCAGCATCCCCTTTGCCTTCTGCAGCCTGGCGGGGCCGGGTGGGTGGTAAAAGCCCTGCGGCTGCAAAGAGAAGGGGCACGATGGCCCACTGGGGCTTTGCCCCTTCCTTGGGCTGGGCAGGGTGTGTGACGTGCTGCATGAGCACCAGCACCCCTGGCCTCCCTGCCACCTGATGTGACGCAGATGCAGATGTGTTGTCTCCGCGGTGTGGAGCACCAGGGGTTTGCAGGGACCAGGTGCAAAGCCTTCCCACATCTGGCAACAGGACAAGTCCCCAGAAATGGGATCTAGTGGTGCTTTGCTTCTCATGGTACCTTTCCATGGGGCTGATCTATGCTCAGGGCTTTATCTGTTAAGCTCTGTCGGTCTGCATTGTTAAAGGTGACAAACCCTGGGGCAGATGCCTGGACTGGACATCACCTGGGGGCGGCGGCTAGAGAGAGACAAACAGAAGGTGTGCAAGAGCACAGGAAATCTCAGGAGGTTGTTTGTCCCATGGCTCTGCTAACTCCTTTAAAGTTGGTAGAGGCTGTGCTGGGGACCCACCATGCTTTGCCCATGAGGGACAGAGCTCTCGTTCGGTGACAAGAGAAGCATTTTTCGCTAGGACTCCAGGTGTGATTCCTACTGTCTGCCCCTTCAGCAAAAGAGCTCTGCTGGGCACCGGCCCAGATGACAGAGCTGCCTGGCAAATCTGGGTGCAGGCTGGCATGTAGGTCTGTTGAGGTGTCACTAAAATTGCCAGGATTTTCCGTAAACTCCCCTGAGCAGCACCGGGCTGTTGCTCTGGGGCAGTGGCATTGAGACATCCTCCCGTCACAGCTGGAGCTGAGCAGGAGGTCGCTGTTTTGCAGGAAGCTCTTACTCTTCTTCTTTGTCCTGACTCAGTCTGAGAAAACGGAATCATATCTCAAAGAGCAAAATACTCAGAAAAAAAAAAAAAGAAGCCATCCCAGAAGTGACAAAATACTTTTTTCGTCTGGGCTGCGCATTACGCAGTGTCTGCCCTGGCACAGCTCTGACCCTTGGAGCTCGGTGCCCATGCCCGGCCCACCCTCGCTGGCGAGACGCTCTCGAGTGCTCAGTGGCCGCGTGGCTCCCACGAGGCTCATCCGATCTGGTCGGCGGCTCGAGCCCATCACAGGGGATACATCTGGGCAAGAAGCCCAGCTGACTGGGCAGACTGGGAATGCCAAGGATGCAGTGCAGTGGCTGAGGCAGACTCAGGGTTAATGCCAAACGGAATTGCTGGGAAATAAAAAAAAAAAATCCCTCAGAAAACTGTGATTTTGGTTTTGTAGAGGTGCATTTTCCTGCAGGAAAAAGATGGCTGTGGCAGAAAGCAGAGCTCACTTGTCCTGCAGAGGAGCTGAGTTTAGTCTGGTTTATTCGGCATCCAGCAGGGACCACTTCTACCTGTACCTCTGCAAAACCTAGCTGACGGCCACCAAGCGTTTGAGGTGGGTTTGAGCACAGTGTCCTCACCCATGTCCCACGGCTGCAGAGCTCTGCACAAACCTTTTTTGGCAGGTGAATACCCACTTGCTGTTTGGAGAACCAGCCTTTTGCTCGCTAAGCGCCTGTGTTAGGGAGGCTTCTTCGATGACAATTTTATATACCTTTTCTGAGCCATAACAGTGCAGCCGCTTCACGCTGCCTGGGACTAGACCCACACTCAGAAGGTTTCTTGGTAAAGCTCTTTATACCGAAGACAAGCCGCTGCGCTGAAAAGATCCTATAAAATGTGCCAGGATGCAGGACTCATTCCAGAAACCGTTGCTTATTAAATCATCTGGGTGGCAGAGGAAGAAGCTGGTCAGAGATGAACTGATAAAGCATGGCTCTGGGAGCTGACTGACCTCCGTCTCGTATTCTGCCCCTTTTTTTATCTTTCCCACACATTGCAAAAAGACCGAGTCTAAAGTGGTACTATATATACGGCTTGCTGTACCATTCATCTGGGCAGCACGAAGCCCGGATTTATACGGATCTGTCTGGCATTAGAGGATCGAAAGGTTATGTTATTGGTACATTTCTGCACATCCAAACCATGAGTCATCATTTCCAGGAAGCCAAATACTTACTTAAAGAGCTGTGATGCAAATTGTGTTTCCCAAATATTTCATCCCTAGCGCAACCCTGGACATCAAATCTGGGCACACAGTTTATGCACAGCTGATCTACAGCAAAAGGTTGAGGTAATGGGTCAAAGCTGCCTCTGAGTTTAGCCTGATTTATGGACAAAGTAATTTTGTTATGAAAAATACGCATATAAAGTACTTGGATGCTACAGTAAAACCATAAACAGTGTGCTTTGCCTTCTGCATGCAAGAACTAATGGCAAGTACGCATCAGAGCAGAAAAAAAACTGAGATGTGCTTGCTAGTGTTCCGTATTGAGCTATGATTGCTAGGCTTTCATATTGCTGGTTGTTGCTGTTGTTATTATTATTATTCATGAGGGTGAAATAGTTTTTAACAGTAAAAACAGAAAAGAGAGTGTAGGTGTGTAGACACAAATCATGCCACTGTAGTTGTTCTTAGGGACAGAGAGAAGCCCATGAACTTTTATTTACTATTTATCTCACTCAGCAAAAGCAGCCACCTCTCCAGGAGTCTCTCCAGCCATACCCAGCCTTGTCCTCGTCAGGCCTGTGCGCAGGTGGGCACCTGGACCAAGACCTGGCAATGGCTGGGCTTATCTACAATCATTGCAAGTGATAAGTAATAACTGCCCTATGCCTGGCTTACCCGTCGCCAGGCCGCTGCTCCTTATTCCCACGGAGCCAGCCCTGTGATTCGGCAGTCCCATGTTTCTCAGCTGAACTGAGCAGAGAGGACTGAGGGGGTGGATAAGCCTGTTTCGTCTCTCTGGGATCCTCCGTGGTATCTATTCTAAGGTTTGCTGTATCAGACTCTGGGAATGAGCTAGGAGGCTTCCTCTTGGGCTGCCAGCGGTCCTTGGGGACCTTGTGGCTACACATGTGCTCTTCCCAGGTCGCACGGCCATGGTCCCTGATGGGCCAGATGCTGCGTGCTGGGCACCTCTCAGCTCTCCTGAGTTTCTGGAAACCAGGCTTCAGACTCCGAAACTCTTAGGTATGGCTCTGTTATCTGGTGTCCTGCCTGCCTGAGCATCACCTCGCAGCTTTGTAAGCCGGGTCCTGGGGTAGGTGTCTGCCTGGCAGGCTTCCCCAGTAAGCGTGCACAGCGTTTCCCTGGATGCTGGCGATGGGGTTAGCAATTTTAGCCTGACGCATAGGTACACAGATGCAGGTGCTTAAAAATCTGGAGCACATTACTCTTACTTAGCATACAACGTAGAGAGTTTCTGAGATGGATAAGGTTCCTTTTCTCTCCCACATGTTCTTTGAGGTCTTGTCGGGGAAGTTCAGGCTCCACCGCTTTTGGTGGTGGGTCTGCTGGACCACAGTGTCTCTCTATGACTTCTGCAGTCACCAGCTGTTGGACCTTGCTGGGCCCACGATAACTTCTCCCAAAGAGACAAATCCTTCTAGGAGTGAAAGAGAAAAGAAAAGGAAAAGAAACAAAGAAATCTATCCCAAAGTTTAATTTTAAGAATGGGAACAAGATAAAAATACAAAAAGTAGTTAAAAAGGAATTCAAAAGAGAAGTTAAATGGGTAAAATATTTACAGAAGGCATAAAAACTGTTTAAAGGCAAAGTATTAGAGGCTCGGAATAAATATATACAACCATTCTAGAATGTGCTAAAATATCCAGAAAAAAAAAAAATCCTGCCATGCTTTAGTAGTGAAAGAAGTTACAAGAAGAAAGAGAGATTCATCAAAATTGAAATAATTTCCAAAGAAGGAAGATAGAATGGAGTACAAAACATGACTGTTAGAAGTAATATCCATAATAAGGACAGGCCAAAAATATTTTTAGGAAAAAATTGCTAAAAGCATAAAAGCCAATAATAAAATATTTCTCAAAGCATAAATAGTGGGAAGTTCATCAGAAAGTGGCCCTGACTCAGATCTATGTAGGAAAAGACAGAAGAAAGTTAATGTTGCAGTTCAAGAGCTAAATAGCTAAACTGATGCTCAGCGGGAGGGGAAAGGGAGAGTCCTACATTGTGCCCATCCTTTGCAAAAAAACCCATCCCATAACCAAGGAAACAGCTAGAATCAATGATTGTTTCTCAGATTATTTCTCAGTACTGGAAGTACTCTTGGGTGCAAACCTGAGCTGAACCTGATGAAGCATTTGGAAGGATGGCTGGCCTGCGATGTCCCGCAGCGAGGCCCCATTCAGCACAGGCACCTGCATCCCCAGGGAGTGTGAGCTCCCACCCTTCCCCTGCTCTGCACATCTCCCCACCTTGATGCCACCACTGCAGCTCAAGCTGTGACACCACCATTGGCTCCACCTCTCATGGGAGATTTCTGCACTTGCTTTGGTGACCTCTTACTCTGTTGCTTGGCCAGTGTGGGACAGCTGGGCACCGTGTGATTCCCCTTTTCCCGTAGTGGAGGACGTGGATACTGTTGCTAGCAAATCCTGTGGGTGCCCATCACCCCCCATTCCCCACCATGGTCCTTTGGTGTATCTCACTGCACGTCCCTTACACCCTTAGCTCCTCTCCCCTGTCCCACTGTCACAGCACGACATCTTCTCGTCAGCGCACAGCCCAGGGACACAAGAAAAGCTGGGCTGAGATGGGACAGATGCCAAGGAGAAGTGGGACAAGTGGCAGGGGCTTGTGCCCATCCTTGGCTGAAGCCCTGTGCTGTGGGTACCTCGTGTGACCCTGGGCCATTTTTGCACTGGAATACTCACATCTGAGCCCAAACTGGAACAGAATGAAAAAAATGTAGTGGTTGGACTCCCTGCTAACTGAGCACTGGGCTCTGATTTAGCAATTACCACTGGGGAAAGAAATCTGGGGTTCTTGGGCTAGGTCACGGAAAACATGGGCTCAGTAGGGGTCAAGAAAGGGACTCAGTTTTTGGGAATGTCTAGGGGAGGAACTGGGAACAAAACAGAAAATGCAGTTCGGCCGTGGTAAGTCCACAGCATCCCCACGCCCCACGCTGGCTGGCGTATCCATTCCTGTCTCCTCCTCCTTCCTTCTCAGGAGAGTTTAGAAAACCAGAAAAGGGCAACCACCATGACCACAGGCATTTAATTGTGTCCATAGGAACCATTAAATAGACAAGGACTTTTTCGCTTCAGCAGGAGACGTCTGAGCGGGGTGATAGGGGTGGTGTACAGCAGTCCGGATCAGTCTGGTGAGGGTGGCTTGGGGACGATCAGTCACTGCTTCTTTCTGTTCAGGAAGTAGGAGGCACTCCATGAAATTGTCAGGTAGCAGATTTAAAACAAGCAAAAGGAAGTACTTTTTCACACAACTCGTAATTCATCATGAAACTCATTATCATGGGACAGCGTAAGGCCAAAGGTATAACCGGCTTCAAAAAGCAATTACATTGAGGAAGAAAAATCACCGAGATTATTAAACATGAGGGTCCAGTGATAACCTCTCACTCACCAGATCCAAAGGCTGGGAATTCTACAGAGAAGTATCACAGCAGAGATCCTTGCTGTCTTATGTACTCCTTCAGCATACATAACTGGCCACCAGTGGAGAGGGCACACTGGCACAGGGGGATGTCGGGCTGACACAGCATAGCTGTTGTATGTTCTCTCCTATTCAAAGCTGCCCTTGCCTTCCTGACTCTCAGCCTGAGGGGAATTAATTTCTGTCTTCTCCTTCAGCTTTGGTCTTTAAACATCCCAAAGATAGCCATCCCCATCAGAGAGAAACGAGCCTCTCCAGTGGGTGACTCATTGGACTGGGCGTAGATGTGCCCATGCCCCAGCCCTCTGCAGAGGAGCTGGAAAACCTCATCTTGCCAAGGTTTTGCCTGACCTTTTGTTCTGGACGAACAGGATCTACTCAGGGCTTTAATTACCAGCCTGTTCTCCGTTAGGTGTACAGGAGCCATCCCCTCTCCTTAGCAACAGATATGTGAGGCCAAAACACAGAACCAGTAATTTGCTGGGTAGCTCGTAAGCAGAAGTTAGGAGCTGGTCTCAGGAGCTTCCCTCGGAGGTTGATGTAGAAAGAGGAATTAATCCCCAGACTGATCCATTTTACCTGACATAGCCTTCAGATGAGATGAATCACTCTGCAGAAGTGCACCTTGACCGACCACTCCCTTGCCATCAGGTTGCTCAGACTGCCACTGACCGGATCAGAGCCCAGGCTTTGCAGAGAGAATTCGTAGAATCATTTAGGTTGGAAAAGGCCTTTAGGATCATCGAGTTCAACCATAAACCTAACACTGCCAAGTCCACCAAGGTGGAGAAGGTACCCAAAATGACACCAGCTCCCTGGGGAGTGTGTGTGGGGGGGAGTCTGCTGCCTTCTGCTGGGGCAAATGCCACCCCCTGGTGCCGTGCCAAATGTCAGAGCTCCTACAAATGGCACTAGTGCTGGCATTGCTTGGACACAGGTATGTGTGTTGGTGGTTACAAGAGACCGGGGAAACCACAGAGACCCTCACACGCACACACGAGCACAGACGAACCCACACACCACCATGTCTGTGCTCTCCTGACCACCTGGAAGGCAGTGGGAGGCACTGGGGGGCTCTGTGAGCAGCGGGTGGTGGGTGTCAGGGCAGAACTGGCCCCTGAGGCTGTCATTAATGCCGTAATCACACGTGATTATTGCAAACGGAGACACAGCCAGCCACACAGCTCTATAGTAACGAACACACACATCTTCCAAGTACATTCAGTTCACTGCCCTGCTTCCCATCCGCCCCCACATTGGTGAATATATAAATAGAGGATATTCTTAGCAGAGAGGATTCCCAAGAAAATGCCATGTCTCTTTGATGCAAGCAAGGATTTAGTACACTGGAAGGGGGAAACACTGAGGTCTTCCTAGTGACAGAAGAGTCAGAGCCTCCCACATCCCCCAGCAGGCCCAGGAATGGGATGGAGGTTTGGGAACTCTTGCTTTACTCTCCTCTGCACCGGCAAAATTAAAAGGGGTGCGGATGTTAATCAAGTAGGTGAGGTAGCCAGCGCTCAATTCAGGAGACAAAAGACTGGCCAGAGCTGGAGAGAATTATCTATCTGGCCTGGGGATCTGCTCCTAGTGCTCCTTACTCCTACCTGGTACCATGATGTCTTGGGGACCATTGGTCCCTCTCACGCGGAGTGGATCCAAGCAGAGTTGAGATCCCTATTTAGCTGGGCAGCAGCTGGTGTCCTTGGTGCGACAGTACACTGCCAGTCTGTGACACGCCGCTGGGGCCACCCCTGGTGTGACAGAGGATGGACCGAGGTGAGGTGGAGGGGCATGGGAGAGCTGTCTGCTTCCCTGGGGTGCCCGCAGAGCCCGAGCCGGGGCAGCCGGGAGCGCACAGAGCTGCCTCGGCCCGCACATCCACCCGGTCAGTGCAGGGCAGGCTGAGATGGAGCTAGGCTGACTTTCAAGCCCCAAAATAGGGACCTTTCTTTCCCTTGTGGCTGCCATGCAGGGAGCATAGCAGTAAATTCCCCGGGCAACAGGCATATTGTGGAAGCTGTGAAATCTGGGCACAGTTTCTCCTCAACGTGCCTGACAAAGATAGACACAAAACTCATACTTTTCTCTGATGTAATGGGGGGAGAGCTGGGATGCACAAGCACAACAACCTGCGGGGCTTGGGGCCTCACTCCTCGGGGACGTGTTACTTGTTCCTGGCAGTGACGTGGTGGGGGTGCAGTGAAGCCCGGCTGGAGCGTGGACCAGGGGCTCAGTGTGAGAGGATGCGTGTGTGTCTGGGGGCTGAGAGGTGCCACAGGGTTTTGGAGCGATACATTTCAGCCTCCATTTCCTCCCATGCCCGGGTCTTGCTGCAAAATCCGCGCTGAGATTGAATTTGGTTTGGAAATAAGGACATGGACCTGTTGGAGCGGGGCCAGAGGAGGCCCCGGAGATGCTGGGAGGGCTGGAGCCCCTCTGCTGTGAGGACAGGCTGAGAGAGCTGGGGGGGGTCAGCCTGGAGAAGAGAAGGCTCCGCGGAGACCTTCCAGCCCCTGCCAGTCCTCCCCCAAAGGGGCTCCAGAAAAGCTGTGGAGGGACTCTGGATTAGGAAGTGTAGCCATAGGATGAGGGGGAACGGTTTTAAACTAAAAGACAGGAAAAAACAGGAAGAAATTCTTTGCTGTGAGGGGGGTGAGCCCCTGGCCCAGGTTGCCCAGAGAAGCTGTGGCTGCCCCATCCCTGGAGGGGTTCAAGGCCAGGCTGGACGGGGCTTGGAGCAACCTGGGCTGGTGGGAGGTGTCCCTGCCCAGGGCAGGGGGTGGCACTGGGTGATCTTTAAGAGCTCTTCCAAGTTAAGCCATTCTATCATTCTATGAAGTGCACTCAGCACCTGAACTTCCTTCAGGAAGCGCAAGGTTCAGACGGGTGTTCAGCACCAAGCGCCAGGCTGGCACCTAAAATCACGCGGAAGTACCAACCACTGCACCTTTGTACTCGTTTCTGCCCTGGCAGTGCCGTCCACTGTAGGTCATTTCAAGCTCTGCCATACTGGGCAGTGCTGCCTCTCCCTGCCCTCCAAAACCTGTCTGTGAACACATTCACAGGCCTTTTCCCTCTTTGCTGCCTCTCTGAGCTCTCTCACCCGTGCAGACGCGTGCTGGGAGGAAGGCAAACAGCAGACCCTGGACCTGCGGGCACCCGCTCAGTCCTGTGCCTGGCTTGCAGAGGGCATGGGTGGCCACGGGGGCAGGTGAAGCTCCGTCTGCCAGCATGTAGAGCACGGATGGGCAGCCGTGGGCTGCCTGCCCTGCTCTCGGCTTGGCTGGAGGCTGCTCTGACACCGTCACCCCCGTGTCCCACCGTCACCCCGCCGAGCTGCACCAGCCTTCACCTCGCGGCTGCTCCACGCTGAAGGTCCTGCAGGACTGTTTGCAATATATGGTTTCATACAGTTCCATGTGTGCTGCTTTTCAACATCCTACGTAATGTTTAGTCACATTTAATAACAATAAAAGTCTCCTTCACAGCCGCTTTCTGGAAAATGGGGCCGATTTTACTAAAAACAATGAATGTGAATAGTTCATGGTCTTCTCGCATTACCCAGAGATTTATCACATCTCTTGCATAATTTAATCTCTACATCTGTGGGACACAAATGTTTTACATTTCTTACATTTATGGGCAGACATCGAAAACATCTGTGCAGACCCAACACACAAAAACATCTGGAAGACATCTCTGCCTTTTTATGACATACGTCTCCTGATCTTTTGTCTGGAACAAGTGTGCTGCTATCAGTAGTAGCTTTATATGTCGGTTACTGGGCTTCCCGTTTGGGCTTTGACAGGCGCAGGGGAAAATGTGATCAGCTCTGAATTTCAGCCCATTTCAGCAAGTGGGGAAGCAATTCAGGGAGCTTCCCACCCACCCACGCTGTGAGAATTTGGACCGGGATGGGAACAAGGCAGCCAGGGCTTGCTGCTAAGCTCGTGGACAGGACACAGCTCGGAGCTGTGCTGAGCTGCCGCTGTCATCTCTCTGGAGTATCCCAGGCTGGTGCACAATGTGGCTGAGGAGAGGATTTTCTCTGCAGCCCCCGATATAGGAGCTGGCTTGACGGGGGTGGTGAGGGGGAGGCCAGATTGCCTGTAGGGACCTGGGGGGACTCTGTGCCCCCCCCAGTATTGGCCATATTGTTGCTGCTGCTGTTAATATCCCAGCCCTTCAGGAGTGAGATAAGCAGTTCCTACGGGTGGGATGAAAGGCGATAACAGCACATAGCATCGTAGAATCGCTGAGGTTGGAAGGGACCTTTAAGATCATCAAGTCCAACCATT
>VXBH01000320.1:62391-136798 GCA_013400035.1 Rynchops niger | reverse complement strand
GCTGCGTGGGGTTGTTGTGACCCAAGTGGAGGACCCGGCACTTGGCATGAGATCTGTTTTTCACTACACAGTTTCTGTAGGTCCGTGGCAGTGTGTCTGAGACCTGCCGGCTGCGTCCAGCTGAGCAAAGGGACCAGGGCATGTCCCAGGGCTGGCGGCACCCCTGGGTTCTGCCCGGGCTCACCAGCCATTGCCTGTACCCGGGTGCGGTGCCTGGCTCAGCCCAGCCAACCTTCTCCCGTTGAAGGCAGCCAACCTCCTCTGGGGTGAAGACAGTTTAGTCGTCATTCCTAGAGATTTTAGGCCCTGCCATTTGATCACGGGGCTGGGAAATAGGCCCTGGCTTTTTTTGCTTTAGTAGTAAGGATGGAGGCATTGTGACCCACAGACGTGCTGTGGCTACTGCTGTTTGCTTTGGAGGTTCGGTTGGGAACTTGCTGTGGTGGATGTGGTGCAGAAGATGAATCAAAAAGTTGTTCTTGCCGCCAGAGGCATGATGTGGAGTAGTGGCTGATGGAAAGGTCCAGACAACATAACGAAGTGCCTTTGGGGCACTGAGTGGAGTGATCACAAGGGTGTGTGGGATGGAGCAGGAAGGTATGTCCCCAAAAGTGTAGGAGGGAGAGTGTGATCAGCTGAAGAGAGTGGATAAAACATGTCACTGCTGACTGATAAGGGGGAGGCAGAGCTCAGAAGAGCTTTGGGAGTGAAGGAACCCCAGCAGGGATGCAACGAGAGAGGCGAACAGCACACTGTGGAATTACTGTGGCAAGTATGAACAGCTGCTGGCAGTTATCACCTCACGTGTATTTGATGTAAAAGCTGTCTTAAGCAGAATGGAAAGCTTGGTGGAAACCAAACGATGAAACTTTCCTCTGCTCTAGGTCATGCATGCCAGATATGCACCCTGCGTGGTACCTGTGTTAGTCCTTCAGTACTGGTCCAGTGTGGTCCGGGCAGCGGGGCTGGGCTGGGGTGAGCAAAGGCAGCTGCCTTCCGCCTGGATGGAGACCTACAAAACACGACTGGGCTAAACAAGCCCAGTTTTTTGCAGCGGGTCATGAATGCCCTCATTCCTGCTTCTCCTGCCTGTCCCAGGAAGAAGTCCTGGCCACCTGCTCTGGGCCACCAGTGGCGTTTACTGCAGGGCGTCTGCCCCACATTGGTGCATGGAGACTGTGGCAGAGGGGAGCAGTGTCCCATCGTCTGCCACCCTCAGGAGGACAGGTGAACCATGGTGTCCTTGCAGCCAGCCATTGCTTTCCTTGGGGCAGGTTGTGTAAAGAGGTTTCCAGGACAGCAGAGGCTGCCTGGAGAGGTAGGGTGAGGTTAATGTGAATAGGCATGGGGAATAGGCACATATCTCTCTCTTGGACATTCATGGAAACCTGCGGAGTGCTGTGCACACCCAGCCAGGTGCCGAGCACAGGCAGGTCCCTGGCTGTTGCACCTGCACCTGCAGCTCCTGGCACCAAGCCCTAAGGCCATCCTGTGCTCTCCTTCCTTGCATGCCCCTGCCCTCTGCAGATATGTTCCTCAGGCCTCCTGCCGGAGCAGACAGGGGCATGGTGATGTCCACATGATGTCCTGGGCTGCTGGCCCACCCTGAGCCAGCTGGAGAGGAGGAGAAGACTGAAAGGAGCACTGCATCACTGGGGATTTTAAATAAGAGAGATGCCAAATGTTCCTCTTGCCTTTGTGCAACATGAGAGTTCGCGGGGCAGCAGTGACACTCTGTGAGCAGTCCAGGGGATACTCACGGCCTCTGGGTTTGTTGAGGAGATGTGGGTTCATTTGGAAATTCCTAAACTCGCATTACAGGTGGCACAGGGCGGAGGAAGGCAGCC
This sequence comes from Rynchops niger, assembly GCA_013400035.1. Classification (NCBI taxonomy): domain Eukaryota; kingdom Metazoa; phylum Chordata; class Aves; order Charadriiformes; family Laridae; genus Rynchops; species Rynchops niger. The sequence goes on along the minus strand of VXBH01000320.1, from coordinate 134,951 downwards.
AGCTCTCCCAGCCTGCGAGTCAATTTATCTTTTTCTTTTTTTTTGTCCTCACAACTGGACACTTTAAAAAAATGCTCAAGGTCAGAACAGAAAAAAACTTTATATTTCAGAAAATCTGAAATGTTTCATGTGAGTTTTGGTCTTTTTTTTTTCATTTTTAAAAGAAACAAAAACGCAGCAATCTGAAACTTTAAACAATGTGTCGTTGTGAGAGGAAAACCTGGACAAGTTTGCACAGATGTATATATGGGAGTTCTTTCAACATCTTCAAATGTATAGCTTTCTCATTTTTTACAAGCAAAATAAAAAAAGGCAGTATGTTCTTGCAGGTTTAATTTTTGACAGATCTGCATTTTCCAATGCCAAAGTATTTTGCTCAAATTTTGTGAATAAATTCCCAAACTTTTTCTGATTGCCTGGGCAATTTCATTTGCCTGCATTCTGATATGATGTGGGATTACATGAACAGATGTCATTTATCCATGGGACACGATGTGTAAACTCAGACTTTTGGAGACGTGTAATTTGATCAAATATAGCTGAATTTTCCTAAAGATAACTGATTGTGAGCCCTTGCTCCAACATGAAGTGGTTCGAACTTCTGAATGGTGGCTTTGAGGTGCTTTTCATCATGGATAAAGCCAAATATTTTCCCCAAAGCCTGTTCTGAGGATTTGCTGACCTGTTTGAGCTGACTGCTTGCAAAATCTTCGAGTGGAAGCAGACATCCTGGCAGTCAAATCTGGGGTTTGGCACACTCTAAGGCATGAAGGGTTTAGAGCAGGGAATTGATCGTCATTACCTGTCTGTGTTAATCACAGAGTTTGTGTTTTCCATGTTTTTTTTTTTTTTTGTAATACTTCTGAATTCCAGGGTGGAAATAAGAAATCAGCACAGTAGCTTTTTCCATCGTCCTCCACAAGTAAGGGGAGACACATCGAGCACATCATGGTTCTAATAGTAAGGAGGTAGTGGCAGGGGAAGAGAGAAGTGCCTGTATCATGCCTAATTTCAAGACATATTGAAGGAGCCAAGGCCAGGGCTGAGTATTGCAGGGTGGTGAATGTGGTGGTGGAGGTCCAGAGCAGCAGTGTGGGCCTGCTGCTGCTCATGGGGGGCTATTGCTGTTGAGTCTGCTACTTACCATGGAATAATTCAACCCCACAAGCACCACATTTGGTTATATCACCAGAACCAGACCCTTGGTTGTACCAGGAGAGGCTGACTTGTATGTCCTCCTCAACCTGGGCCAGTGCCTGCAGGCTGGAGCAGAGCCCAGAGCTTTGGCAAGCATCGATGGCTATCTGGCTTCTGAATCACAGCTTTAAGATGACAAAAATTTGCAGCCAAAATGCAGCCAACTCCCAAATAACACCCTCCGAATCCCCAAGCTGACAGGTCAAGGTGACAGAGCCAGCGTTTCCATGGCCCTGCAGCAGGAACTGTGGGAGTGGGATGGTCCCCTGGTCCAAAATGCTGTGAGGACCAGGAGGTTGGGGCCATGCCCATCTCAGCCTCCTGCAGAGATGGGGCCTCCAGGGCTTTGGGAGCTGGCAGGAAAGATAAAGTCAGAACTGAGACTTGGCAGGAAAGGTCTGCAGGAGGAGAGCTCCCCGGGGGCAGCCACTGCTCCCCCCAGACACAATACTCCACTGCTTCCAAGCACATTTTTCTCAGGCAGTGCTGGATAATCCACGGGAATGTTAAACACCAAAATGAGCAACAAGCCTGGCTGGAATTTCTCTGCAGGACGAGCAACGGTCTCGTGTTCCTCTCCAGGGGTAAGCAAAGAGTGGTGGAAGAGGTCAGCGTTCTCAGGTCACCCAAGTGGCTCAACCGATGTTGAAAGTGCCTTGGACACTTTAGGGATTGAATAGTCTGGGTGAGAGGAAACTGTGCACCTCTCTGCATGTTGCTACCTTGCTTCACTGTTGGGGATTGCAGTTCTCCTGCAAGGTATGAAGACTGACGATTCCTCCTTGCTTAGCAGCCCTGCAGCTCACAGCTCTGGAAAAGGCTTTTGTGCCCCCGGTACCACCAGTCTGCACTGTCCCCCTCCACAGCCAGGCCCTGTGCTCAGATGGAGGAGGGAAGGATGGAGGCTGTCCTCCCTGGGACACTTCCTCCCAGGGAAGGAGCAGAGGTTAGGTCTCCCGCCACAATGGTTCCTCTCATGATGGAGGGCACTCTACATTCTGGATCTCAAAAAGCTTGGGGCACAAGAAGAGCACATCCAGTTACCCAGAAGCTGCCAAAGCCATAGCCACTTTTCTCCCCTCCTTATGCTGGGGACAAGCAGTGCCTAATCCAGAGGGATGTGCCATCTCACAGCTGGGGGACGTGTCTCCTGTGAGGGGATTTCTCCTTCTGAAGCACAGCCAATGCTCAGCGTGCAGTAGGCAGGAGGTAGGGATGCAGATGACCACGTGCCCCTGGCACACCAGGCAGGGGACACACTGCTTGTGCAGAGTCCCTGGTCTCCACAAAACCTGTGCCCAGGTAGATTGCTGCTGGCCACCCCTGACCCCTGCACATGTCTGGAGGACATGGTGGCATAAAGTTTCCAGCACTGTAGCAGGCAGGCACATCCAGTCAAGGCCAAAAGCCTCCGGGACTATGTGGAGGTAGTGTGGAATTAATTTCTTCTGTCACAAAAACATAGCATTTTCATCTTTTTAATAAAGTGTTCCTGTTTACATGGGAATATGACAGGGGTTGTTTATTTATTTGCTTTTAATAACTGAGAAATGTTTACTTCTGAAGGGTTCTCCTGGCTTTCTTCCATGAAAATCCTCCCTAAAGTTCAAGGGGAGAAAGATGAGGTGTTTGTTTTGGTTTTTTTCATTAAAATTTCTGCTTTGGCAGAAATACCACTCTCCAGTATGGGACGAAATATCTGCCCAGTGCATGGGATCGGTGCTGTGTGTCCAGTGCCCATCGGAGCAGCAGGCATTTGCAAACGAGCAGCAGCTCCCTGGTTCGGGACTCCTTCGGGCCGCTGGGACCAGCGTGTCGAGGTTGTTCGTGCTCCGAGCCGCTCCAGGAAACCTCCCTCGGATTCTTGGCGTGGTCCCGGGCTCTGTGATCTGGCATTGACCCCCTGAAAGGCATATGGAGGCTCATTATCATTTGCTGACCCAACTCCTGTTTTCATTCCTCATGACAGGAATCTGCACAGTGTTTAATGCAAACAGAGGAAACACATTTATTGCCCTTTTTAAAAAATTCTGATGTTTCAAAGCCATGTTCAGAGAGCCGGAGCGACTAAATTCTTCTGTCTCTGCAACCCTGGCTCTGAATACTTTGTGCTCTCTGGTTGGGAAAACATCTTAAAAAAATCTGCCTAGAAGATGTTTCTTTTACACATGCTGGACCTTCATTGAGGGGCTGCTGAGCTCGATGTAAGGTCAGTCATACTGTCTGCTCACAGGAACAGTCAGTTCTGTGCAGGAAACTGTGTTTCTGCTGTAATTCTCCCCTGCAGAACCAGATTTGACAGTGTCTTGATCTTCTCATGGTCTTAGCCAGATGTGTGGGTCTCAAATAGCCTGCATGGCCATAGGGCTGGTCATCCTCAGCCAGCATGCCAGGAAATACGGGTTTTCCCATCTTTTAAAGGAGTAAATAATCATTCCAGCACTGCTAAATAGAAAGCAAACCTGACTCCAGGGACAGGCTGCTGGTGAGTCAGCGGAGCTGCTCGTGGTGTGCAATGAGGGTGGGCTTGGGCAGGCTTCAGGAAGAAGTCTCAGATTGAGTGGGATTGAGCGCGCTCTCAACAAGTTTGCAGATGACACCAAGCTGAGTGGTGTGGTTGATACTCTAGAGGGAAGGGATGCCATCCAGAGGGACCTGCACAGGTCCTTGACAGAGACGTGAGCTCACATGAACCTGGTGAAGTTCCAGAAGGCCAAGTTAAAGGTGCTGCATGTGGGTTGGGGCAATTCCAAACATGGATACAGGCTGGGTGATGAGTGGATTGAGAGCAGCCCTGCAGAGCAGGACTTCGGGATATTGGTGAATGAAAACCTGAATATGAGCCAGCAATGTGCGCTTGCTACCCAAAAGCCAAACACATCTTGGGCTGCATCAAAAGAAGCATGGCCAGCAGGGTGAGGGAGGGGATTCTACCCCTGTATTTTGCTCTTGTGAGGCTCCACCTGGAGTGCTGTGTTCAGCTCTGGGGCCCTCAGCATAAGAAAGACATGGACCTGCTCGAGCAGGTTAGAGGAGGGCCATGAAGACGATCAAAGGACTGGAGTGCCTATGCTATGAGGACAGGCTGAGAGAGCTGGGGGGGTTCAGCCTGGAGAAGAGAAGGCTCCGGGGAGACCTTACAGCACCTTCCTGTACCTAAAGGGGCTCCAGAAAAGCTGGGGAGGGACTCTGGATCAGGGAGTGTAATGATAGGATGAGAGGGAACGGTTTTAAACTAAAAGAGGGGAGATTTAGATGAGATCTCTGGAAGAAATTGTTTGCTGTGGGGGCGGTGAGCCCCTGGCCCAGGTTGCCCAGAGAAGCTGTGGCTGCCCCATCCCTGGAGGGGTTCAAGGCCAGGTTGGACGGGGCTTGGAGCAACCTGGGCTGGTGGGAGGTGTCCCTGCCCAGGGCAGGGGGGCTGGAATGAGATGATTTTTAAGGTCCCTTCCAAACTAAACCATTCTGTGATTCTAAGAAGCACCTCAGCACAGCAGCACTGGAGAAATGTTCCTCTTGAGAGCCTTTCTCTACTTCAGCATCCATCTCCAATCCCCAGTTTACACCCTCTTCTGAGGGCTTTGACTAGAGCTGGCTCACAAGATCACAGCTTAAAAGAGTTCCAGTATTCACTGAATCTCCATCAGGACACTGTTGCATGAATGACAGCCAGGTCACTTCTCTAAGACACTGTCACCCTGGGGTCTCCCACCTGATAATGGTGGGTGCTCATGGCCAACAGTAATTAGGAGGGCTACAGCATGTCTGTTTTATCGATGCACTCAAGGAGCCAGGGCTGAATTACTTTGTGTGGAGCTCCCAGATGATGTTCAATGAGTGCTTTCAGCAGGAAATGGATGAAGCTCTGCATCAAAGAGGCTTTGGAGGCTTTACAGAGACAAAAAGACTCCCAAAATAAGACTTCTCTGGTTTGCAAACACTCTAACAAACTGGATTCAGCTCTAATCTTATACCCATTTTACTCTGGTTTAAAGCCACTGACTGATGTGGACTCGGACCTCCTAGGCTCAGATGAGACATGGTCAGCACAGACCACGGGGCATCCTCTGCCCTGGCCGAAGGGGAGCCTGGCCACAGTCATTTCCCCTGCCATGTGCTGGCACAGACCTTGGGACCTGACCCAATGATTTGCGATCTGAGGCAGATGTGAAAGGAAAACAGTATTATTTTAATCAAATTAGAGCTCTGTGCATTGCTGCTCAGAGCAGCCTGAAGGGTAACACATTGTTTTGAGGGTGCTTCACTGCCCTAAGTGCTGTGACCCATTAAATCACGTCAGAAAGCCCATTTTGAGCAGCTTCAAACAGGTCTGCCATCTTTAACGGTTTCATAATTTCCAGTTTATCATAGCAGAGCGATTTACACTCGCATCCTTGCAGAAACTGAGAAATACCATTTAAATAGCATGTTGGTCCACCTAACATTTGCTGGGCCTGCCAGAAAGAGTCAGTCGCTTCCTTGAATGCTGCCGCATCGCAGATCTTTGGCAGTAAGCTGATGCCTCTGATAAGTCTGGGCTGACACAGCTCTGCTTTTTGCTGTACAAATGAAATCTTAGTCCAGAAGTTAGAAACAAGTCTTAAATCAGGTGAAGAGTGGTTTGCTGTAGCTCCAAGATGCCTGTTTGTGGGACAGGGTGGAAACAAGTTTCCTCTGGATACAGGCGTGTTCCAGAAGACCTCACAGATGTGTTGCTCACCTCGTGCCCACCCAGAGGGACATGGGCTGCTCAGAGCTTTGCCTTTTCTCCAGGTCACCCCGTTGCTCCTGTGTCTGCAGGACCGCTAGGTGCATTGGTGCTTATGGGAGCCTTTCAAAGACTTCGGTCTTGGTCAGCCCGTGACTATTTGCTATTACCAGTTGACTTTCTAACGGGGAGTCTGACAGTGATGGGCAGCACTGCTCGTCTGTGTTGCTTACAAAAGGAGTTAGGAGCACACAGCCCCAAATCCCCCGCTCTTCAGTTAAGTGAATTGTGTATCTTACCAGGACTGCAGATGAAACAAAGTGCTGTCATGCCGAGAGTGGCTTTGCAGTCTTACCCTGTCCTCAACATAAAGATTAAGGGAAGCAGTTCTGGTTCAAGTGTTTAAGTGTGTGCCTGTATAATTGAATTTCATGCTTGTTCATTCCCTCTGAAGTGGTGTATGCAGGCAGTCACTTGAAAGGGGGAAAATCGTGTTCAAACCCTCTATGAACTTTCCTACATTCGGTGAGATTTTTTAATAATGAATAAATCCCCCTTTGACTGTCGGATGCTAATGGGAAAGGGTTTCTTTTTGTAAACGTTTCTCAGGACAAGGGGTCACTACAGTCTCCTTACAGCCAAATGACCTGGAATTTTTTGTGCTTATCAGAAGTGATGCATGCATATAAATTAATTGTGACCAGTTTCTGTCTTTGAGTAAGTACTGGAGCGAGACCTGTGCACAGGTCTCCTCTCCCACCTGGCCTGTGCAAGAAGCTTCGATGTCTTCATATGAAACCTCCTGAATAAGCACCAATATTCCTGTTATTTGCAACGATCGCACATCAAAACCTTTGTAACCATGCACCTGAACTGCCCGTTGAGATGGCACGAAGGTCTCCTCATGGGTTCTTGTGCTGTGATGGCATCCGTGGGCCACATGTGAGCTCTGTGTCACAGCACTTCTCTGGGGCCATCATGAACTCTATGGCTGTATGGGCCAAGCAGCGTCACACTGCTGCAGTCCAGTGTTTGGTCCATGTTGGCCACTAGTGAGTCTCACCAGGGTGCAGGGGTTTCATACATCAGCACCTCCAGTATATGGCACCAATGGGTAAGTGGTGACTGGGGAGGTTACTTGCGCACTATTTAGTCATTTTCTTTGACAGTTGGCAGAACCACTGGTGCACTTGACCATGATGGCCAGCGGGATGAGGTTTATGTCACCTCCTCTGTGTGAGTGCCCGACTGCAGCCACAGAGCCTGAGCCCCACTGGCCACACGTGCCGTGGGGAAAGCTGTTAATCCAAAAGACAGCAAGAGCAGAGGGAAGGCCTTGCTTTGTCAGGTGCGCTTGTGCATGCTCAGAGGGACAGTCAGGATGGCCGGGGATCCCGCTCAGAGGGCACGGCATTGCCTGGCATTGCGGCAAGTGGGTTTGCAGGCGGCGGGAGCATGGGTTGTTTCCAGTCTGCCAGCATGACATGTTGAGCGTGGAGAGCTGGGGGCCTTGGGCTGCCCTTGGGTTTGTTCTTACTGTTTCCATAGGCTGGCTGGAACCAGCCGTGATTAGAAACCACTAATGTCCACCACAAGTGCATATATAAAGGCAGTAGTTCTTGTGCCACCCTTGTCCTGCAAGTGGAATATCTCCTTCCCCTGCAGAGGTTAGAGCAGATGTACGGGATTCTATGCCCTCCCAGATTTCTTTTGGGGCTCAGAAATTCGTCTTTCTGCTTCTGATTTAAGGAAATTTCCCTTTCTCTCCATGGGTGCACTGTGCACTACATAATCCTGCAGCATCATCTTGGCTGAGCCAAGAGTTTTTCCAAAATAGGAGCATGTAGCAAAGACCAAGATCCTCACTGCAACCTGGAGGCTGTAAATCTTTCTTCAAATCTTTCCTCTCAAATCAGGCCCTTCCACCCCAGATGTCTCACGTTTCTCCATCTCTTTATGGTGTTGCCTAAACAGCAATTTTGGGTGTTGTCACACCTAAAGGATGGAATCTGCCCAGTGTGGCTTTTCTCCATGCTGGGCTGGAGGACATGATGGGCTACCTGCGTCCCTTGGGCTCAGAACTGTGTGCTTACCTGAGGAAAACCCTTTTCTCTCCATCTGAAAGGTGGCTCTGGGGCTTGGTGCCTTGTGCTATGCCCAAAATGAGATGGTGATATAGCAAGAGGTAACCGGTGAGGTCTAGGGCCTCCTGATTGAATAAGTCCCATTTAGTGTGTGCTTTTACATATACACGTATATGCACACATACATGTGTATACGTGTATATGTACACATATTCACTGCAGTTGTGATTTCAGATCTTGCATCCTTTCTGGGTGACCTCCATGCTTCCAAGATGAAGCAGACTTTGAGGTCCCTGTGTGCACATGTCAGTTTGCCACATGGAAAGCTGCCCAAGCCTCCTCCTGCCCTTCCACTTTAAGGCAAGAAGAAGGCAGCGCCGGCTGTGATGAGGATGAGGGTGATTACGGTGCATGGCCGCAGGGCTGCAGCGGGGCAGATCCTGCTGTAAATCCCAGCTGCACTTGTTCTGCAGGGCCTGAGGAAGACACAGGTACCCAAAGGAGCTTCCCTGGCACATCCAGAACATCTTTGGGAGCTCAGTAAGATTCAACATACCCCCAGAAGATCATCTGGCTCACAGTGTCCTGCTGGGTTATGGCTTCAGCATGTCTGGAGTGCAGAGAACATGGCACTCATGACATCTTCCTTATCCCTGGTGAGCCTGTAGGATCCTCCCTCAGCCCATGCCTGCATTTTATCCTGGTGTCCCATTAGCACTTCTTTTCCAGCTTGTTGAAGAGCAAACTGGTTCAATGTGACAGCTCTGCCTTTCTGTTTCTGCGCACGTTTGTCTCTGGGCCTCGAGCGAGCGCTGCCGGCAAGGAGTGAGCAAGTCGGGATCTGGGCATCTCTGTAGGTGTGGGCAGACCCCATGAGCATGCACAGGGGAGGGGATGTGGGATTGTGGAGGGGTGTGCATTCAGGCAGGTGTTAAGGATGTGTACAGGACATGATGGACTCTGGGGCATGTGTTTGTGAAAGAATTATGTAGGAAAGTCTTTGCTCAGGGGAGTGAATCAGCATCTCCTACAAGACCCAGTTCCACATCAGAGGTGTTCGTCTGCCCTGCTTCTTCTCCTCTGCCCACTGCTTTTCCCACCTGCCCAGCACTTACCTCTTGCAGCAAAACTTGTCAGCATAGGCAGGTTTTGGGGAGACGAATCCATGGGACATGTGGGGCTTGTCCCAGAGAGAGCTCTGGGTAATAGATGTGCCCTACACCCAGGTGCTGGAGTTACTCAGAAGCAAGTGCAGACACAGACTCAGGGTCTCAGCCAGAAAGGTCAAAAGCTGGGCCTGTTCCCAGTAAAATGAGACAAAAATTATCGGACCATTGGCAGAAGGAAAAGGTAATTGTTTGCCCATTGTGGCATTTGGGCAGCCGGCAGCAGCGAGGAATCCAGAGGGATGTCAGGGCTGCAGATACCTTGGCAGGGAGGAGCAGATGCTGTTGACGGAGCAAGATGCTGGAGAGGAGCTGATGTCTCCAGTGCTTCCTTCTGCTGGGGGAACTGGGAGACAGAGGTGTGTGGTGTTGATATTGGCCAGACACCAAGAGATTTCCTGTTCTTCGGAGAGCCCTTGTCAGCAAACCCCAGCCCTGCAGGCAGCGGCATGGTGAGTCCAGTCCATCCTGCGGAGCAGGGCCTGAGGGCCAGGCTGCCGCGGGGGCGTAGGAGGGGATGGCCGCGCCGGGGGTCCTGCGGGAGGCGGGCGCTGCTGCGGCAGCCCGTCCTGAGGAGGTCAGGGGAGGGAGGCAGCACAGGCGGGTTTCACATTTCTCCTACTGGTTTTTCTTCCCTCCCATGTTCTTCTCCCCCAGCCTTCCCCCATCATCATGGAAACAGGCTGTTCCATCAGGGGATGGCACCAGTAAAAGCAGAGTGTGGGGGTTACAGGAGTGCTCTTCTCCATGGACAAGCTGCGGCTGCAGCCCCAGGGCATCTCTGCTCTGCCACCAACCCTCCTCACTCAAGGACATCCTGGTGGCCACCCCAGGCGGTGGTACCAGCAGTGCCTCGCGGAGAGGCCGGGTCTGATGCTCGCCCACGAGGGCAAAACCCCACCGCTGCACCTCCTTGTTCCTGTGCACACAATAACAGCGTTATTTCTGGCCCATGGCCTGCGCCGAGGGCACTCTCTGGGCAGCCGGGCCGGTGGTGGAGCTGGCATTTCCCTTGAGAAAGGCAGAGCATCTCCGTGCTGAAAGCAGGGTGATACTGAAGGCGAGATTTACAGCTGCATTGTCCTTTTGCCAGTAGACATTTGACCAGCACCCCTACACATGACATTTGTTTGTTCAAATGTAACACAATTCATAGACTCTTTAGGAGAATGTTGATGCTGTGACATTAAGCAGCCGATTACTCCTGTGCTTGGCAGGCTCTCAGTCCCGCTGCGATATGGCTCCTGCCCAGCACCTTCCCCAGCAAAGTGCATTGGCATAAATATGTGAGTAATGCAGGTGACAGGCACTGTGGCTCTGGCTGATTATCCATTGCTTTTATGTAATTTATGCTCCAAAAGTAACTGTGCTCAATCCTGTCCATGAGCTTGATTCCTTTCATGTGGTTTTCTGTGCTAACGAGATTAAATCAGTTCCAATAGGCACCGTTTTAATGGAGATGATAAACTTTTATTGAACTCAAGCACATTAAAATGAAATGTAAGCAATAGGTGACTTTAGCATTAGTCTAGAGTCTCTTCCAATCTGGATCAAGCCAGCATACCTTCCCTGTTAAGCAAGAGCCAGCACCCCAGCACGTTTTATGAGCTTCTAAAAGGGCCGAAAAATCCTTCCCCTCCCCTGCTCCCGCATGGCGATGCCGCTGGGGCTGAGGCTGGGCGTTACGAGGAGCCGCTCCGTGACCTGGTGGAGCGGCCACGGAACCAGGCGTAAACACGGCTAAGTACGGGACTTCACATCTCACAAAAACAGGAAAGCAAGGGATGGGTAATTTGGTGTTTTACAGCAGCTTTGTCTGCTAATCTGTGATCTGTTTGGTCTGCCAGTAGGATTATTATGGTGGGTTTACTGAAGAAGTGCCAAAAATGATGTTAAATAAACTGTTTACACAATGTAACTGCAGGCTGAAAAGCTAAACAGCGAGTCCCAAACTCAGCCCCATAGCAGGTTTGAAGAAAAATAAACTTCTCGACACTTTCAACTGGACACTGCCGCTCTGCAGAGTCTGCTCTGTTTGTTGAATATTAAAATGTAAAATTAATGTGTTTCCCCCTCTTTCTGGGGCTCTTTCCAAAGGTCTCATGGTTGGAAACATGATCGGATCATTTTGAGCTCCTTGGCTGTCCTTGGAATTTTCTGTGATCATTTTATCCGTTATAAAATATTCAGGTTTCAGAATGACTACAAGAAAGACTATCATTCTTTAGAAGTGGGTTGTGTAATATTATTTTTAAGAGGACAGGAAGAGCTAGTGCTGGCTTCTTTGCTCTCCAAGGAATTATAAGGCAGACCTGGGGGACAGAAGGCACAGGGGAGGTTGGTCATACGAAGTGTCATCTTCACTAGCGGGTGGGTGGTGCGTCAGAGTCATCCACCAACTCAAAGGACAGTTTGGAGGCACGCAGGAGCTTTCATGCCTTTCCTCCGCTTTTGCTTGTCTTTGACACGGGTGTTTTCATTGCTGAGGAAAGAGCTTGACTGGAGTTCAGAAAAATTAGTGGTGTCAGCCTTTTGGCTACAGAATTGCGTGCAAACCACTCTTGAATTGTGACTATTTCTGTTAGCCGTAGCCTCCCCCCAGCAACCCGGAGAGTTTCTATAGCACGTGGGATAAGCATGCAGTTTGTGCAGGACCCATCAGTTACAGCCCGTGTTCATTCCAAGTCCTTGTTTTAGCGTCTGAGGGTGTGGATTTGACTTTTTAACTCTGGTGAGATGAACAGGGCATAACTGGCCTTGGCAGCGACCTCAGGGCCCCATCCAGGACGGGGCTTTGGTGCTTGTGCAGGGTTTGAGAGTAACAAACTCCACAGAGATCAAGGAACCACACGTGTGCCGGCCATCGACGGCAGCGTGGTAGGACAGCGTGTGCCTGGCACCATTTGCACGAAGGTTGTGTTACTGTTCTCCGAGCCTGTCAAAACAAGGGGCAAAGAAGGATCGCTGACAAAATAATTTGCATGGGCTTTCAGAAGTCCCTCATAAGAGGTGGCTGAAGGAGCTGGATCATCTGGGGCATGGCCAGGGATCAAAACCTGGAGGCAGGAAGGGAAGTTAGACCTCCTCGCCCTGGTGCAGACCTACGACAGGGCTTCTGGGTGTCCTGCTGGGCTATGTGTTGTCGGGTATCATTATGGATGTTGTACAAAAATTAAGGGAGTTGATATGAAGCTGCAGTGTAGAAAATGCCATTTGAAGATGCCCGTGCAGTTTAGCTTAGTCCCCTGTGTCTATGCTTCGTGAGATAGTTTTAGTCACACAAAGACACAATTATTTTTTTTTATAGGAACCAGCTTTATTAATTGCACATTCTTTGTTCCCTGAGATCTTGTGATTAGATAAGGCAAAGCCGTGGTGACGTTACATATGCAATCACGTACACACTGCAGCATACAACATATTTAAAAGTGGGGAAAAATTTAGTCATTAAATGCAATTTCATTTTTTAAAAAGACAGCAAAACCAGCAGATCTGTCCTCGTAGCGATGCACAAAAGGCCACTGCAGAGTTAGTGTCCCTCCAGCACCCAAACTGACAGAGCCAGAGCACCAGGCAGAGCATCACACACAGTATGGGCCGACCGGCAAACCCTTCTCCTGCTGGCTTCTCAGCAGCCTGCTGACAGCAGAGGAATTCTGTGCAAGTCCGGCGGTGCAGTGTCCCAGCCCCAGCAGCCCAGGAGAGGCCGGGTCCTTGATGTCCGCCCTGGGGCCAGGGGCAGGATGGGGTGCCGGGGGCTGGGGCCGCAGCACGCTGCCGTTGCAGGGTGCGTCGGGGCTGACGGAGGGGGCAGGCTCCGTATGCCGCCGCCGCAGCAGTCGCAGGGACAGCCTGGCACAGCGCTGCTTTGGAGATGACTGGAAAAATGTGATTTTCCGGCCCTCACGTAACTGGGTGGATTTGTCACAAGAGACGCAGAGTGGAGGCAGACCTGAGCCCAAAGCACCCTCCCCACGTAATTTGGCAAGTCTCTGATTTTGGTTCACAGAAAACGCCTTGATAAGAACTGGAGCAAACCAAGTGCTCCCCCCTAATTTTGCTTTTCAAAAGGGCTGAACTTGTTCTTGCTGAAGCTATCCCAAATTATTCAGCCCCAAAGGGTTAAAGTTTGGCAGTGTTGTAAGCAACCGAACAATGGGTCATATCATGGAAACTGTCAGGCAACCTTAAATATAGCTGTTATGATCTGCATAGTCTGCAATGTTCTGGAAACCAGGATGAGCAGTAAGGGGAAAAAATTCATAGAGCCCATAGAGTTGTTTAGGTTAGTGGAGAACAGCGGACTGCAGGGAGCTGAGGAAAGCCAAAGGGTGCCCGGGGAAAGGGGCAGAGGGTGGGAGGGCAGGAACAGGGCAAGGAGCCCACCAGGAGGAAGATCAGGATGAGGCAGAGCAGAGGCCAGTCAGGCAGGGGGTGATGCCTGGTGCCTGGCTGCTTTGGGAAGTTCTATCTATCCGACAGCAGCTGGTGACCCCACCTTTCCCCCAGCCCTTCTTCTTCTCCTCTGGCCTCTCCGATATGCCCAGGCACTAGAGAACTGATTTAGTGCTTGCACAAACTGATCTAACACTGAGCCAGGAGTGGGGGCTGGGCTCAGCATCGGTGTGGGGGTCCTGTGTCCTCGCAGGGGAGCTGAGACCAGCCCCTGACCACTCACCGAGGGCTGCAGCGTGTGGACGTCTGCTCTTCCCTGAGACAGCATCCCAAATATCCCAACTGAGGCGGCCAGCAAACATGGACTGAACTTGGAGCCCGAAAGCTTCAAAGTGAGTCGGAAACTATTTTATCACAGCAAGATCAGTGAAAGCCACAGTGCTGGATGTGATCGGGACCGGGGCTGAGAAGCCCTCTTACGGGAAATGGCTCGTGATATGCTGTCTGAGCGCGAGCCTGGCGCAAGGAGGGAGTCGCTGAGGAGCACTGCGCTATGTAGGAGGTCAGACCCAACATCCCTTTGGCCTCCAGCTCTACAGGCAGATGCTCAGCTGGAATAACGTTATAGCCACGGAGCCTGCGTGATTTATACCACCACAAGAGTTTTTTCTTTCCCTTCTTCCTCCCTGCTGCCCTGCTCCCCCTCCTCCTCCATAAGCACTGACAGGCAGCTGAAGGGCGGGGGATGCATCCAAGTGCCCACCTGCAACGATGCCTCCAGCTCAGACATGTGGCAGGGAATGGAGCCCCATGGGACACTACTGCCCTGCTGTCCCCACGCGAGCACCAAGGCGGTGGTTTCTCTGCTGGTTCATGGCCTGTCATTTGCTGGCCATGTCTTCAGAGCCCCTTGGGGACTAAACGCGGCTCTGGCTGGGTATAGAGGCAGCACAGAAACCTTGTGAGGAGGCTTTGGCTCCTCTCAGTGCCCTTGGTAGCTGCCTGTCCACTTCTCCCAGCATCCCCATGTCTCTCCCCTATGAGCTGTACTCATTGTCCCTATGGGCTCCCATGACATCCCTGCCACCCCACGACCCAACAACCTCTCCTCGCACCCATCTGCTCCCCTCATCTCTAGCTGCCATCATGGCTAAGTCCTGTGTCCTGCATGCCAGGCAGGGACAGGAGCTGCTCTTGGACAGACCCTATCTCCCAAGGTCACTGGGAGATTTGCCGGGGCTCATCTGGGGCAGGTCCATGCCAGGGGAGAGCTCCAAGGCGCAGAGGGACGCCCCCGTGCTACGTGGCACAACGCTGACCTGAGTATTTCCACTGGCCTTTTCTTGACCATTTTTGGTCCCTTTCATTTGTTTTTGAATCTGTTCCTCCTCTTTGCCCAAGTTCTTTGCGCTAATTGGGAACTGGCTCCTCTCGGGGTGGGAGGTCTGTCAGGACTGCCTTATGACAGATTTACTTTGTCTCTCTGTCTCTGCATTTTGGCAGTTTGGTTCTCCTGCAATGTTCTGGATTTGGATTTTGCTTCTCAGCGCTGATATCCTCACAATAGGCAGCCTATGGATTGACTAAATTAAAACATAACGAGCTGGAATGCAACTGGCAGCTCTGCAAGATCCCCATCAGCACGGCGGTGGCTTGCAAACACACAGCTGAGCTGTGTCTCCCGGCGGGCGCGAGCCGATGGCCGCAGCCCTGCTGTGGGTGCGTGACACCAGGGCGGGATGCAGGTAGCCTGCTCAGTGTGCCACGAGCGATGGCACTAACGCCTTGGCACAGACACCCCGCTGCGCGCAGTGGCAGCTGGCGCTCAGAGGACCTCCAGCAGGGGTTGGCAGGTGGGGAGTGTTGCTCAACAGAGATCGGGGGGTGCAGGTTCAGAAGGGGGTCAAGTCGCTGAGCTGAAGTGCCGTTGATGGAAGGCAGGGGACGTAGCTGCTTCACCTCACCAGTGTCAGTCCTTGCACCCTACGTGCTCTGGGTGCATCAATCCTTTTTGCTCCATGACTGGAGCTTCTTCTCCAACCCATTGCCATGTTCCGAGTGCCACCAAAACCTTCTGCAGCTGAGTCCCTTCTGCTGCGCAGTGGCACTGTGTTCATGCCAGCCTTGCACCTTGGAGAAGAGTGTCTTTGTCGTCTTCCCCGCTGCCTCGCTTCCCCTCACTTCAGCTGTAGGGCATCCATATAGGGGGTGTATCTCTACCAGCACACTCTTTCCTCCTTGTGCATCCCCTCCAAAATTTCTCCTTTTGTCACTGTCCAGCTCCCCCAGGCTCGTTTTCAAGCCAAAAGAATTTTTCTAACCTGTTGCTAACTTGTCTCAACCTGGCATGTCAGCAAATGTGATGGCCTCAGAGGAGAGCCCCATTTCTTGTCCTGTGCGCGGAGGTGACACACAGAATGACTCGGTTTGTGAAGAGCAGCCAGCGAAGAGAAGAAAAGGAAATCCCGGGTGGCACTGAGTGTGGGAGCCTGTGGCCAGCGTGGGATTGCGAGAATGTTCATCCCAGCTTGCAAGACTTCAGAAGGAGATCCAAAACCAGGGAAGGCCCTTGAGAAATGGGTATAAGACACAGGGTGGGGCCAGCGCTGAGAGTGGCTGCGATGGGAACCCAGGCAGGGAGCAAACGGGAAATAGCGAAGAAGGGTGAGAAAGCGGTTTGCTCTCCCTCCTGAGGATAGTGCTGCTCACTGCAAGCTGCCTTAGCAGGCTGGGACCTGCCTGCGGCTCTGGTGAGGCTCTGCAACCTTCCTGCCTCTTGTGCTTGCCAGCACCTGGCAGTTGCAAGTGGGAAAGCGCCGTGGAGTGCATGGCGTAGGTATTGTTTAGTTTGGGTCAAACACGCCAATCAGCAGCACAACAGGAAAACTAATGTGACACACACACGCGTCAGAGCTCGCTTACATTTCCTGAGAGAGCTCTGACCACCAGGCTGCGAGCAGGGCTGGCCAGCATGTGCTTGCAATTAGGCCACAAGTCTTCCCCAACGCCTGTCTGCAGACAGTTACAGGAGGAGAAAGACAAGCACGATAGAAAAATCCACAGGAGGCGACTGCCTAGGGTCTGCCTGGACATGGGTGAGATAACCACTCTCTCCTGGAAGGGGAACAGGCAGGCTGACGACGAAAGGCACTGCCGGGGGAAGGGCAAGAGGAGGTTGGCTTCAGAGCAGTGGGATGAAGAAACTCCCCTGGAGCAATTTCTCTGGGTACCCTGAGGTGTGTATCAGGGCATTTTCCTTCTTGTTTTTCATGAGTTTCTCATAGTGAGGCTCTGTCGTTCGCAGGGATCTGGACAAACTCTGTGTCCCCTCTCCCTGAGATCTGGGTACCACCACCTTGTTCATGGGAAGAGGATTTCTGCACGGAAACCAGTTCACCTCCAAACCCAACCACACTCCTCTTCCAAGGTAGTAGGACAGTAGTAGGACCACAGGTAAAGTTTCCAAGATTGCTCTCCTTTATTGACTGTGAGATATCTCTAAATCCCAGCAGCAAGGCAGGGAACCATCAAACCTCACTGGTGCCCAAATAATGTTTATTAATAACTGAAATAGGTAACTAAGTAAAGCCAGAGGGATGGTCGGAGAAGGGGCTCAGAGATTCACTGCTGGTTAGTCCAAGAAGGGACGTCATCTGGCTTGTCTTCCTGCACAGAGTAGGCCAGAGTGTTTCCCCAAGTGAGTACTTGTAGAGCACGTATTTTCAGCAATTGTTTTGTATTGATTCTTGAGTTGGAACTCCTCCCACAGCCCTGGTTGACTTGTTCCAGTGCATCTTATTCTACACCAGATCGTCAAATTAACCTAATGATCAGCTTGATTAAATTATAGTAAATCAAGTAACAGATCCATGTCAGCTTTCTGGAAAGACATCAGTCTTGTTTAGGTCTGAACTTCCCAAATCAGCTATCATTTGACTAGCTATGTCTCTTCCAACCCAATGGGGATTTTGGACTAGACGCCCTCCTGAAGTCCCTCCAACCAATGTTTCTTTGCTTCTATTAATATCTTGTCCTAGGAGAGTCAACCCTTTACAGGGGCTTCAGCTTCTCTAGAGGACCACTGAGCTCCGCTGCCAGTTGATGCAGTTTGACAGACCTGGATGAAAAGACTGTGGTTTCTTACATACATTAAACATATAATTTGTTACCTACCAACTACATATGTGGGAGAGAGAGGAAAACAGAGAGGGAGGGAGACGTTTCAGAGAGCAAAGCTGTGGTAGGTGTCACTGCACTCACATGTGCCAGCTTACTCCCAGCCAGCTGGGCAGGCTAAGGCAGAGATCAGGACCCAGTGCTGAAGCTGAGGCAATGCTGTTTGGTGCTAGGGATTAGGAAAAGAAATACGACCCTGAAGGTTCAGACCTGCGGGTACTGTGATTTTGTCCAGCCTCTGGAGCCTGGCTTGCTGTTGAGAAGATTAGCAGGTGATCTTGAGGGCCCTGCTGCTTTGTGTCAGCGTGATCACTGACTGCCTGGAGATTACTTGCCCAGAGACGGTGAATCATATTTTGTAAGCTGAGGGTTGCCTTCAGCCTGGCGGATATGAGTGGATAGTGGGTATAAGAATATAAGCCCAGGTTTCTTTGTCAACTGGGTTGGCATCAGGAAGCTGCAAGACTGCAACCAACATCCATTAGAGGCCATGAGCTGCCTGCTAGCTGTGAGGACTCTTCCTTTGCCCAGTTTTGAGCTGTTGTCCTGAGAGATCCCTTTGTCAGATGTCCCTCAGTGGCCACAATGGGACACCACTGCACTGAGGCCATGGGCACAACCCAGTGGATCTATTTAAGTTTAATTTCTGCAGTTAGGGCCAGCATCTTTCCAGGATTTTAAGGTCCTTCGATCCAAAAATATTCTCAGTGCACAGGACTGTAGGTCACCTGAGACCCTTCAGGAGGTGGGACTCTCAGCCACCTTCAAGGGTCCATTTTGAAAAAATAATTAAGAAATGCAAAGTTTGCATGATTTTCTATGATTTCATCTCAGCTTTTCACAGCTACAATTGGACAGCCTTTTCAAAGCAACACGCCTACTGTAGCCCAGGTGAAGCCCTGGGAGTTCCCTATTTATTTTACTCTTTGACAGCTTAGCACATCCACAAGCACCATGTGAACCTGTAACCGGCATACACTGAATTCTAATTTTTTGAGTATCCACCCAACAGCTCTTTAGGCAGCCTGTTCAGGTGGAGTAGCCATCCATGCTGCAGTCTTTACAGGTTGTCTTACTCCTTGGCAGATACGTCTTCCCTGAGACCCCTCACTTGTGTGGCTATCTGCACAGCCAGGAGTTGTGCTGGCTCCTGTACTCCTCATCACATAGCCAAGTGCCCACTGAGACTTTTGCTGGAGAAGGAGTGGCAAATGCTGATGCTTTGCAGGGTCTAAACTCAGGGGAACATCTGGCTGGATGGACAGATGAGAGGAGATGGGGCACCACACACGACTCATCATTGTGGAAAATTGGCAGGGTATGAAGCCACTAGAAGTGTCTCAGTTTCACGTGGCAATGTTTGTGTGGCACCTCCTGCCCCTGCTCACCCAGGGCGGACAGGCAGGGCAGGCAGAAGGATATCTCCTCCCGCTGGTTTGAAAGAGAGCCCAGCTTTCAGGAGCGTTACTCACCCGAGCCTTCAGGCTCCCAGCTGATGAGCCTGCGGGGCATCCGGAGGAACGGAGGTGGGGCCGTGACCCGGTGCTTATAGAGAAACTCAGCAGGAATTAGATCTGTTCCATAAAATAAACAGTGCAAGTCTCTAATTTCCAAACAAGCCCCAATGGCCCCTTTCCCTGAGCAGTTCTGCTGTGACTAATCATACTGGTAGGTGTTGGGTCAAAGTCAACAATGGTTCTCCACTAAGGTCACTCACTTTCTCTGTTTACACTGCTAATTTTATCACTGCTCAGAGTGTCTAATGGTATTATTTATACATTTAGCAATGATAAATGCTGATGCTAAATAAAGGCTTCCTGGCGTAGGCAGGTTGAGGGCTGATATGGCACATCCAGAACTTTATCATCAAAGGAATTAGCACTGTGGGTAAGCGCTTTCCTGGTTTTCTGCAAAGCTGAACACTTATGAATGGGAAATGGTGTCAGCAATTAGCCATGCCTGATAACAAAGCACATCACTAATGAGCAGTGCCTTTAAGAGGATGGATTTCACGCAGCTCCCTGGGAGGCCAAAGGGAAGCCACCCAGTCTCCTTGCCGCGATGAAAAGCTGCGTCTGAAAGTGCTGGTACCTTCAGTTATGTAAAACAGGGTGTGTGGGAGAGCGGAGACGACGGGGCTGCATCCCAGCAAGCACACGGCCGTCCCTCCAGAACCTGCTGGGAGCAGGGGTGCACAGCCCAGGCTACCCAGGGTCATCCCCCGGGGGTGGGCAGCCTGAAGGGGATCACCAAAGTTATTGCAATGCTCAGATGAGGCATCTCATAAGTAAGACTTTTTCTCTGGAAAAAAATGTTTACTTTCTAGTGAAAAATCACAGCCCACATTATTTCAGTGGAGAGCTGGTTAAAAGCCAGGCAGTTTGACCCACAGATGCCACGAGGTGAGTCACTGGACTTGTAGATTTGGAAACTCCTGTCACTGTCATCCTGGCTGGGACAGCCTTCCGAATTTGGACTACATCACCCATGGTGCTCCATGAGGTCTTCCCTACGAGTTGGGCTGATGCATGATGAAAGTCCTTGGCTATAGTCCAACCTGACTGAAACTCCATGAGGCCCTGACATGTCTTTTCTAATTAGAAAACTCACCCTTTTCCAGTGAGAGATGATATTTTAAGAAGCCTTTTGTGATACTTGATTCCGTTTTGAGGGAAAACATTTGGACTTTTTTCATCTTGGAAAAGGGACATGGGAACATGAAAGGGGTCTCAAGGCCAGGGTGGCAGGAAGATCTGGTTTGGAGGCATCATGGCCATGGGCAGCAGAGAAGGGACAGCATTTAAAGTGGATTTTGGAGAGAGGGACAGTGAACTGCTAGCCCAGAGCTGTGGAAAGGCAGCAAAGCAAGCAAAGGAAGAGAGCATGAAGGGCTGATGGTCAGGAATTGTTCTGTACACCAAGACAGAGTCCATAGCTGTGGTGGGAAGGCTGGTGGATGCGCTCTCAGTTACTCATTCCTCTCAGTGTCCGTAACTAATGTATTGTGATCCCCACAGCATCCGAAATCCAAGCTTAAGCATTCTAAGGAGTCCTGGATCCTGCCCTTCATTCAAACTAAAGCTGCCTTATACAGACTCTGTTCTTCCAGGTTAAATAAGAGTGAGCACAACTCAGTTTCAACCCGTTATTGAAACCCCTGTGCTCTCTACACATCCACTTTCATTTCTGCCCTTCAGGTCCATTTCCCAGTTCCTCCTGTATGGTGAGACAGTGAAGGTGACTCTGCAGGACCGTTGGCTGGAAAGGAGGCAGGGAGCAGAGACCCCGTTTATGAGGAGGCAGGGGGCAGAGACCCCATTTGTGGCAGTGTATTTTGTCTAGGAACATCTTCCTGGATGTAGCATGCGGTTCTGGGGCATGCTGTAGGGCCAAAGTTTGGGGTGATTGCATAGACTAAGGATGTCTCATGGAGGAACTTGCTGCAGTGGAAGTTGGACAATATGCAGCGCCGGCAGCAATTTCCTGGTTACTGTGGTGGGTGCAAATAGATACAGTTCACAGCCTACTTTTGGACAAATTCACTTTAGGGCAGATTTGGGTCAAGGGAGTTGAAGTGGTATCAAGGTTACACGCTGTCCTTATCCCCGCATGAACTCGTCAAACCCCAGCCCAGTGCACCATGCAGAGATGAGTCTGTGATTCTGCTGCTGTAGCTGATGTGTGGCCTCTCCATGGGTCCATCTGGATATGGCTTCATCCCTGTGGACTTACTCACGCCTTATACCGGTTTCACTGAGATCAGGATTAGGCTAACAAGGGTCTGGATTTCGTTCAGGGTCTCCCCTGGGCATGGATTTCCTCTACACAGGTTGCACCCTGCTCCCAGCAGGGTCTAGTGGCTGAACCACACAGTTCATTTTGATGCCACAGCCAGGCTATGTGGAGAAATTTGTCATCTATATCCACTGAGGCCTTCCGAGGCAGCGCTCCTGGCTGGCATCATGGATTTTGTATTTGCTGAGAACCAGCCAATGGCCTCGACACGGCACAGGAGGGTACCTACCTATCAGCCTTTGAGAAAACAGGACTTTCATATTCTCAGGACATCCTCCCATAATGTCTCACAGGAACTCCACAGCTCTCACAGATGTTCCCATCTATCGCCCTGCCGATGTGATAGCAGAAAGCAAAAAGCCAGGAACATAGTCACCCATGCGTTTCACATGCCATGCCACTTGTGCTTAGGGGCCATTCTCAAATGTCTCTAATGCTGCTATTTCAGAATAAATGATTTCCAGTTGTGAGCGAGGCACCAGGCTTGCATGTGTCAAGCTTGTGTGTTTCAAACAGGTGACTAACACCAGTTTCTGAGTAGCCTTTCCCCTCTTATCACAATGAAGGACTAGGACATCCTCCAGGGGATTGTTGTTTGATGTCAAAACACTGGAAATCTAGTGAAATTGAACCCAAATGACAGTTTTTGGAGGGAATTGGGGTACTTGTGAGTAGGAAAGTTACAGTTGTAAATCCATGTGAAGATGCACCTGTTTTGGATGGTGATGCTTGCTGGTCCTTCTCCTGGTGTGGTGCCTGACCAACCAGGGTGCTGTCGGGTCAGGCAGCCTTGGGAAGCCTTGGTGTTTACTGCCATGGGGTGCAGCTCTGGTGGTACATCAGAAAGCAGAGAGTGTTTCAGTGCAGCTGGGACGTAGAAATTCTTGATTTTGTAGACTGTAATAACTGTTAGCTGCTTTGAGTCATGTGAAGATGCTTTCACCACGATAATGATAGCGCTTTCAGAGATGGTTGCTTGATGCTGTACTTGGATCCCCTTTCCCTTGGAAATGGTGGCTGTGACCTTGGCGACGTCCTTGCCCTCAATATGATGCATCTTGGCAGTGCTGGAATGTGTGGCAGTCTGGCATGACGCTGGCTCAGGCCTTGTCTAGGTCTTCATCGCGGTTAGGAGGTGGAGGTGAAGAGCTTGAGGAATGCCAGTGCCACAGAATGGGAGGTCCTGCTCTGCCCAGCCCTCCCTGGACAGCCGATGCCTGCAAACAGGGACAGTCCTCTGTTTTACCAAACACCTGAGAGGACATGCTCTGCCAGGTGGAGCTGCAGTTGCAGGGCAGCCCAAGGACCACTTCTTGTTGAACGCTTCCTCTGTGTAATACGGGACGGCTGTACTCGATTCCTGTCCTTAGGACTGGAGTCAAGAGCTATACATTCTGTTATGTGAGCTAGCACATTAATGTAAACAGCAGTCTCCAAAACAGTGGCAGGAGAATTAACTGATGCTATATGCTGCTGCTTCATGTTTTCTTTGGAGTTGAGGAATAGGTTTTGGAGAGATTTTCCTCCCCATTTTCTACTCATGCCCTTGGACACAGCTCTGTTATCCCCAGCTGACTTGCCTAAGCCTATAATCCCTGGTGCTCAAGAGAGTGAGAAGAAAATAGGATTCAGAGTCCAAATGCCTCATGTGTCAGACTCTAGAAGATTCCTACCATATGCTCTGGCCACCAAGCAAAGGGACTGAGCTCATTTTGTATCCTGTCATGTATTGCTGTTGTGCATAAGATGCTGGAAAAGGTACGTGAGGTCTGTCTGTCACGAGTTTGGCATGTGGACCTGCTGAAGCATGGGGAATGCAGGACACCCCCAGAGTGAGCTGCCCCTCCTGCAGTACGGTGTCTGATAAGCTCCTGTCCATCACCCCATAGAAACGTGACAGGCAGAAAGGTAGGCAGATCCTGTGTGCTCACCTCAAGTAGAGATCTTCCAGTTCGAAAGCATTTATTTTGCACGCTTGATACTGAAAACATACCAGCAATCATTCTGCTGTTTGAGGACAAGATAACTAATGACCCAACCCATTTACTCAGAGCAACCACTGACACATGAAGGGGCCTCCAAGATGATGTCCAATCCTCTGCTTCTGGCCAGCCAGAGATCAGAAGCATCCTGGTCTGCCAGGGGCTCCGTGCTGTCTCCTCCGTGCAATGCCAGCTGCTGTCATTCCCAAGGAATGCCCAGTTGGGGAGATTCAGCTGCATTTCTACCCTGTGCGTTGCCACAGCACTTGAAAGGTGTCACATTGCAGCAGAGAGGATGGACCCCTATTATTTTTGACAATCTGTGTTGGTTTGGTTTACATGCTTGGGTACAACCTGTAAGCAGCTGTTGGCATGGAAGAAATGTTGTTGAGATTCTCGTTTACATGTCTCTCCTGCCAATGAAGTCCGTTGCTGCCTTATATTGCAGCATAAGATGAATTCAAAGTCTTAATTTAATATGCTGTCACATACCTGGACTCAGTGCAGCCAGTACTTACAATAGCCTGCAAATTTAGTCCTCTCCAAGCCCTATTTTGTAATGGCAACAGCCATCACTGCTGGGGTCTAACGCACCAGAGTTATGAATCCTGCGGATGCTTTCCAGAGTCATAGCACAATTCTGGGGAACAGGCAGCACAAGAAGCCTTTGCTTTTCCGAACAGATTCACAGATCCCTGGCTGCAAGTCAGGGGCAACCGCAGGGCAGGGATCATGCCCAGGAATGTCCACGTGCAGCTCTCCGACACTGGTTTGGTGGAAAGTGGGGTCCAGCCACACACTCCGGGGAACAGAAGCAACCAACAGATCCCTGAGCTGAGATGCTGATTTTGTTGAACTGGCCACAGCTGGCATTGTCTCACTTCCACCACCAGCTAGTAAGCCCTGCTCTTTATTTTTCCACTAAATCAAAGATTCTTCTTGTAGAAATGTAGACTTATAAACACTGTTCAGTCACTTCATCATCTTTTCTTGGATAAGTTAAATTAATTGACCTACTTTAATCTCTCACTAAAACATGCCCTTTAGACACAATGTCTTTTCTGCAGCTCTTTTCTGAACCGTTTCTTTTTTTTTTTAATTTTTCGGTATCTTAAAAGAAACTCTTGAGCCTAAAAATGGGAAGACTCTTCCAGTATGGTCTTATCAATGTCATAAACAGATAACTTTGACACGTTTCTCAGAGTCAGTGTTACCCAGTTTCTGCAGGCAAGATTGCATTCCCACATATAGACAAAGCATCACTTGGGCAATTTGTGCTAATATTATCAACGCTGACCCTTAGGTCATTTTCAAGGTCGTGGCTTTCCAGGGTACAGTCCGCTGTCCTGTCAATGACATCTTCATTTTCATTCTTGAAAGTATAAGATTCATCTGGCTTGAGTGATAATAAAATGCATGGTCAGTAACACCTCGTTAACCAAAACCTCAATTACTACGCTGTTCAAATGCTGCATACACTAAATACTTATGTTTTTGACTACAACACGTTTCCTGAACTTGGAAAACCACAACAACAGATATTTTTCCTCAACAGGAAATATTTTTCCCTGGCCACCGATAAAGAGCTTGAGTTATGCAGGGTTTAGAGCAGGACGGTAATGCAGCCCCCCCCAGAAACTCCTGCAGTACCATCAGATGATGACACCCTATTAGCAGTTCAGGATCTGTCTGTTGGGCAGACGCAAATCCACTTAGCAGAGCAAATGTCATTTTTGGTCAATGAGAATCTCAATCACAAAATATCACCGAGTTTCAGTCCTCAGGGAAGGCCAGCATGTCAGCTGTTACCTTTACAGACCAAACTCCACAGAATTCTATCTAGAATTCACACTTCAAGAGCAGAAACAGCTTTTAATTCTCTCTGAGTAGTCTTGTATCAGCTTGCCACAATTTCATCTGGGACTGATGTCAAGTTAAGAGGCTGACAGTTTATTCTATGCTTTGTAAATATTTGTACACCATTGGCCTTTTCCAGTCCTTTGGAACAGTATTCCAACATTTGTTAAAAATAAACATTAATGGGGCGGAGCTCAGGGCCCAATTCTTTATAAACTCTTATGTGCAGATTTTTAGGTTCATGCCATTTGTAAGGGAGACTCTGCTTTCCATGTCTCAGCTTTCCAACCTGCGACCAGTCTGACAGTAGTTGCATCAATATTTGCTGTTTTCAGCATGAAGATGTCACCTTGGGGTGCGGTGAATAGGAAGCATCCAGCAGATAAAAACCCTGCTGCGGCTGGGTGTGCTCACCCAGGAGACCTCTTCACACTCGCAGGTTGCTTTTAAGTCTCAGCTTCCAGGAAGGGACTGCCAAGAGATGAGAGCTGCAGACTGGGCCAGCATCAGACAAGGGAGAGGATGGATGGGGACGCCCAGCGGGTTGGCCAGAACATAGGCAGGGCTGGCGGAACATCATCTAGCAGGAGTCGGGGATGGGGGTCATGGATGTTTGAGGCCTGGGGTGTCAAATATGTGGGTTGGAAGAAAGCTTGGCCTCCAGACCCAACAACATTCAGGACTGAGTTTTTCCCGACTTTAGTTAGGAACTCCAGTTATGCACAAAGGCTGAGCAAACCTGTGAAGCTAAGGATGCATTCCCTTCACCTGACATGAGGCATCTTGCTGGAGACTAGGCACTGAGTTTGCCAAAGTAGCCAGAAGAAGGTGGGCATTCAGAGCCTTCTCTTCCCCATTGCTTTTGTAATGAAGCTGTGATCCCCGCGAACAGCCAAGCTTGTTGCAAATCTGTTGGAGCAGCCCAGAGAAGCAAAAGGGAAAGTGGAATGCTCTAAGGTGTAAGAGGAATCCTCCTCTTCCATGGACACCAGGGTAGCGGCTGAGGAGGGTGAGAGCTGGTCCAAATGTTCCGTGCTTCCATAGAGACGGCCTGGTGCAGCTGTTGGCTTGTGGTGTCGAGGTGCTCACCTACCACAAACCCCGGCCACAAGAGAATAGGAACGTGGGGGAGCATGGGCACCTTGTAGACCCACCTCCCTCAGGCAGGGACATGTCTTGGATATGGAAAACTCCTCTTGGTTGTTTCTTGGCTTTTGCTACAGACCAAACCAGAGAAGATGCCACCATTGTCTCTTCTGGCCTCACTTGTATGACTAGCACTTCTGACCTTGGTAAGGCCGTGCAGTGTGAACGTGAATCGCTGTGCTGCAGCTGGAGAATGTCCTTCCTCCGCGTGGCACAGAGGTGCCAACAGCATCCCCAGTGCAGAGTGGAGAGAATGCAGGCTCTCTGCCTTGCTGGAAAAGACTGACAGAGAGAACAAGGATAGGAAAGCATGTCTACGTCAAATCCCAGGGAAACACTGAGCAAATAGTCTAAGAGCCTGGTACTATTATTCATTATGTTTCCAGTATTATATAATAGCATGAGGTTAAAATAACACACTCAAGTAAAGAAAAAATGACCTACAAGATACCAAAACAAAACACATAGGGAGGACAAGCGTCTTTGGCTCTAAATCCTCCAGAGGAGGAGGTTTGATGGGGGAACCCTCCCTAGCTGCATCTCCCCAGAGGTTTGCGTGTAACTCTGCTGTGGCTTTAACACCTGCAAAGCCAGACGCAGGTGTAAAACCATACAAGTTTTCCGGTGGCGGGCAGGAAGGCAGGCAGCTGGGCTTGGAGGAGAGGAGGAAACTGAGTGCAGACCTAGCCACTGAGAAAGGAGAAGTTTCAGTGAGAGCTGATTTTTGGTGCCAGCTGCAGCTGGCATGGTCTGTCATCCAGCTTTTTGGGTTTTGTCAGGGCCCTGAGAAGTGGACCATCAGGCAGATTTCCCAAGGCAAGTCTCATTACAAAGGCTGCTCCTTTCTCCAGGAGTACTTGAATGCTGTGAGCCAAAGACCCACTGCCACGGGGGAGGCAGTACTGCTGGAAGAGCCATAGCCTGCTGGTGAGAATTTCTGAGATGTCTGGGGGGTCAATGGACCCCCACCCTTGCCACTGCAAAGCGTAGACAATGTAGTTTGTGTTGTCTTCCCAACTCCAGTACAGCTGGATCCAGTCCCTGGTACGTGTCATCCACATCCAGGGCCAGTACACGTGATTTGCAGCAAGAGGCAGATGGGAGAACAGGGGGAACAAATGCACCATGCATGACTGCAGTTGGTGTGGACGGCTTGTCTGGGGACTGTGGTCATGTTTGATCAGGGCAGGAGAGAGTGGCAGGTTCGGCCGTGCCCGGTGTCGCGGCAGTGCCGAGGAGGCTTTCCCAGGGACACATTCCAGTCCCCTGGGTCATGGCAGCTCGCTTGGACGTTGTTTTGATAAAGCTCCCAAGTGGATCTCTGACCAAGTGCAGCCTGAAAAACAGCAAGTGAAACCCTCGCTCCTGTGAAGCCAATGGGGTTTCAGCCTCAGAGTGCAGAGGGGCAAGGATTCCTCCCGGACTCCCCTCGCTCCGCCGAGGCTGCGGTGTCTGTAGGCACAGAGCGGTGCCAGCGCTTCGGGACCAGGTAAGGCAGGGGGCATGCTGTCCGTAGAGACGAGACTGAATGAGAAAACGAGCATGCAGCCACCCCCAAATGCTCCCTTCCGACACCAAGAGGGTCACAATGGTGCAAGATGTAGAGGTAGGAAATGCCGGGGTGCCTCTGCTAAGGCAGGATGGCTACGGAATGGGAAAGTCCCCACGGCCATTGGAGAAGCCATCACAGAAGGGCACGTCGGGTGCAGCACAGCTGGATGGGAAGTCACTGCCTCACAGGTTGGCAGGTGGCTTCAGTTCCCTTTGGTGCTTGTTCCTCCAGACATCTCCACCCCCTCCTGGTTCCTGGGATTTTGTGTGGTGGGAGCGGTGTTTAGTGGCTGTGCCCTTGGGTTGTTCCCCCTTGGCTTCCCCCCGCAGCCGACCCCAGCACAGCGCTGTCTCCTGCCCCACCACGGTGCGCAGCTCAGCTCAGAGAAGGGGGTGGGCAGCAGTGTCCCCCCACTGACCTCAGCTCGCTCCAGAGAAAAATAACTCTTTGCCAGAGGACCCGAGCGCTACCTGCCAGCTCTGTCACGGGTCGGCTCTCCCCATCACAGCTCTCCATATCACATGCAGTACGGTGTTGCCTGCAGAACTGAAATGTTCTCCCTGTCCACTTTCTCCTTTTCCCCAAGGTAGGCAGTAATATTTTTGCCTCATTCTTGGATGGAAAGTCTTCTCCTGACGTATAGGATGAGGTGTCACTTCCACAAACCCTCCTTTCTTTAGCAGGAAATATCTCCCTGTCTCAAACTCCCCTTAGCTGGACGATCATTTATCTTTGGGTTTCCACTAGTTTCATGTTTCCTGTTTTCTTCTTCCAGATTGTGATCCCTAACTGTAGATATTTTACAGCTCTGCTTTGCTTTCCACATATCACTGCAAAGATAATCTCTGAGCAGACAGTTTCTTTTTCCTTGGTAGTTATTGGAAAAAAAGTTAACTGAGCTATCAAAACATGAGTGCATCTTTGAAACCAAAAAAGCTCCTCTCCGACAGTGCATCCTCCTGGCCCCAGCAAGGAATTGGGATCACTGTATTTCCCAAGTATTTGCTTTCTGTCTGCTTCTCCTTTAAATACCCAGGAGCCTGCTGGCAGGGCTGGCAGGGCTGATGCTGCCGTACCAGCAGAGAATGCCTTGCACTTGGTTTTGTTGATTCCTTTAATCTAAACTAAGT
This sequence comes from Rynchops niger, assembly GCA_013400035.1. Lineage (NCBI taxonomy): Eukaryota > Metazoa > Chordata > Aves > Charadriiformes > Laridae > Rynchops > Rynchops niger. The sequence continues at coordinate 105,763 of VXBH01000320.1, read as the reverse complement.
CATTCACTCAGAAAGTTCAAGGCTCTGAAAAGGTGACGCTTTGGGCCCCGTCCCAGGTGAACGTTCCAGTGCCCTGCCAGCTTCCAGAAGGGTAACGGCTTTCTATCTCTCTGCAAGTCCAGCACGGCTGGAGTCAGCTGTTATAAACCTGCCATGAGGGATGAGAGCTCATGAAAGAAAAAGGAGCCTCTTTATTGTCTGTCTAGTTGCCTGCCTTTGGTGCTGCTTCCCATCACCGCACTTATCTCAGTACTTCCACAGAAGATGTACAACAGCAGCAGCAAAACCACGCGCACACAGAAATATTCTTAAAGCGACTGAATCCGACCCTGGTCATTAAGCCTTGTCACTGGTCCCATCTCGGACATTTCCAGGAACCTAATTCCCCTTTACATTCTCAGAAATAAAGTGGTGACAAGTTTTCTGGACTATCTTTTCAGAGGGAAAGGCATGAGACATGGAAAGCTATAGTCCATGCGCTGGAGGAAAGCAGTACAGATGGTAACATTTTTCTAGAAGCTGAACTCAGCTGCTGGGATACTGAGGTCTTTCTGCTGTTTTTCCATCTACTGCTGCAGAGATCATTTCTGAGTGGGAGGTTTCTTTGGATTTTCATGTTTTTTCCCCAGAAAGTGCTAGGGTGGGTAGCAAGGGAGGCAGGGAAGGAGGAGGAGAAACCTGGTGTCAGATTATCTTTCAAAATACAAGAAAAAAAATTGCTTGAGATAGTCCTGCTTAAGACCTGACTCCTGGTCATGTTTGCATGTCTGCTGTCGCATATGGACACTACAGGCATAGGCAGGAGATGCTGAATTCCCATTTTCAGTGAGCTGGGGACCTTCATGTGGGGTTGTAAGGCAACTCACGGCACCTTTCTGAGAACAGCCTGAGATGTTTTGCAGACCAGACCAGACAGACCACCCTTTGGACTGGCTTTCATGGATGCCTGGGCTGGAGTCCTGTCCTTGCTCCCACTGACTCAAGATCCACCACCCTCTTCAGAAGGTGTGAAGCTCCAGGACACGCTGACAGCCTCAGCCTTCTCCCCTCCTGAGTCTCCTTGCAGGTGTCTGCTCATACAGCAGCAGCTTCATCCCCTCTGCATTTCCATCACTGCTCTCCAGTCTTTCTCTGACTCCACTGTGTCCTTCTTGACACTCAGAGACTGGGTTCTGCTCTCCTCCTGTCTTGTTCTCTGCTCCGTCAGAGCTGCCCCAGGTTGGGACACGTGCTGTGGAGGTCCCTGCAGCATGCCATCCCACAACACTCGGCAACACATGCAGGACTGGGGATGGGACACCTCCAAGCTCTAAACGCTTCCCATGCCAGCCGCAATGCTAATTAGCTGGCTGCCCTGACATGCCGCCAGGCTGTTCCTATGCAGCATGGCCCAAGGGGCTGGCACCAGTGTACCCCGGTGATCCCCCCACACCTCCCAGACTTGTGCTAGACCCTACAATAACCTGTGTTCATCAGCTGTCCCACTGCACGGTGGCAGCAGGAGGGACAGGGATGCTGGGTGGCTCTGTGTTCCTGTGTTACGGGCTCTTCCATCCAGCAGATGGAGAGATGCAGCCCCAGCGGTCAGACCCACGTCCCCCTCCACCACTCTGCCTGGTGCGCTGGGCAGGGCCGGGAGGTGCAGTGAGCGTGCCAGTGCTCTGCAGCAGAGCCAGGAGCACCCGCTGGCTCCGGGCACCCTTGGGGCGCACCCCGGGGCCACGGCGCATGCGTTGCACATCTGGCAGAGGACACGCCGCATGCGGACAGAGCGCATGCGTCTCTGCCGAGCAGAGCCCCGAATTCTTGGCAGGGCTGGCTTACACCTCCTACATGATTATAGCCTGCGCTGCAGGACTGGAGCTGAAATTTCCACACATGGTACTTGTCGACTCGTTCTCCAGCAGCTTTGGGGAGCCGTTTCTGCCGCCTGTCACGTAACTGTTTGCCTGGAGGAATGTGCTGGTGTTTCTTTCGAGGGATTACTAGGTCTTTCCTGTCCTGTTTTTCCTTGGAAAAGCCCTTTCTGTCTTCAGGGCCCAGGCAGGATCTCTGGGCTGTGTAAAGCTTTGCACCACACGGCGCACGCAGGGCTCTTGCCTTCTGCCTGTATATCTGTGTCAGCAGAGACCAGCGCGCAGGGATGAACCGCTCTGCTCTGGAGAGGAGTAACCGTCCGGCTGCTGTCACCGTCACAGCTGCCAGCTCATTGCGCTGAAGCTGCCGGCTTTGTGCGACCCGCTCCAGGAAGGCAGCTCATCCAGCACGGCCACCCTCTTCCCAGGCTGTTGTAGAGCAGCAGGTGGGATGCAGGAGTAGGACAAACACATGAGGAAGCCCAGGGAGGTTGTTACCCATGCTCTGAGCTCCTCTGGCGGCCCAGGAGATGGGCCACTTGGCTACCACAGTGCTGTGCCCGCAGGCAGCTGCCTGGACTCTGGCTGTGCCCTCCCAGGGAACAAGGCTCGAGCTACAATCTTCTGCTCCCATTCCCAGTGGGGAGGAGCCCTCCTTCCTCCAGGAGCCCAGTGTCAGGAGCTGTTTGACTTGGTGGCTGAGCTGGACACCATCTGTCATTGGATGTCACCACATCCAATGTATAGAATCATAGAATCATAGAATCTTCATGGTTGGTATAGTAAGATGCTGGTGGTTGGGAACATGTACCTGGCACGCAGCAGAGGGATAATATGGAAATTCAGAGCTTGGCCGTCCATACGGTAGCTTTAGGCCTAATGTTAAAATTCATCTTACAGAGAGTTTATTTTCTGATATAAATAACAGGAAGTACATGACCCACCTTTTTATCTGGAACTAAGAGATGTTTTCCATGGTCCACCTAATCTGACTGTCATTTCTGTGGGGGTCCACCGGGCTCGGCTGCGCTGCGTCGCTGTGTCAGTCCCAGAGTCAGTGGGCTCAGCCTCAATGGGAAGGAGCAGGAGGGTCAGTAATTCAAAGGTCCCATGAGCTCCGGGCTAGAGAAGGAGCTACGCTGTTCACTGTTATTCACATAGCCCTGGGGGAGCTGCTGTGGGCGCAGGTGGTGGTGCCATCAGGAGAGGTCATGAGGCCACCCTCATAGGAAGGCAGAGCATGGGGATGAGCACCGATACCCGGGCTGCTCCCTGTTCCTTAGGATGGGGTAGGCTGAGCACCTGCTAGTGCTTTCCACAAGCCTCGGTAGCTCTCAAGATTGGTGGCGTTTCAGCAAGGAGCAGTCATGGGCTGTAAAGACTGTCCATCCCGCTGGAGAGGTCTGTGTGCTGAGGTGTACAGGCCCCATCGCAAGACCTGCAGGGCGGTGAGAAATGGCGATGCTGCCCAGCAAGTGCGGGCTCTGCACCAGGCTGCCCTGCACACTGCAGCCTGGCTGGGGGTGTCCTGGGCCTGCTCCCACCCGTCAGAATGATGCAACTCCTCAGACACAGTTGTACACTTCGGGCTTTTGGGTTAACCCAAAATAAGCTCCTATTTTATCATGTTGTACTCATCTTCCTATATGCTGACTGCTGAAGGACCCTTCAGTGGCTCTTTCAAAGGATCCCTCGAAAAAAGTCCTTGTTTACAAGACAGATGTGAGTCAGGATCAAAAAAAATCTGTTTGCTTTATGAGTACAGAGATGAAGTCAGCAATAGCTTAGCTCATACCTCTTTTGGGTCACAGCAGGTTTCAGTGGGGCAAAGACTTTGTATTTGCAGCCCCAGAGATGGAGAGAAAATGCCTTTAGTCATGGCACCATTTTGAGGAAGACCGAATCATAGCTTTCCCATGGGATACTGCCACCCCTCGAGTCCATTTTGGGGTGTCCATTGCCTGTTTAGGAGCCTGGGCTCTCCCTGTTCCTCCAGTCAATACACGAAATGCTTCTGGAGTGATGTGAAGGTGTTGCTCAGACTGGCCTGTGGGCACGACAAAGACGAATCCTCTCTGCTTTGCTTTGCTTTCTTTGGGCACGGGCCCTCTGCAGCCGATGTGCCCTCGTGCTGTGCGCGTCGTGGTGAGCTGGAGACACGGGAGCGTGCAGGTCTGCGGGCCACAGGCGTATTTTGGAGTGAAGGAGAGCATGCCCAGGAAGCAGGCCCTGCCCTGGGACATGTCAGGTTGCTGCTGCAGACAAGAAGGACTGAAAGACATAGGCGTTTTCTGAAACAGCATTTCCTCTCATTCGTTCCCTGGAGTCTCAAAGGATGGCTCTTCCCAGCAGCGTATGGACATTGAAGTGCTGGAGCGGGTCCAGGGGAGAGCTACCAGGCTGGTGAGGGGTCTGGAGAGCAGGTCGTGTGAGGAGAGGCTGAGGGAGCTGGGCATGTTCAGCTTGGAGAAGAGGAGGCTGAGGGGAGACCTCATTGCCCTCTACAGCTCCCTGAGAGGAGGGTGCAGAGAGGTGGGGGTTGGCCTCTTCTCCCAGGTGAATAACGACAGGACCAGAGGAAATGGTCTGAAGCTGCGGCAGGAGAGGTTTAGGTTAGATATTCGGAGGAATGACTTGACTGACAGAGTGGTCAGGCCCTGGAACAGCCTGCCCAGGGAGGGGGTTGAGTCACCATCCCTAGAGGTGTTTAAGAAACCTCTAGATGTGGCACTTGAGGGCATGCTCTGAAGGGCAGAGATTGTAGGTTGTTTGGTTGGACTCGATGATCTCAAAGGCCCTTTCCAACCATGAAGATTCTGTGACTGTGATTCTGTATCCATTCATCTAAGCTTTCACTGCATAAAAGACTCTCGAGGGACAGCTGCTGTCGCTCCATCTAACCAGGCTTGTAAGCGATCTGCTTTCCGATGGCAGTGCGGAGCTCCTCTCCCTGCAGAGCCCCCGCACGCGGCCACGCTCAGACGGGCTGCGGGACAGGACGGCCCTGGCAGGAGTGACGACTTTCACTGAAGAGGTTAAAGAGTTACCTTGAGCTGGGATCTGTATTTTGTTAAATTATTTGAAAGAATAGCATTTCTGCTGTTTCCTTCTCCAACATGTAGAAGAAAAATGACTGTATTATGGTTGTGTCTAGAGTAGTCTTTGGCACAAAGCCAGCGGGATTTACAATGGCAGGGTGAAAAGTCTAGAGGGAAGGCAGTTCGTTTTGCTGTGGACAGTACTTACAGGGTCTGCAAGGACCAATCTTATGGCAGAGAAGGGGCCCATTGAATCTCCAGAAGGGAAATCTGCCAGCAGAAAGCTGCTGGAGAAGCCATTTGTTCTGTCCATGAAACATGAGGTCAGCAGGACCCACCACCTCCTGCCAGGAGTGATAAGAGAGTAAGGCGGGCTTTGTCTATTCTGGACAAATGATCAATTTTATTGCAGCTTTTCAGCATACAGACTTTTCATGCTCTGCTTTTCTGTCGGGAAAAATATATCTCTGATTTAGAACCATTTTCAGAAAGAAGCACCTGGCCTCCCTCCCCAGAGGGGAGGAAGCAGCTGAGTAAGTATTAATTCTAATACTAAATTCACATGCATTTTTGAATCAGATTTTACTCTAGAGGCAAATACCGCTGCCAGGATGGGCAAGTCTATTCTGCTCTGGTTCCCATCACAGCAGGTACAGAGTATTTTCCTGCACTGCTTGAATGCTCTGTCCTGCCTCTTGTTTGTTCTCTTCTCCTCACCAAGGAGAGAAGCTCAGGCAATGAAGACTCTTGTCCTCAGCTCTCACTTTGGAGCGTGGACGTGGGCTGTGGCACTGTGTGGACTTGTGCCTCGGCTGGGCACAAGACATGTACAGGATGGAGCCTGTGGACGCTGCGCTCTGCGGGGATGAGACCTATTGCTGACACAGAGAGGGGATGCACAAAGCTGCGGGATGAGCCGTCCTGTGCCATGCAGAGCTGCTGGCCACGCTGTGGGCATCGGGGGTGAGGGCTGAAGCCTTGGTCTTTATCGGCACCGTTAAGGATAATGAGTGGCAGATGGGACTGACATCTCCCTGCAGGGCCTCGTGTTAGAAGGGCTATGCAGCCTTATTTGATATAGATCAGTGATTCCCACATGCGGAAGGCTCTGTCCCTAAGGACATGGCATGGCAGAAGTCCAACAAGGCTAGCCAGTTGTAGATGCTGCTGTGAAAGTTCAGGAACCCAACAGTGCTTCTAAACCACCACAGGGTGTGTGAACCTTCATCAAAGGAGCCCTAGCCCTGTCTGTAAACCTCCCTGCCTCCATCTTGCTCAGGATGAGTTAGAACAGCTCTTCATCCCAGCACCGTGGTGGGATGTTTGTGCAGTACCCGTCCGTTGCTGGCACTGAAGGCCACTCCTTAGCAGCTCACTTGGTGATTGCAGGTATTACTGCATGGGACTGGGGAGGTGGACCATTTGCAGAGATAATATGGTGTAGTCTGGAAGAGATTATTCATTTGGTTTATTGGTTTGCTCTGATCAGGTCTGACAGTTGGTGGGGCTGGAAGAAACCAGTGTGCCCAGATGGGTTTCAGACCTTAAGGGACAGGTCAAGGAAGGCACTTCTCCAAAGAAGGCATTGGTTTTTGGATCAGGACTGGCTCTGAGGGTTCATAGCCTCAGCTGGTGACCACAGGCAGAGACTGCAGGTATGGACATGGTTGTTGTTCTCAAACTAAGGAAGTGGTAGGTCAGGCTTCACAGACACCACCCAATGTGGCAAGGTGCCCTGTACTCCGAGCAGCAGTGCTGGACTTCTGGGCATGGGTAGGAACCTGCCTTGGGCTGAGTGCGTCATCTCTTGGGTGGAGTGAGATATGGCTGCCCACACCTCCAGCTGAACTGGCCAATCCATCGCTGAGCTCCATTAAAATTCTGGCCAAAATTTTTCCCTCTGGTGTGGTAAGACCTCCAGCTGGGTGTCTGGGTTACTGGGACACACTGGGCCTGTTTCCTGGCCACCAGGCTTCACACCTTGGAGGATCATTACAGCCTGGGTTAGGTGTCCCTTCAGGAGGTACTTTGTGCTTTCTTTCTCGGGATGGGCTGTAGCAGATCAATACCTGCCAGTGGCAGGAGACCCTTGGTTTCCTGCTATAAGAGTGGCTTCGCAGGCTGTGATGAGCATGGACAAACTGTTTTACATGGCCATGTCCTCAGAAAGGTTTCTCATAGTAGACAGGTGCATTTTAAATTGCTTTATTGGTTAGCAATAAGATACATTTTAAAGGCTGAAAGAGAGAATTATTCTGGGAAATGTGTAGTAAAGTACCCATGGACGGAGTGACACTGGCTACAGAACATTGCTGCTCCTCTTTGTAGGCCGATCTCAGACGAGTGGTCCTAAACCCACAGGGCAGTGACTGGCTTGCAGTCAGGACCTTTGTCGCTGACCAGCCTGGACAACTCAGGCTTTGTGTCAAGTCTTAGGAATTAACTAAAGCCACCTCATTTTCCTTGCATCATCTTGGATTCTGGTAATGACCTGGCTGGTGTGTGTGAACCTCACACGTCTTGTATAAATTGGACATGTCTGGCACCAGCTCTCCAGGATAACTTGCCATTGAACTTGCTATTGACAACCAGAAAGCCAAGTGAGCCTCCATGCCCCAGCCAGCTGGAAAGGACAGTTTTCTCCGAGTCACCATGGGCTTATGGGCCAGGCTGGTGAACGTTGCTGGTCCACGGAGTCAGAGGGGCGCAGGTCCTGGTTCTGTGAACAGAGAAGTCCCAGGGCCTGGCAGAACCATGCAGTTGTGTGTGTGAACTGCTGTCCTGTCACAGGCTGGTGAGCTCTCCTCGCACCCAGGGTCTTAACTTCATTGATGCTCCCCATCCCCGAGTGCAGGTGGAAGGAATGGGTCAAAGCCAGCTCTGCTGGGGCTTAGCAGAGGGGAAGGGGAGCAGGCGTCAGGGCTCAGCAGCGTTGGTGAGTGTCTGCCTGAGCATGCAGCTGCCTAAATCCCAGAGATTACTCACAGCAACCTCAGCACAAGAGTTACTGCTCAAGGAAAAACTTCAATGTCAAGAGCATGAGTAATAACCAAGCTGGCACTTAACGGTTCAAACAGAAGATAAGAGCTAAGGCTGGATTCTCAGAGGGCTCGTTTTATCTCTTTTATATATGTCACAACTGAAGAAATGAAGAATATAAAAGTTATTTATTAGCGCTTCATTCCTGCAGTACTTTAATCATGTCGAGTGTGCACTGACCCCACGGTACCACGGAACTGGAGAAGGGATTAGTGGATTAAGGGAATCCTCTATCTCAGTAGGACCAGATTTGGGGGTGATCTTCACCCTCTGACCCCTTCACAGCTCTTTCCCGTTTGCTTGTGAAGCTGCGGTGCTGCTCCTGCTCAGCTCAGAGCCTTTCCCTCAGGGTGAAGAAGACATTTTGACCCTCCGGGGAGGAGGCTGGAGGTGGTCTGGCTGTGGGAACTCACACCGGCCCACGAGTCAGCTCTTCTGGTTGTCAGAGAGGAGACCATCGCCGGGCTGCACCTTCCCTGCTCCCGCAGCACCCACCGGAGCGCGCCGCGGTCCTGCCGAGTGGGCATGCTGCAAGCACCAGCTGCAACAGTCTGGTACTAACAGTGGAGGCACAGAAAGGTGAGAGAACTGGTCAAGGGCTGGAAAAATGAAATTCAGACAGGAAAATGTGAGGTACCATCTCCGTGAAAGTAGCAAACAAAGGTAGGAAACAAAATGAGAGATAGGAGGGGGGAAGTGACAAACCTAAATTCATTAAGTAAAAAATATGTCTTAAGTTTCCTTGATTCTGTGATACCAGTCTTGGCAATGCTGTGTATAGTATCCTTGGCTGAAAAATTATAGTCCCTACAGTAACTTTGTCCTAGCTGTGAACCAGGCAGTTCTGAAGTGGCGATCCATGTCGCAGCTGAGAATGACAGAGCTGGGTAACAGAGGGGCTGGAGGGAGCAGCTGCTCGTCCGGGCGCTCGGCAGCGCCCTGGGTCCATGGGGCAGAGGGCACCGTGACATCCTGAGCACAGCATGAAGCGCTGAATTGTATTCAAACAAGTTTATATTGGTGCAGAAATGCAAACCATTTAGCAGCGGTTTGAAACATTGCATGTCGTCCTGAGCTAAACAGCAATGAAAGGTGCAGCGGTCTCAGTCTACACAGACCATCAGGGTGTTTATGTGGCGCAGGCAGAGGGATTGCTCCAAGGGTTCAGGCGTAGAAAAGGTCAATAATGAATTATTGAACAGATGTGACAGTTTTGCCTGCATCTTCCTATAATTTGACTGCGAGCAGGTGGTGACTGTCTTGAATCTGTCTGTGATCTGCGATTAATCTCTGTCACTGAATAATTCTTGACCCTCAAAACATTTGCATGCTGTAAATGTACCAGAAATTCAAGCCAGTGCCCTTTGATGGTACTGCAGGTAGGTCCGTGCACTCAGGTCTGGTCTCGTGGACTGGGAGGGAAGCAGAGGATTTCTGGTCTCAGACAGGGTGTATGCAATATACCCTCACAGGGTGAATTCTAAATGTTATAGTTCAGACCCGCAGCTGCAGTGTAGGCTATTCAAAGGTTTAAGCTCGGAGATCACCTTTCTTAATTATTCTTGCTAGTGGTGTCCATGCGCTGGCTCATTTATGGAAACCAAGTAAGAAACAGGTAGGAGTGGGGTACTGGGGCAGGAGTGGATCTGCCTGAACATCTCTGTGGGCATCAGGCGAGTGTTTAGGAGAATCCTCATGTGCTAAGAACAAACCGAGTACTGTGATGCTCCTGGTCAAAGTCACACGTGTTTGTTATTCTGACTATCAGGACAAACTCCAGATGGAAGATAGAAGAGTGTCCCAGAAAGAAGCATCATCACAGGATGGGCAAAGGGCTGGCACATACAATTCTGTGTGCAGGTCTGTCTTGACTGGTCTAGGGAGACCGAATATGCTGTCAAATGGCACTTTAGAGAACTGTATGTTGACAGCTTTAATTCCTGTGATCTCATCTTACACAAGATGTCCTGGATTTTGGCATCAGCATCACCCTTTACAGAGTGACTGCTACCTCTGAAGTAAACCAAACCTGAGTTCAGGGCAATTAAAGCTTAAAATTAATATTCAAAATTGAAGTGTGGCTTGTTGTTACTGACAAACGAGTGAGTAATAATTGCAGTTCAGGTCACTCAACCCTTCTCAACTCAAGGGTCTATCTTCATTTGTCAATAACTTTGATGAACACTCAGGACCAGGATTCCTCATGCCATGTATCTGCCTTGTGCTGGATTTTTTTGAAACATTGCACTGAAATTAGTTAAGTTACATCAGAGAATGACGTTAGAGAAAAACAGTTGATTTTTACCATTTTCCAAAACTCTTAGGACTTTTATTTTGAGAAGCTCCAGCACATACAGGCTATGGAGCAGGACATGACATTTGGCAGAGATGGTGGTGCATATGTCAAGAAGTGTCTCTTGCTATCCTAGAGAGACGATGCCCAAATTTGGGAACGTTAAAAGTGTTTGAAAAGTCTCAGTTCACATAACCTCAATGGAAACTATCTAGAGTTTAGCACCTGAAATCTTGCAAGAGGTTGTCTGCACTGGTCATGCTGCAGCCCTGTTCAGTAGGTTGTTCTCCATGAGTCCTGCTTGTGACAGGCTTGTGAGAGAAGCACAAGCTTGTCTCTTGATGTGACCGTATTGAAAAGTAATACAGGTCCTGGAGGGCAGAGGGAGAAAACATGAGAAGAATCCTGAGGTGGAGATGGACTCAGGAGCCCAGGTGGGAGCAATAGAGAAACAGTATGGGGAGCTAGGTGGGGAATGGGTAGGATGGGTACTGGGATGAAGATCTGGGATACATGAGTCTGAGGACAAGTGATGCTGGTGGAGAGGGGAGCAAGGTGACATGGGACGTCAGAGCTGGAGGATGAGTGAAGAGTGCATGGCAAAAGGTCTGGCCTGGGATCTCAGTGCAAGGAGTTGGGCCAGAGAAAAGGCAGTGAGCTGGAAAAACAGAGCAGGGTGGAGACCAAGCAAGAGATGGGGAAGAGAGACTGAGGCACACAGAGATTTGAGGGAGGAGGTGCTTTGTACTTAGATCACTTTGAAGCTTCAGTCATGACCAGATTTCCTTTTAATTGGTAGTATATGAAAGTAGAAGGCAGAGACCTTTTTTCCAATGGTGGGCAATCTAAACAGGCGCACGAGGAGGTGGAGGAACATACCCAAGCACAGATGAAAGGCTAGTGATGGCCCTGAGGCTTTTTGTCTTCCATGTTCATAACCACCACTGGCCTACAGCAGGTCCCCCTCCACTTAGCCCAAAGAGACCCAGGGCCCCTGTGCTGATGGGTGCTGAGCGATGGAGCCTGTGAAGAAGCAGGGGGAGCGCATCAGAACCTGGACCACATGGAGAGTGTGCTGGTATCACCCAGAGTGCGTGGGCAGGACAAAGAGGGCCAGATCCCATGCAAGGAAGCAGCTTGGATGGGGGCACTAGGTCTGCCCTGTCTGGTTCTACACATTCACCTCTCACTGATCCCTGAGAGCTGGGGTAGGGCCAGGATTAGCATGGTCGGGGTTCGTGGCAGTGCAGGAAGTTAAGGCTTGGATGCAGAAGGCCTCAGGAGGTGTTCAGAGTGCCTAATGTGGGGCACGCAACAGGCAGGCGCCTGGGCATGTGGTGCAGGCTGGAGAGCACTGCTTAGTTTGGGCTAAGTTGTGGTTCTACAGCAAGGCCCCCATAGGACACCAGCACATCACCCAGAGCTGGTACAGGTGCAGGAGCCCTGTTTGTCAGCTAACGGCTCCATGTTGACGTGTTCCGCTGCTAGCTCCTTTGGAGAAGGCTCAGTCCCACTGCACAGCGTTGCTTTGTATCACTCCTCTCAAGCACATCCCTGTGCAGAGCCCGCTCAGAGCAGGTCACTCCTGGGATGAAGACCCCACCTGACAGAGAGGTCCCACTCCATCCCACTTGATTTCAGTTGATGACTTGGACAACTCAGAGAGACGTTTGCTCTCAGGGCCAGAGTAAATCTGGGAGGATCTGCCTCTCGCCATTGACCAGGAAGAGGGCTCAAGGCAGCAGCATTCCTAACTTCAGACACTGGTTGACGTGCCTGGTTTCAGCAGGGTGAATCTGGATCTGTACAGGAAGAAACTGCCATACCCAAAAGCGCAACACTGGCTGTCCAGAGCTTCACCCTTGCCACCTTCACCCCAAGGGCAGCCAGTCCCACGTTTAAGTATTTAAGCTGACTAGCCAGTAGAGGTGTTGAAGGAGTTTTTGTCCCATCCTGTCCTCCAGGGAACACTTTTCCCTGAATGTCCCTACCAGTGACTGTGGACTTCCATCACTGTTAACTGGAGAAAAATATTTGAGGATGCATTGTGCCTTCCTTTGTAAACCAGAGCCCTGGTGTGGTCCAGAGCAGTTGTCCAAGCCAAAGGCGTGACCTCTCCTTTGTGAGCAGAGGAAAGACCACATCTTGGTAAATAGCACAGGTTTTATCTATAGTTTTATCAAACAGACACTTACCAGGTCAATAACTAACAGAATGCTGGGGATGAATGTGAATGGGCTGCAACCAGTCTAGGGGATGATATCTGGTGTTTCATCTGCTCTGGCTGCAGTCGTGCCTGATGCTCTGGTTGTATGTTCAAGGCACCACTGCTCAGTTATCTGTCATGGGAGAAGTTTCCTTGGATGTAGCCCATGCATAGGGTAAAGCCAGGACTTTGACTATTGCTTGGATAACTGCAGACTTGTCCCTAGCATTAGGGGAGGGGAGTGAGCAAACTTAAGGTCAATTATCTCTTTCCATTGACTGGTGTGGTACCCTCTGTACCCCATGGGGCATAAGTGGCCCCAAAAGCTGGAAATTCACAGTAAAACTGACAGCTTCCCAGCAGTGACTGGGACACGGGGATCTTGTGTTTCACCAGCAGTGCAGAATATAGCAGGAAGAAAAAAGCCAAAATGCCACAGATAAGTACTGGAGCTCACTTTTTATGGGCTATTACCCACAAGCTACATCACACTTCTGTGTTCCCAGCAGAAAGAGGTTGCTTTTGAAGCCTGTGGCTCCTTCCCCGCCTCTCCACCGAGGCCTCAGCCGTCTCCCAGAGCAGCCCAGGCAGCAGCCAGGGAGACCTCCAAGCTGGGGCTTTGAGCTCCCTGCCATGGCAGCTTCACAGGGTTGGGCCCTCAACCTGAGAAGACAGGTTTGTCTTCTGGACTTGGAGTGATATGAAGGAAGGACTGTCATCCGCGTATGCACAGGGAAGAGAAAGCACTCCTGTCTGCGCAAGGGCAGAAGGTTTCCAGTAGTGAAACTGCACTGTCTCATCAGGATTGCTTTTTCTATCTCTGAGAAACAAAAGACCTACTTGTCCATACTCTCATCCCTAAAAAGCTACCAGTACTTTGGCAGCGGCATGCTCAGTCTCACTCCCACCATCACCATCAGGAGGAAGGCTTTGTGCAGTGGCTTTAGTGATGAGAATCTCATTGAAGTCAAAGCACTGTTACTTCTGAGACACTGCATCACTTCTGAAAGAGTCAGGAGCCCTGCCAGGATGATGCTCTCGAAACACAAGCAGGCAGCAACTGCTCTGTGCTTGCAGCTCTGGATCAGCTCCCCGCAGGCAGAGCAGGGAGTGCAAAAATCCAGCAGCCCCTTAGCTTCTGCGTTGCGTTGTCATTCCTAGGGAAGCCAGTACCAAATCAGTGCTGATCAGCAGATTGCACTCGGAACACACCTGGCCATGCTGAGCTGTAGCCGCGCACACGCCACAGGGTCTGGAAGAGCTCAGCCGGGAGGACAGCGTTTGGCACAGCCAGACCGACCCCCAGCAGCTGGGGGGGCTGCCTCTGCGGCTGCCGTGACTCAGCCGAAAGCCCGTGTGCGAGGCAGAGGGACTGGCCGCAGCCACGGGGGCCTCTGCAGGAGTGATGCAGGCAGGAGGGCACAACACTCATCACCCTCAGGACTGATCAGAGGGAGAAGGGGAGCATTAGGTCTGGAAAGCAGGAACGTACTGGATGCACTTGGAGACTGGAAGAGTCTGTTACACCTGGTCCCACCCACGGCCTGAGCACAGCGTGATGCTTGGTGACAGCGTTGTGTGAACAGATGGGATAAGAGATGGGAGAGGATCGTGTGTCCCTTCCTTTCCATGTGGCTGAGCCGTTTGCAAAGGTCTGCTATCGAAAGCTTTCAGCTTGCCTGCCCGCACACCTGGAAAAGGGCGGCGATGTCAGCCAGCGTATGGCCACATGGTGCCTAGGGGCTTCCCCAGATCAGTCGGGGCTATGACTCTACACACCACCCCAAGAGGGGAGGTGGGGGCGGGGGGCAGGAGACCTCCCGGATATCAGCCAGGTCAAACAGACGTAGTACAGAGGCATGAGGGGCTGGGGTTTGGCTGCAGGAGTCTGGTTGTCCCCTTGGGTAAGGACTGGAAGAGAAGATGCTGCCCCTGGGCATCTCTTGAGCTCCCCGAGGCAGACGGGTCTCTTGTGGCATCAGCTGCCAACAAGGTGAGCTCTGAGGGCACAGGGACCAGTTGTGGCAGAGGGGAGAGGGACCTCGCTGTAGCACCCGCTCCGTCACAATGCCTTGTGTTGGGGACAGTCCCAGGGGGGCTGATGGGCGGGGGCCGCACAGGCTGCGCTCTGCTGGGACAAGCAGCACGTTCCCAACTCCTACCAGCAGAGCTTCGCCACAAAGACCTTTAGCTCTTTGGCAGTTTTCATCTTGTAGCTCACCCAGATGTGGGTGGCATTTAGGTGACTTGCAAGAGTTTATTCTCTGCTCCCCAGAGCCACTTAACAGCCAAATACCAACTTCCCGTTCCAACTTCTAGAGGTGGTAGAAACTGTCAGCTGTTCTCCTCCTTCCATTTAGTCTAAGCTGATTTTGCTGAGATTTTAGCAATTCTAGGAAAACCTACCCTTGACATTTTGTTTCCAGCTAAGTTGATAGCAGAGGCTGAAAAAAAATAGAAAAGATCTTATCTTCTTTTAAAGACTGAAATTGCATTATTAGCGCATGTTTGTTTTCTGCTTCTGTTTTTTATTTTCCTAAAAATATTCCACAGAAAATCTTGTTAGGATATTTTTTTAACATTTTAGCCAGTGATACCATTATTCTGGTTCTCAGTGCTTACAAGCGAGGACTCTCACGGAAGGCATAGGGCAACACTAATTAGGGGCTCAGTATGCTTCTCTGCTTAGAGCAGTCATGTTTAATCTTTCCTTATATGTCAGTTTTCTCATTCTAAACTCTTTCTGCCAGTTCCACGCTCTCTAGTCTTTCCCTCAATGCCACCACACATCACAGAGAAGGTGGTCCTTCTCTGTGATGCCTCCTGTGATGGAAATGCCATAGTTCTGTTCCAAATCATTACCCAATTTCTCTGTTTCCCACCCACCTGACACTCACCTAATCTGTGTTATTGGAGTCTACAGTCCCCAGCTTCAGGGTCCATCTTTAGTTGGTAACTCTAGGTCCGTGCAGGCAGCAGTTGCTCTGGGTTTCTGTTATCACCAAGGGATGGAAGAGCCCACTGCACGTGAGGCAACCACAGGCTTCCTGGAGTGAGAGCCTAGCTGTACCAGTCCACGCATGGTGGGAGACGATAAGAAGGCCTTGCCTTCGTAAAAACTTCACCAGCTGCAGGACCCAAGAGCGTTTCACGGTGCCTCACGGCAGGCAGGGACCACTCCTGCCCCGATGCTTTGGGCAGGAGGTGGTACTGGGAGAAGGCGGGATGGTCAGAAATCCTGAAGAGCTGCCTGAGAAGCAGGTGCACACCTGCCTCAGGCATAGGGGAGCTCGTTGGGAAAGATGGTCATCGGCACCACTCCTGACACAGCGTTTCCTCCTGGCTCAGTGCAGGACACCTCTGTCCCCTTCTGCAGTGGCCCACTGTGCTCTGCTGGGGTTGCATGGTGAGAAAACCACCTCCCTCTGCTGGGGTTCCAGGTGAGAAAACCCTCCACAACCTCCTGTTAACAGCTGTAGCAGACACAGGAGGCGTGTTCTTGTGAGCAACAGAATTTGTGCCTAAGGATTTATGTCTGCTGTGCTGCAGCATGCAGGGGCCTGACATACACCATCCTTCCTGCACAAAAGTTCAGCTGGTATCTCATCAATTCACAACCCCGGGTACAAGGTAAGGCTGCTGTCATCCCTGTGTCCTGACCCCCTGTGTGATGGTGTTATTCAACAGAAGGGGTACTAGACTAAACTATCCTACTCGTAAAGATAGTGCAACGCACGGCGTGCGTGTGCAGCCACCGTGCCAGTACTCTGCAGGCAGGTTTGCTCTGCTAAGTGTTGTCTGACAGGATGTGAGAGTTGGATTGTATTTACACTACCCGGGTTGTTGTATAATTACAGGCTGGAAGACAGGGAAAAGGGATGGTGGGGAGGGGGGAGGGGGGTAGGGAAGGTGAAAAAACAAACTTGGAAGAGCTGCAGACTCAGATTCTGTGAGTCCGTTACAACTTCCAGCCCTCTGCAATCCGGTGAGGGTGAGCTGAGCCGCGGAAGCAGCACCCGGACCTCGGGGCAGACGTACGGTGGTGTGGGACCACCACGGGGAGAGGCGGGTGGAGGGGACCCTGCCCGTCACTGCGGTCCCTCCCTCCCGACACCCACTGCACGCCGTGGGTGCTTTCCCCAGGGGAAGACCTCTGCTCTCTCCAGGCAGTGCGCAAGGTTGCCCAATTGCAGTTTCCTCCTGGTTAAAAATGGTGCTGGGCCAACGCAGTCCAAGGAAGGTCAAAGAAATCAAGGCCTCTGCTCGGTGCAGAGGGAAATTTAGCAACAGATGAAATGGTGGGGCTGAAGAATTCAGTGCACTCTCTGCTTCAGTTGTTGCTAGAGTGATTAACTTCAATGAAGTGATTAATGCAATTAACTAGCTACAAAGGGGGAGAAATGTGGATTGAATAAGAAAAGAAGCAGTTTGAGAGTGCTTAAATACGTGAAATCCACTTATTTTTCTCTCAGCTGGGCCTGCTGAAATCCTACCGTATTTCTCGTTCATTTATGGAACTGAAGCCGTCTTACAACTCCTGGTGGCTCTCGCTGAGAACAAGGGCAGGGGCAAGATTGTGTCTGTCCTCAGGCAGAAAAAAGGGTCCAGGTATAAGGTACAATCCACATAATGCCAATCACAATGCAAAACATGAACAAATAATCAAACGTGCCATTTGCAGACATCTAGACTGGGACATGATGAGGTGTAGCAGCCAGCTGACATCGATTTGTCAAGAAAAATATATTGTTGAAATTCCTCCTTTCCTTTGTGCCAACGTATGTATTACGGGCAGGGAGAAGCAATAGCTGTCAACTAACTTAATTCTGCAGAGATTTTTCATGCTGTCAGATGACATCCTTGTGTACGTGCAGGCAGGAGAGGGTCTGTGTGGAATTGCTAAAGGCTGGGTACAACAGGAGGTAGCAAGTGTGCTCAGTGGTTGCTATCATCCTGTGTCTGTCTGAAAGGCTGTGGTGAATGAGACAGCCGGGGTCTACCCCGGTGGGGTACCCCTGAAGACCATGAATTACCAGGGCAATGGAGTATTTACTGCTTCGGTGACTGATCGCAGGCTGGGAAGAAGTTCACAGCAGGGCAGGACTAGGATTCAGAGTGGTTTAGAGCAACTGCAGAAGCAGTCTGAAAGCAATGATGTCCCATTCCTTAGGGTACACATGGAGCGGGGCACGAAGAATGCATCCAGCCCTGGGCTGGTGGTGGGGTCACTCAGGAGGTAGCAAGATCATACCTGTTGTCCAGGACTTGTGGTAGATCTTTACTTGAGGGTACCAGCGGGATGGGGATTTCTTGCAGCCACTAGCAGCATGCAAACCCATCCACCAGGGAGCAGGTTGATTTCTTCAGCCAGCTGCCGCCTCCTTCAGGACTGGCCAAGGGGAGGAGAGCTCTGGTGGACTGTCCCTGCAGAGAACTTCCAGATCACTGCCTACAGTCAGATCGAGCCTCCAGGGCACACAGAGCTCTGCTGACAGTCATAAATTTTCCTTCAGAATCATTTTCCAATGGAAAAGTATCATTCTTTTACTAGCTTAGTAGATTTTATTTGGCAATCTGAAATGCCAGCTGTCTGGCAGCTTCACGTCTGCCTGCAGGAAGAAAGCCCAGCTGGCAAGAGACTTTCAGACAAGAGCTGGGGGGCACCAAGCACCTGAGCCATCCGTGTGTCCCACTTGGGAGCACTCAGGGAAGGACTTGTGGAGAGATGGAGACCGAGGTCTTTGGAGCCAGCAGCCTCCTGGAGGAAACTCAAGTGGCAAGGGCCTTCCCTCAGGGCAGGAATCAGGGCCCAAAAAGCCTTCTCATTTCTCCTCCTCCTGCCTGCCCTTTTTAACGGAGGATCTCCCAAGGGGGTTGAAAGAGGGAGACAGTCAGAATTTACTTCCTACGTGGTGTCTCCATCATTGAAAGTGTTCAAGACTCAGCTATACAACGATATGACCTGATTTCATGTTGTCCTGAGTTGTACTTTGAGCAGAAGTTTGGCCTAGAAATCTCCAGAGGTCCCTTCCACTAACACACCTGTGACAGCACAAGATTGAGAGGAAGCCTTCATAGGGATAGCACCTACCGTGTGTAACCCATGAGTGCCCACTGCCTGGAAGAACTCCCCTGTGCTGTGCCTGACAAGTGCATCTGCGCTCTCTTTCCCTTCTCTTCTGTCTCTCACCAGTGTTTAAAACACCTGGAGCCAAAGCAGACACAGTGGTTTCAGCACTGACATAGGCACTGAAGTAAAGATCATCAGCAGTTAAGGTGATTTCCTCTGCCTTGGCCCGTGATGTGATGGGAAGGTCAGACGCTTTCACATTCCCTCATTTAAGTGGGGTGACCCGGGACAGGGTGTTGCCTTCCTTCTCCCTGAATGGCCCTACATCTCCCACTTTTTGAAAATAAGTAGGAGAAAGATGTCAATCTGTTATTTGTTTGTACGTTGGCTGGGGAAAAAAAAAAAAAAGTATCTGTGAAAAACAAAGATGCAGTTCTTGGCTTTGGCACAGATGATATTTTCTGCGAGAGAGGAACACTGGTAGTGTTGTGGCAGGTCCCAAAGAGGTCTTGCCTGGAAGGCAAAAGTAATTCATGTCACTCACTTCAAAAAAGCTGAACTCGGATTGAATTAGGTGAAGAAACTGGTTCATAGGATGAGCCGGCATCTGGATATGGCTGTGTGCACGTGTAGCGTTGTGTGGAAGGAACAGCAACTCATCCGTGGAGGAGAGCAGTGCTTGCCGGGGTCAGGGCCTTGTATGGGGAGAGGAGCTGGGAGAGACAGGAGCTGGGACTAGGTACCTCTTCCTTCCAGCCCATGAGAGGGTTTCCACATCTCTCCTCCCTTGCCTGCCAGCAAGGATCTAAGAAATTTTTCATCAAAGAGTGCCAGGTTCCCTGCTCCCACTGCCAGCTCAGGAGGTGGCAAGGTGCTGCAGGCTTGCTGCTGCTCCAGCATGTGCTTTACTTGGACCCAGGTACTCCTTCCATGGGGTTGGGCAACAGAGATGGGCAGAAGCTGCTTAACATTTCAGAGCAGCCAGACAGATGGAGAAGGGGACTTGATCTCCTGTCTTCTCACAGAGTGGCACAGCCCACCACTGTGTTTCAGCAGGATTCAGGGGGTGTCTGAGCCTTTTTGCATGTGCCCAGGCATCCTGTTGTCTCTTGTCGGCCAAGGGCTACAAGCAGGGAGGCAGAGCCTTTTGCTTCTGGTCCACAGGATGCTGTAAATCTTGGGGAGGTGCTGCTGTGAAGCCCTTCACAGCACCAAGCCTGCTGTCTATTGAGAAAAGCCAATACCCTTCTGTCTGTCAGATGGCACTTAACTGCTGCTGTTATTCTAGATGAGTGAACACTTGTGTTATATTTTCCAATAGCAAAAACTGGGGTCAGCAGGGTGTCTGCTGTTTTAGCCAAATCCAGATGGGGTTTTCCTATAAACAAGTGCACACAGAATATTTATACAGGCGATGGCACCTGACGCCTTAACACTTAGGCCATCCTATTGAGTAGCCACTCATCCTATAAGTCACTTCAGTGCATTAAGTAAATATTTTAATATAGCCATGTCACTGTTTATTATATAATGGCGGGGGCCCAAATCTTGCCTAATGCTTGGTTAAAAAGTCAGTTTACACCATCCTTTACAGTGAATCAAAGAATGCATAAACGGGGCTCTTTTGTTACTCAGAGCTCTGTTTACTTTACTTTTCTGTAAACCTTTCGAAACACTTGCTTATAAGAGCTGATAGAACCCAGATTTTCCCCCGGGGCTGAGGTGTTCATGATGTCGGGAAGGTACTGCACCGAGTAATCAATGGAGTTTCCACTGAGCAGCCCCAGGCTTGTCCCTCGCTATCTGTCCCTGGCTCTGGTTTGAAAGCAGCTCAAGGCGGCACAAGGGATGCCTGCGCCGAGGGGGAAGCCCGGTGGCTGCTGCTGCAGCACAGGCAGCTCTGCCTTGCAGACACAGACCTGGCGCTGGGGGCAGATGGCAGCAGTACAGGGGAGCATCTTTGGAAGCAGTCTGCATCAGGAAAGGGTGTCTTCACCTTCTTCTCCAGCCGAAGGACTGCATGATCTGGTGACGAGAGGGATGCGTTCATCTCTTTTCTTCATTGCCTTCTTTCTTCACTTGAGTCTTCACTCTCCTAATGCAGCACTAGCATCACTGCCTCTGCTTCGCTTTCAGCGTGCTGCTGAGATCCTCGTGGTCAGGAGGCACATGCAAATCTTACTGAAGATCAGTGATCAGATTAGAGAAATCCATGATAACACCGATCAGAGACTGGGGACTTCAAAGGTCCATCACAGGTTCTGGCTCAGAAGATGTTGCAGAGGAGCACGTGGTGCTCTTAGCCCTGCGCATGGGCCTTGCAGTCACCCCTGCGCACCCCACGCTTCAGTTCTCTGTGTTTGACCCTAGTTCCTCTTCTGGCAGGGATAAAACTTGTCCTGAGCAGGAGATGCATGATTCTTGGGAGGTACTAACAGGACTGGTACTAAATACTGCAAGAGAGTCCCCCAGGGCAGCGCCCACCAGTCCCAGCTTGCCCTCAGCTCTCCCGTGTACTTTTCCCAGGGACATGGGTCTCAGTGCAGCAGCCAAAGCCTCTGCAGACAGGAGATGGGGCTGTAACCAGTTTGACTTTGTCATGCGGTGATGTGCAGATTGTCCCAGGGAAAGAAAAGGTTAGACAGGAAGATGCCAGGAACATTTGGGAAGAGGTTGCGCCTCCTTGTGCCTGGCTCACCAGCCGCCCGTATGCTGGGAAGGGCTCAGGGGAGCTCTGAGCTCACGCAGAGCTGGCACGGAGTGGTCTGGGATGGCGGATTTTGCTGTAGAGGTTCTCAGCTGGTCAAGGGAGTTCAGCTGCAGGGAGTGAGGTGAGCCACGTGCATTCACTTGGAGCTGGTGGGAGCAAAAGAAATACATGGGGCTGCTTTGCAGGGCTTCCCCTTGCAAACAGACGGAGAACGGTTTGCAAAATGATCGTGCACCCACCCTGCATGTGGTACAGTGCTGGCGCCTGGCTTACCTGTGAAAAGCAGCTATCTGCACCCAGGGAGGAGCTGAAACGGCCGGGGGGGGGGCGCAGAAAATGGGTGGCCTGGCAGCTAATAAGTGCCGGGCATACCCTGGTGGCCTCTACGTCCCCCTCAGCGCTTGTCCCTGGGAGCCCATGGCTGAAGAGCACCGCTTTTCCCAAAAAGCTTCCTCTGCCCGGGAGTTCCAGACCCACCCAGCCAGGGGAGGAAAGGCCTGCGGAGCATCAGGGAAGGCACAAGGTGTGCTCTGTCACTGGGACAGTCCGAAGGGACAAAGGGATCCTGAAAGAGGGATCGGTCTGCAGGAGGCAGAGGGGCTCGCAGTTGCCCGGGCTGGCTTGCTCTGAACATGGCAGGGTGCTTTAGGTAGCACGAAAATCCTTCCTCAGGCCGGCTGTTTCTGTGCGCTGGGCTGCACGTGCCCACAGGGAGTCCTTACACTTCTCCCTGGCTGCTCCATCCAGCATCTGCTTTCGGTTACTCTACCAAAACAACAAGCCTGCATGTAATTTTAAAGCATTGGTTCTGGATCTGATATGAATCAGAAAATTACCCCTCTGTGGGTTTCTAAGGTAACCGATGTCCATAGCCTCCCTTGCGCTGTAGTATTAATGGTTATAGCACTTAGCACCTCAGCTCCCTGCAAAGTGAGGTAGGAGGGCTGGGACCGAGAGCTTGAGGCCACAGGTGGGTCCTCGAGCATTTTGAATGGGCAAAAGGATGGCAGGGGGAAGGTTCCCAGCACCCCGGCACAGCACGAAGCAGTGAGCGGCCCCCTCGGCTCAGTGCGTGGGCTTTGCTCCTCGCCCCAGGCTCAGCCTGCTCTGCGCTGCTGCCCACGGCATGGACACACCTTGACATACCCACGTCCTTCAGCCAGCCCCAGAGCAAGCCCTGGGCTCTCAGCTCCCCCAGTGAGAGAAACATCTTTCTCCAACACAAAATTTCTAAAACTTGTTCGTTGTGGTAGAGAAATGAAACATTTCTGAGAATGTGAGGACCTTTGTGGGTGGGAATAAAGCTCCTGCTCAATGCCTGGGATGAGCAGAGCTCTGTAGATGATACCCAGGGTGAGGACCACCTACCCTACACCCCATGGGGGAGCCACCTGTCTGTCCGCTGGGATGGGAATGCTGAGGAAGAGGAGGGTCCCTGCATACACAGCGAAGTGTGAGAGGAAGGTATGGGTCCTCTGGCCAAGCCATGCAGGGCTGAGCAGACCACAAGACAGGGCGCATGCCCAGAGCCGCGCTTGATGCAGCCATGCTGCTGCCAGGCCGACCTGAGTACCAGGGACCTCTGCCCGGCCATGAGCTGGTCCATGGGGCCCCACCAGCTGGTGTTGGACGGTGCGTTGGTGGGACCTCACAACCTCTGCCAGAGCAGTGCAGGTGATAGATGGCTGTGGCCCTGGGAGCTGTGCCAAGGCTCTGTGCAGGGACCTGGTGGCTGTGGTGCTCCAAAAACTCTGTGTGATGGGCAGTCGCTGTCCTGAGGGCTTTTTAACACCATCACTACCCCAGTGCCCTCACCAAGACTGATAAAACAGCGGTCTATCTTCATTTGAAAAATAGCTCCTATCCTGAGACTTCTGAGGATTTTTGTGCAGCTCAGGAGCAGCCTTCAACCTCTTTCTAAAGGTCATCAACTGTTTTCCAGTGAAAGCTGTGCCACTGGTATAGGCTGGTCAGGCTCTGAGATGTCCATGACATGTTCCTTTGCCTAAAGCACACTGGCCATCGCATTCCTGTTCCTCTCCCGCCCCAGCCAGGTCCGTTTCCCAGCTGCTGTGCAGCTCCTGACAGGAGATAAGGAAGCAGTGTTTGACACCGGGCACTGCGTGCCAGGGAAGGGCTGCAGGATGTGGTCACTGGTACAGTTTCCCCAGCCACTCAATCAGGAGCAGCAGATGTTGCCACAGCCACTATCCTGCTTCCTCACAGTCCATGTGTTGTCCAGCACTGTCTCCAGACCTTGGATCCTAGGGCTGAGGGACCACAGCACAGTCACTTGGAGACAAATGTCTGTAGCTCTTCTGGGTGCAGGGAAAAGCTAGAACATGATGGTCTGAGGGAACCCTTGAGTCTGGACATCACCTGGGCCATCAAGGGGAGCAGTGGTTATTTTTCAACGAAGTCATGCGTTCGTAAGGCTAGTTTATGATTTCTGTGAGGCCTAACAAGGTGCCTCATGCCTGGGTTTGTAAAACCAGCATTCCCAGACATGCCTGCCTTTGAGAGGTGGGACTTGGTCTCAGGGCTCCTCATCTATAACAGAAAATGCTTTCCTGCCTGGGTTGTGCGTGCACAAGGGCTCTCCGGCAGAAACAAATCCAGGTTACACACATGAGGGTGGCCTTTAGGAGCACTGTGAGAGCAGAGGACACTTACAAGTACAGCGAGTACCAATGGGGCAAAGAGGTTAGAAAACAGTCTCCAAAAATATATATATTGAATGGTAGAAATGCTGCCGAGCTACTGTAATGTGCACACTGTTTCCTGGGGAGAAGCTCACCTCCGTGCTCCCAGGGGACAGATCACCCTGGGTGTGGAGAGCATACAACCCCATACTTCTCTTGCAGAGTTCTTCAGATTTTGTGGTTTAGTTAGCCTTGGGTAGTGGAAGACTGAGCTACCATCTTTAAAGGGAAAATACTGCAAGTGCCGCTGCATTAGTGAGGGCGAAAACGCAGGCAAACACACGTTGCCGGGAGACATCCAAGGGCACGGCTCAGCACACGAAGCAGTCTGGGCAGAAGTACCACCCGTCCTCCCCTCCTGCTGTACAGGTACCTCGCCCTGAATTCAAACCCATGCTTTCCCACGGTACGACTTCAGTGGGCAGCAAGATGAGCGTGAGAGCCAGGAGCAGCCCAGAGCACGTTTGTGTTTTGCGTGCGATGCCACCAGCACTTGCCCCAGCCCCAGGCCGCCTGCTCCACTCTCCGTGCAGCGGGACAGAGAGCAACGCTGCACTTGCAGCCATGCTGGAGACGACAGCGGTGTCAGTCCTGGCCCCTGACAGCCAGCCCTTCGTCCACCCCCGGCTTTCTTGTTGGCCCAATCTGCAAAATCCTTGATAGAAGCCCCCCTCGCTGGCCCATTCCTTGGTACTGCTGGGAGAACAGTCCCACCTGCAGCACCAGGGGTGGGTGAGGATGGGCCCTCGCCCTGCCATCCCCCCCCGCCATGTGTGGATCGCAGCAGGAGTAGTGGAGTGTAAATCCTTAATCTCCTGGGCCTCTTGCCCCTGTAATATATTGTTCTCCATTTCCCCCAGGGCAGCCTTGTTCCATTGGTTAATTGGAAAGTATTTATCTGTGTCATATTAAGAGCCATTTGGGATAATTGTGAAATTGGCAGCCCCAGCCCCCTTTTGTTTAGACCAGGGTATAATTTGGTTAATTTTAATGTTTTTCTTAACTTTGCCACAAGAAGGCGGAAATTTAGATTCCATTATTTAGCAAGTAGCTCTGAGGAATGTCCTTTGGCAGCAGGGGCATGCGGTGGGGCCATAGAGCTCCTCACAGCCTTGGATCATTCGCTGTGCTGGGCGCATGGTGTCTCAGCCAGGCCTCGAGAGCCGCAAATCTCCATCCTTTCCTGATGTGTTTCTCCTCCCTGCCTGCACCGCACAGCGCCACAAACCATATTTGATAGGCAGTCACTCCAGCACGTTCATCTGTGGAGGACAGAGAGTACAAGAATGGCCTTATTGAGGGTCAAAAGACAGGTCAGTCTAGTTGAGAGTCTGGTCTCCAATGACGAGAACATGGCTACAGAGACCACTGAATGCTCAGGGAACCTTCTCACTTTTTCTAACCATCTGTGCCTCAGAGGCTCCTTGAACCAGGTCTAGCATCTCTGTGTTTAATATTTCCTGATGGATTTCTCTTTTCCAAATGTATCTGAGTGCCTATTGAACCCATCCAACCCTTTGGCATGTGCAGCATCCCGCAGCAAAGAGTTCCACAGTTCAGCTCTAAAATAGGTGAGAAAATTCCTCCTTTTGTCTTTTTTAAACCTGATGCATGAGCACTTTATTGATTCTCCCTAGTTCCTGCAGTGAACAACCATTTCCTATTGATGCTATCTGGGCCGCTCCTGACTGAGTTGGCCTCCAGACTGTGGTCTTCTGTCTCAGCCTTCTCCTTCCAAGCTAAGAGGCCCAGACCATTTCACCTCTCTTTTGGTCATCCTTGTTGCTCTTCTCTGTGGATTGTTTTTCCCCATGGACATTACTTTACCTTTTTATCACTCAGCCACTCAATATCAGGATATCCTTCTGCAGCTCTCCATGTTAGGTTTCTTTTTCAGAGCACTGAGTAATTGGGCATTATAAGGAAAAATTCTTTATCGAGACCATTATGGTGACCAGCACAAGCTCTAGCACAATTTCCTGCCTTTTGCCTTTGCTAAAACAAACCTACCCTTTGCTCATTATTTCACACTCATATTCTATAACAACCGTTTCTTTAACAGCTTTTATTTAGGAGTTATTAGAAATGTTCTTAAAATCGAAGGTCACTCTAGTCACCTTCATCCAGGTGCCTTCAAATAGCTCTAGTAGACTGGAGGCATGAGGCACTGTGAAAGCCATTTGGAAGTGTCTCTCATGTACCATATACCTTCTAACTCTTCATTGCTATTCCGTCAGCATGTCCAGTGATGATGCCAGGGTTTGAGCTTTGAGAGACACCCAATCTGATGAACCTGGCTGCACCAAGAGCCCATTTGTTTGTGGTTAGGGAAGGCTTAAATCTGTTGAAGTGAGCTGTGGCTTGGGGATGGGGATCCATTGATATAATCCTGTTGCTTCAGGGGGAGCCACAGTTGGTGAACTTTCTGGGGTATTTGACGAGACTGGGGACATTTCCTCTCTCACCCCCAGACACTGCTTTCCAAAGGATATTACTTGCCAAGATAAGACAAAACCATCAATGGAGACACTTCCCTGCATGTAGTCCTGTAGCTATGTGTGTGTCCTTTCCAAGTCCAGCTCAGCCCCTCCAGAAAGGATATTCCAGTAGGAATCTGGATTCTGCATGGAAACACTGGGTATTTGTTCTTGTACAACTGTGGGACAATGATTATTTTATTTTTCTGGCATCAATGTTAGGCACAATGAAAGAGGTCTGTAATTCCTGTGCAGCTTTACTGTGTCTCCTGATCCCTTTCCACATAGCCAGGGAACTGATTTCTCAGGTGTTTCAGGGAGTTGTGGGTCATGGGCACTGAAATAAGAGGGACCAGTGAAAAGACTAGCAACTGGATCTGGGGTTCCAGTTAATGTCAAGCTTTGCCTCTTGCAATAACTCCACCTGTGCTTACCTAAACATGGCCCTTTTTGGTCACAGGTCTGGTGCTTTGAGTCTGGGTGATTTTGCAGATAAATTTAGACTGGAGGATAGATTAAAATTTCTAGCCAGTAGAAGAATGATGTTCTTGAACAGACTTCCAAACCGGAAAGTACGGGCAAGGAGCTTATGTTGTTTCTAGATGAAGCTTGATAAGTTAATGGAAGGGATTTTATGACATGACAGGAATGATCCTTGAGTGAAAAATTAAATCATGGGACAATGGGCCTTGAATGTCTCATTTTCTAGTATCTCTGGAAGACTGCTAAGAAGAGAGGCGTTCTTCAGTTCTTGATATTCTTTATTGCGCTATGTTTTCTCATCCCCATGCTACAAATTTTTAGTTAGTTGTCTGAAGAAACCACAAGTTTTCTATCCCCCTGATGCAGCCATGGCTTTTGGTGGAGAAAGGATCTTGCTTTATTTCAGTCCATGTCAGCCCATTCCTGTGTGCCTGTGTGAGCATCTTGCTCACAGTAATATGTTTATTGGACTTGGAGCCACAAAACATTTTGCCTTTAGCTGAACAGTCAGGTCCCTCTGCAATTTTTTCCTTACTTTATGGAATGAAGTGTGTGTTCACCTGGGTTCACCTTGGAGGTTCAATTTTAAAAGTCCTGTGGGCGCAGGGAAAGCAGGTAGATGTTTAGCTACTTTGGTCACTGAGATCATTGCAAGGCATCAAACCCAAAGACTGATGCTGAGCCCCTTGTCCTGCATCCCTCTGTAGAGAAATGAGCATGAATCATGAATAACCTGTGATCTCCCTCCTGTAGATACAGGGGCCTCCTGTAGGTCTTGGTGTGTGTCCTTTCTTCAGCCCATGAACAGTTCAGTTGCTCACTGTAATGGGCACAGCTGCCATGGGACAGTGAGCGAGTGACGCACCTCAGGGTGCTCTCAAGGTTAGGACCACCATGCAGTCATCTTTCATTCAAAGTGTCTCCTGCAGCATGCTGCAAATCCATGGGGTTTGTCTTTTGACTAAAGATGGTTCCCATTTGTAAAAGCTGTTTACCAAGCTGGAGAGGCACTGAGACGGGCTCCCTCCTTGTTAATCATGGGCTGGTTTTGACCACATAGCCTGGTCCTTTGGTCCATACAGCACTGAGCGAGTGCAGCAGGAGATTGAGGAACATCCCAGGTTGGCTACATTTAGATCAAGGAGGTGAAGGGTGTGTGAAACCTATAGAAGGAAGAGTTGAAGCAGAACCTTTCACCCAAGCCCTGTAGCCACTTCCAGCTTGCGGCACCCCACCCATGTCCCGCTCATGGTTTCCAGTCGCAGTGTCTGTGATGTGACAGTTGCAGCTATGCATTTTTCAGAAAATCAGACTGCCCTGGAGACCTCTGCAGGCTTCAGCACCGATCCACAGTGGTAGCTGGGGAGCATAACACACCGGAGCAGAACCCCCTCACAGCACGGTCCTGGAGCCACTGGCCACCAGTCCACTGTCCATCCTCTGGTCTGCAGTCCAACTCCTGGCCCCAGCACTGCTGAGCGTTGGGAGTACCCGCTGTCGGGGACACTGACTCACCCATGAGCACAAGGGATGTCCGTTTGCTGGCACAGGGCCAGCTATGCTGTTTCTGATGGATGTGGTGGAGAGTGTGATGGCTCTGGAATGAAGTGCTGTGGAGCAGGTCCAAAGGTTGAGCAGCACTTCATCCCTGCACACAGGACCTCCGTTCTGTTCCTTCTCATTCTCTTTGGACCTGCTGTGCAGCTGTAGGCACTTTCTGTTGAGTCTTCTCCAAATTAAAGTGTATTTTGACATCATCAACGAGCACAAGACAGGTTATGCACTGGATTCCCTATGGGCGTTTATTACTAAAAGCTTTTACTGGGCAGCTCTGTTAATTTATGCAGTACAGAGGCTCGCACAGGATGTGCACCAAAGCCCATCTGCCCCGTGCTGACAGTCGAGGGCCAGAGAGACAGAGGTCTGGACAAAACCACCCCATAGTTTCGCTAGACTTTGAGCAAGGAGATGCCAGGGTCTGCAGAGATCGGCAGCTGCCCTGCCTTTCCTGGCTTCTTGCTTTCTGGGATAGCCGAAGGCAGAGAGGCTCCAGGTTGCCAAGCTGAAACACAAAGTTGGACGTGACCCCTGTCATCAGACATGTTCTTATTCAGTGTTCAGACCCACAGCCACGGGACTAGAGAGACAACACACAGGGCCTGACCCACCCAACGCGTAGGTCCACACCGTAGTCTGGCTCAGGTTAGTCCCCGCTGCAGCGGGAACACACCCCCCGGGCATAAGTCCTCTGCCAGCAGCCTGGGACCTTTCCCAAAGCCCTGAAGGGTCAAGCTGTGGCCTTTCCCACCCACTGAACGCTCACTGTGCCAACTCAAGCTGGCGAGGCCCCCACGCCGGGCAGAGGGACCGTCCAAGGCCAGCGAGCTGGCCCTGCCTCCAGCTGCACTCCTGTTTGAGAACCGCCTTCATCACTTTATTAATAGTGTTTGTCATTGTGGGTTTGTTTCTTCCCCTCCTTCTGGCATCTAATAAAGAGGCATGGGTCCAGTTTGCGCTCATTTTCCATTTCAAATCTCTGCCATGTTTTCTTTCTTTTAGAAAGATTTTGTTTATTACATTTCTAAAACGTAACAAAATAAGAGACAAAGATCAGACATAACCGCAAATGCCACAAAATTAGGACACGGTTAAACGATGCAGCAATAACCAAAGACATTCAAATGACCTTCTACAAGAGAAGCCGATGCTTGCTCGCAGAAGTGTGGGGAGGCAGCTGCTGGTAGGGTTGCAAGAGTCACAGGGAGCGTCTTTCAGGGGTGGCCGACCACAGCTAGACCTGCCTGGTGGCCGCATTGCCTCAATCCACACGCAGGAACCTGAACTGGGAGGTGGGCTCCACTGGCCGGTAGCAGTTGTGCTGGGGAGGGAGCGGCGCTGGGATGCGAGCACGTTGCACGAACCCAGCGTGGTGTAATGCCGAGTGATCAGGGCAGGCAGACCTGGGCCCAGCACTGAGATACGGAACCGCGTGGGGGTCCTCTGCCAGCATCTTGCTTTTGTGCTTCAGGGCCCCCCACAGGCAACCGGCCTTTCTGGTGGAGGACTCCAGGCTGACGAGTCCGGCACAGATCTCCATGTCAGTAAGTTTTTTTCCTGAACGCAATGCAATGCTATGAGAAAACTCCGCCTGGATGTTTTGGACATTTGTGCCTGGGAGCTCAGGAGTCTCAGAGCAGGATGGATAAGCCTGCTGTAGGGCCTGGCCTCGGGAGCCCCCCACGCTCCATTGAAATGAGAAACCTGCTCCTTCTGTCGCTGTCAGAGCCATGTAGAGTAGAAGCAGTGTCAGTGTTAATGGCAACAGTGATGCTGGTAATGTTAAGTACCAGGGAACAATTCCAGAGACCAGGGATTCCCATCTCACCAAAAAAGGTGAAAGACACGTTTTGGCTGGGGCTGGATTCAAATCGAATTCTGAAAACAGTGCTGTTTCCTCAGAATTAGGAGGATGGTTTGTCCTTTGTAAACCGTCCAGGTTGCATTGCCACTAGCAGAAGCAGCTAATTGCTAAACACTTATAAATAAACCAAAATCAAATCAAATAACAGTTTAGAAATAAGTGCTACTTCTATCAAAAGCCTCATCCTGCCTGTACCCTTATTCCAAAACGGCTGCTGGGGACGGGGCTGTCCCCAGGTGTGCAGGGCCCTGCATCCAGTGTCTCGGCAGTAACCACAGTGACGCCAGCGCCGGCACACAGGGCTCACGAGTCAGACCCGGACAATTCACAAGATTAGCCGAAAAGCAGTTTTGCAAACAGAACAAGCATCACGAACAAATCTGAGGCTGATAGCCGCTTTTTGAGCCTTTTCGGCATACTTAGAACATTATCACTTATTTTAAGATTTTTAAGTTTATTTTAAGATTACTTTAAAACCTACAAGCATGTCCCAGATTCATAAGGAGGTGTTTTATCTAACTCAGAACTGTTTGCATGTGTTTTCCAGTAAAGTTATAGCAGTATTTTTAACAGACTGTTTTGCCAGGAAATAGCCCCAGATAAACGAGCAGGGCCAAGAACTGGTGGCAAATGCCAGGCAACATGGGAACTGCAGCCCTTAAGTACTTCCAATCTCAAGCCAAATGCAGAAACCACAGCCACAGGTGACAAAACTTGAAGTGCTGGTGGCAGCGGGCAGTGGCAGCGCAGCCTGTGTAACAAGGGCTTGTAGCCCCTGTGCCTTGGCCAGGGCTAGCCCACCATCAGGGCAGAGGCTGCGGGTGACTGTGCGGCGGCTCAGCTCCCAACCCAACTTCTCCATCCATTTCTGGGGACTGTAGGGGGCAGAGTTACAGCTTTGGCCTTCGGGGTGTTTGCGTCTCTTTCTCAGCATGGACTGAGGTTGTGAACAGGAGAGCAGGGTGGCTTTGGTGGGAAGGGACCTGCTCACAGGGGTCAGGGATCAGCCCAGGGCACTAGGGAAAAGTGCTGGAGTCCCCACAGGGCTTGTGTCGTGTGGCATTAGGCAACATGAAGTCTGCAGGGAGGCCAAAGTACCAGCCCTGGCTCTGCCATCCGTACTTTCAACGCTGTTGCCACAACTAGGCCTGAATAAGCTCCATGCAAGAACAGGAGCTGAGACAGCTGGAGTGCTCAGACTCCCAACACATCCACATGAAGACGTGTCCTCGGTCCATCCAGAAGTTAAATTTTACTCCTGTGCCTCCTGCAGTCAAGCTGCTCCTTCTTTTAAAGCTCTCATTCTTTCTCCCTATGTGGATGTCTCTGTTTTTCCCCCTTTCCCTCTGGAGCTTTTGCCGTGTGCGTCTGGAGCACGGCACAATGTCCCAGCATTATCACCGCCATCCATCCCTTACACCACCATCCATCACTCACACCCGTCCTGTGGATGGCTCCTGTTTGCAGCGTGCTGGCTGCAGGGACATCTTTCCCTGGACGGTGCCAGGAGCTGGGGCTGCCTCTGTGCCAACGCAGAGCCTGTGCGGAAGAGCAGCGGGGCTGTAAGAGAAGGTGTCAAAACTTGAGGACCATGAGCATAAAAGGGGTATCGTCTCCAACCTGTCTCAGCACTGAGCTTATCCATACTGGCTGGCTCTCCGGCGGGCCTGTCTCTTCCCACCGCCGACACAGGGAGCGCTGGCTGGATGAGACACCTAAGTATGGTGCTGGTCAGTCACAGGGCTAATAATCCGCTTGCACGGAGATTTTCCAAAATTCCCAGCTCTCTTGGGCAATGTGATATACAAGTTGGCAGGGGGTTGGACTAGATGATCTCCAAAGGTCTCTTCCAACCCCTACAATTCTGTGATTCTGGGAAGTTCTCAGAGTTTCACTCCCGACCACGCCAGTGCCGACGATGTGCCCGCTCTGTTGCAGCATGTGACGTGGGGAGGGCTTGCTTGCTTGCTTCTGGCTGTAGAGCGACTAGGGCTGTAATAAATGAATGCCGTTTGAAGCAGTGAGAAAAGGTTTTTTTCAAGCTGCTGTGAAAGAAGAGACTCAAGCAAAGCTGGGACTGTGGGTTGAACACCCTGGAATAATCACTGGAAGTGGCACAGAATGGCCATCGTCTCAGCAAGCCTTAGACCTCTCCATTTGCATCCATCACACAGGGTCTTTTTATAGCCCGTGGGGAGAAATGGGGGTTTAGGGAGCAGATCATCTCACCTGCTCTTTAGCTCACAGACAGACAGGATGATCGTGCCCTAGAAATTCCTGTTTCACCCTGGTGAATGCAAAGGCTGCTGCGAGTGCCTGGCTCCAGTGCCTGCACTTGCACCGCAACATTTGGTCAGAGGGATGAGAGATCCCTGAGAGCTGCACCGTCACCGACCTGAGACATGCTGTTCTCAAGGCCCTGGATGTTTATGGAGACTGTTGGTGCTCTGGGTCGGATCAGACAGCTGGCAGTGGGCACAACTCTGGACTTTGCACAGATGTCAGCTGAGGGGTTTTGTGTAGCACAGGCGTCCTCCCAGTTCCCCTGAGAACACTCATTGTTTAGCAAAGGTTTCAAGCTGGTACCTTTTGGAAGGTTAATACTGACCCGGTATTTAAAAATCACTCTAAAAAAGGTCTTACAGAAGCAGCAGGCAGACATGGAACAGGAGGAGTGCTTTGCATTGGCTTTTCTATACAGTTAGTCGCTCAGAAATGTCCCTGTGGGCTCACCCCAGATCCCATCCATGCTACAGGCTCTGCCAGACGTGCCCACACGTCCCGTGGTCACGGGCACTTTGCAAGCAAGGGAAGAAGGTAGCAGTAACCTCAGTTCTGCAGCACTGCAAGCAGGAGGACAAAGAGGGCTGACAGCTCTTTGGGATGCCCAGCTCTTTGGAGCTCCCTCCAGGGAGACACCTCCTGCCAAAATGTTAGGCTCCAGCTACACCACTGTGCCGACCCATTGCCCCGGCAGCCTCACGTTCTTGTGATGTTCACCACGTGCCATACGTGTGTATAGTCAATCAGCCTAATTTTTAAGGTTCTCCTCAATTCTGACATCTTCTGTGTTTGTCTTCCCTTGCTACCACTTCATGACAACACCTGCAATGTTCTACATGGTATGTCCTCTTCACACTAATAAATTAGCTTCTAGGTGCTACTACAGTGCGATAAATTACGTTACAGGGGTCACACCAGCCTGCCTGTGCTCACAGGGAAGCACGAGGGAGTCCCTGTCCTGGGAAGGGCCCTTGGGTGCCAGCAGATGTGCCACGGACATGGATGCACAAGCAGGGAATTAGTTCTCCAGGAATTTGCCCTGGTGAATCTGATCACTATGAGTCCACATTAACTTTAAGATCAATTATTTCAGAAGCGTACAACTTGTCAGTCTGGTTCTCCCCCAGATATTCTCAGCCTATTTAGAGGACTGACAGAGAAGTGGATCTTGGCAGCATCTGGGGCAATAACCTATTTCCTGATCGCCACTTCCTCTTCTGTTTTTCATCACTTAAAGCTTCATTGTATGAAAAATGAAGGAGAAATTACTACTTTTCAAAATAGCTTGAGGGGATGGGGCTAAGGCCAGAGCTGAGATGCTCTCCTGAGAACAGCCCCTATCTCTCATCATCTTCCCCAGGCTGAATGCCAGGGGTTGTCCTGGATGAAGACAGCTGCCACTTTCCATCACTGGGGTCTTTACTGCCATCTCAGGCCACATGGCCTTTGGGCAGCTTGGAGCTGATATCAGCGCTGGGAATTTCGAGGCTGGGAAGGAGATCCTATCCTAAAACCCCTGGGGGTGTGAAGAGTTGGCAAACCTTGCTGAGCATGGGGATCACAATGTGACCAAATACTAGGCGAGTTTGCCTCCAGTGAAGATTTCACGGCATCATGTTTGCACAGCTCTGTTCACTGGGTCTTGGCACTGGCCCCACAGAGGGGTTTCACAAGAAGGTCCATGGTGTAACGCATCTGTGGAGGGGGGGTATCCAGGCTTGTGGCAGGGTTCCTTGGTTTGTTTTCCATTCACTGGGGAAGTCCCCTGGCTGCCTTTCCAGGTGCTCCTCCTGAGCTGCAGCTCCTTGCGTGGATATTGCAGTGGTGAGCAGGTCAACTCTCCAGGCCATGGGAGGAATGTGAAGGTCTGTGGGAAACAGCCTGTAGGCTCCAGACCATGTCACCGGCCTCCGCGCCATCACGGGATGCGGCTTTCTGCGTCCCTGAGGAGGCATGAGGGAGTTCAGTGAGGGGAATCACGCAACAGGGACATCGTCTGCAAGGAAAACAATGAGATAATACCAGTGGTGCGTTCCCTGGCAGCCACGGGGTGGTCTCAGAGAAGCAAAGGTCTCTTCTTTTTCTGGGTGCAGGGGCAAGAGGTCAGAGTTGTCTTCTGCCTTGCCAAACATGATGTGGCTCTAAGGAGGACCAGGCAGGTTCCTGCTGGAGCTCGTATGTAGCAGAGTTTGATCAGCATCTGCAACAAGACAGTGCAGGACATTTGCCCATGGGAATCCAGAGCTACTCCTACTGTCTGAGCACTGTAAACATCAGCTAAAACACACAAAGTCCATGTTATCAGCAACATTCCTGCAAGCAGAAGCCCAGGAATACAAACACACCACAACAAACACGTGAAGAATTTGATAAGGCTGAACTGCATCTCTGAACATCTCTCTCCTGGTTTTTCTCTGGGTATTTAAAGTTTTATGGTAGGTCACGATTGCTTAAGAGGCACTGCACATGCATTAGAGCTAAACGTATTTGCTTCCACTTCACCCCCAGACAGAGCAAACAGGAAAGCAGGGAAGGATTTAGATGAATCCAGTATCTGAGGAAGTGCAAGCTACGCTCATTCCCATCTTGGTGCAGGCAGGAGGTGGCACAGGGGAAAAGGTGAGAAGGTGGAAAGTGAAGATTAGAAGTCTGGGTCCATGCTGGGCTGGGGGTAGCTGTGCAGACCATCAACGTTGCATCATGGTAACCTAAGCAGGAGCCAGCCTTGTGGAAGTGTCATCCATCAAGCCATTTCTAAAGGTTAGAAGCAAAATGCCTCTTGGGGTGCTGTGGCTGAGCCTACGCAGGCTACAGGCAGGAGCCAGGTGCCTACAAACGGGCGTCTCAAGCCTGTAGAGATGCCTCAGGTCCAGCTGCCGTTGGCTCTGGATCCTATCTGCCAGTCGAGCACGGGTATCTCAGGCAGTGCTGGAGGCTTATGCCCAGACACTAGGATTAAGCCGGGAGCCCTGCATGCTTAATGTGACAGAGAGACTATCCATCTCCTTTTTTTCCTTTTTTTTTGGATTGCTAAGGTGTACTGCAGGACTGCAGTGGCACTGAGCAGAGGAAGAAGTGGCTGTCCCTATGTTAGATCCCAGCGTGGGGCACAAGAAGGGTCTTGTGTTGCTCTAACGAGTGGCAGATCCAATTTCTGGTGTGCACCTTGGCACAAAGCTCACTCCTGGAAAGCCAGAAAGAAGCTTGATCCAGCTTTTGCTTGATGTGTGAGACCTGAGATGTGGAAGGGGATGGCTGAGACATGGACAGTGAATTTTTCAGTTAGGAATTGTCCAGCCCAACAATGTTTTTGTTGGAAGATGAGCTGCTGAAGCCAAAGCCGTTTCTCAGGGAGATAGATCTAAAGTTTCTCCGCACTTCTTAAAATCATTTGTTTAAAAGTGTTAAAAAAAAAAATATTTTGGAATTATACAGTGAAAAATTATGAGTGACCTGCTACCCCTTTTTCTCTTGTTTATTTTGCAATATCTTCCCACCCCAATTTGGGATAAGGGAAACCTGTAAAAATCACAGAAAGTTTTGCTGTGTGGGAAAACGGCTTCCTCCCAGCTGTGACAAACTCAGAGCAGCCTGCAGAGGCCCCGGTGACGTGCATGTGGGTGGACGGTGTGCTGGAGCTCTTCCTCCAGTTAACGCCGGGTGATTTCACAACAGCACCTCTGCAAAGCCCAAGTAGCACCAAGCGCCCAGGCTGGATAAGGGCAGCGACAGCTCAGGGTTTAGCCCTGATGCTCAGCAGTTTTCAGCTGTGACCCTGCCTGCAGGTTGCTGGTGGTGGGCTGTGGACAGAGGGACAGAGATAGGAAGGCGAACAGCAGACACCCAGACCCTTGCTGTGATGGATGGTGGGAACTGGGGTGGTGTCGTTCTCCTGACAGCCAGCTTTTAGGCAGATCTGGTCTTGCCAAGCTGCCCTCAGGCATGGGCCACCTCTTCAGTGAGTTGCCCTGGCTGCATGATGGGGCATGCTGAAGCCCGAAGAGCATGCAGCCATGCTCCCAGTCTGTACCACTCGCCAGGGATGTGCCTGTGCTGCACTTGCCTCAGATTACGGTTTCCAAACCCTCTCCCTCCGTGCAGAAACATTCACTCCCAAAGAGCAGGACTGCAGGTCTCCGGGTGTCTGGGCAGCACAGAGGACCTCCCAGGGCTGCAGGCTGGCACAATCTTCAGCCGACATCTCCCCCAGCAGGACAACCCCAAAAGCGTGTGTGGTATCTGTGGCCCTGAGCTGGCTGCCCGGGAGGTGGGGGAGCAGGGTGAGGGGAGAAGGGCAGCCCGTCTGGGCACACTGCTCCATTACCTCCTCCCATAACGGCGTGAGTGGGAGGAGGGCAGCACCCAAGGGTGTTTGCCCAGAGCGGTCAGTCCGCAGGGCAGCGCCAATGCAAGCTGTCCACGTCGTAGCCCCAAGCTCGGCAGCAGGAGGCTTAAGGGACACAACGAGTGACAGTCACTGGGAACACGTGAGCACCCTACGCTGCAGTGACTCAAAGTCAAGGAAGGGAATATGTGAGATGGTGCCATGGGTGGCACGGCCTGGCCATACCCAAAAGTCCTCAGGTACCTCTCCTGGTCAGTTGCTGCCCCAGCAGCAGTCAGGAGAAGAGTCCATCCAGCCTGGCCCATTTTCCAGGGACTCAGGGCTGACAAAGGGCTCCGGCTCCCTCAGTGCCAAGCTCAGCACCCAGATCCAGGCTCCGTGGACCATGGGCCTTTGTGACCCTTGTGCTTTCTCCCTCTTCTGCGCTACACTGGAGCTGAAGAGTTGGTTCCCGTGCCCTCACTTTGGCCTGAAGAGCACTGGGAAGCGGCAGTGGGATGCAGGCATTGCATCTGCCAGGAAACCTGTGCCTTTTCCTGAGGAGTAATAATGAGATGAAGTGTGTGGCCCTTGAGGATCTGCGCTGACTTAGCCCAGGAAGAGATCTGGCTGGGTAGACTGCGGTTGTCTGACCAGATTGGCAGAGGCTGCTCTCAGAAGACCCTGGATTGATATGTGAACCAAAGTCCTTGGGAAAGAGACACAGCCAAGCCCCACTTGGGCCTTTATGGGTGGGCAGGCACATCTGGGGGGAAGCGAAGCTGATCCTCATCCGTGCTACATTGCTCTCTCGACAGAAGGCGGGGAGGCTTGTAAACCCAAGCATCTGCTCTGGAGGATCTCCAGTGTCTTACAAGGAAGTACCCATGAGCTGCCATGGTAGTCCAGCTTTATGAATTTAATATTTATAGGCAGAGAGAGATGGGCCATGGCCTGTACTGTGTATAGCCTTGCAATTTATGTGTTGGCAGCAGTGGTTGATGGGAGATGTGCTCTGAGGCTCAAAAGTGTGCTTAAGCTTTGTAAATACAATCAGTTCAGGCTGAAGTGAGTGAACAATGTGGAATGTTTTGAGGCCAAATTTCACTTCAGAAAAAAAACACCATTGGGCCAGTGGTACTTGAGTGTGTTGTGAAGCATGCGTCTCCGGGGCTGCAGCGTGACCTCCTGGCTCAGGCAGTAAGGACCCCAGTACTCTCACTGCAAATTAAAATGTTGCATATGCTCCGAGTGCAAAAAGATTGTACACAGTGCCTGTAAGAAGCCTTCCTGAAAGACTCTTGCCTCTGCTGGTGGTCTTGCAGCTTCAGCACTGGATGTCTGGCTCACGCTCTCTATTTTTCAAAAGCATTAATAATCATAATCCATATAAAACTGTCATATTGGTTCAACATGTACGTCACCAAAGCCCTGACTAATTTATCAAAGATTTAGTGTTCAGTTGAACAAAGTCTCATTTTTGTAAGCAGATGCAGTTTGCTGGATTGTCCTATCATCACCCACTGTTTCCACTTGAAAGATGCATCGTATCAGCAACTTCTAAAAGTTAAAAAAATGTACATTTTAAAATAGTAATGTAAACACTTATTGCATGTTCAGTGTTAGCCATGAATTAAATAGAGCTTAAGGGCTAATGCTGCTTGTGTCAAAGTGGGTCTGCAGCCCTACAGGCCCCAGAGGGTGGACGTGCAGCAGACTGGTGGCCCATCACCGTGCTGACGGTGCATTGCATAGCAGTTGCACCACTAGAAATAAGACCGTAAGCTACTCAAGGGAGCTAAAAATGCTCAAACAGAGGTGGAAACTGTGACTGTCAGTCCAAATATGTGGCACACAGCACTGCCCTGGCCTGTCTGGATGCCTGCAGGGCTGTTTCCGTCTGTAGTGGCAGCATGTGAGACTTTGGTAGGAATAGTTGAGCACAGGAGATGGGCAAAGAGCTGCAAAGGCGAGTGGAGAAGGCAGTGGTGGGAAGCAGACAGCAGAAAGGAGGGTCTGGTGTGGGCCTTTGCTCAGGTAAGGGCTGAGTTTGGATCAAGCGTGGTTCTGCGTTTTGTTTCAGAGCGGCCCCAGCAGGGTTGGGTATGGGGTATGGACACAGTCTGTCCCAGGCAATGCACATAAGGACAGGTTTTTGTCTCACCTGCAAAGGAATAAAGTGACCCAGGCACCTTTGGAACCTCCTCCCCGGCCAGTGCATCCACCCCATGGGCACCCTACGTGGGATCTCCCAACAATGAACCAGTGTAAAGCAAGACAGAAGGACGCAGTGGCTGACCTGTGGCCAGTGGGACACAGCCGTGGGGGGACGGTTAGGGCAGGTGGAGCTGGTCAGTGAGATGGATGGGGAGGAGAAAGCAGATGGCAAAATCCCTGCTGGTGCAGGGTAGGAAGAGGGGTGTGCGACAGTCCTGGCACACGTAGCATGCAGGAGATGGTATCGTATACAATGCACTATTCTTACTTCCTTATACAGTAAATTGGTAACTTTTTTGTATTAAATCAGATTTTATCACTGAGTCAATCTTGCACTTTTCTATTCTTGTTCTCTACAAATGACCTTTTTTAGCTCTCCTCAGCTCTTTCCTGATGGGACTCATTAGGAGCTGGTGCTGATTCTTACAGGCATTCACTTTCACTTAGCATCTGGAGATTTTTTTTGGACAATGCTTTGTTGAAACGGTCCTTGCAGTTTTCTTCTGTGCTTAGTATCAGCAGCTCCTCCTGGGTCATGTGCCTGCATCCCACAAAGACATTTGGCGTGAGTTGACTCCTTCCCCTCCCTGTTTCGGGCGAGATACGGGTGTCATCAAGGAGAGCACCTCCTTGCCCAGATGTTTTGTACAAGCACAACCCGAATTTGCAGATTTTCCTGATGTATTTTGATGGTATACCCCACATAAACCTCAGAGTAGAACAATGTGGTAAATAAACAAACAACTCCTCTCATCCTTCAAAAACTCTCAAAAATTTTTATCTAACCTGATTGGATTCTTCATAAGCACTTTAACCCTACCACGTGTGCTAATGAAAACTTGGATGTCAAAGAATAATTTTTCCATGCGTATTTTACTTTGCAGGGTGTTTGTACGCTTCCTGATGTAAAACCTGGCCGTTATTTGCTATTTGTCGTCTGCTATCTGCATCATGTAGTTAGCGGCCTGTTCTGTGGTATGCGGAATCACTTCTCTCACCCAGTTTTCTCAGCAAACCAGGGCCTTACATAAAGGAAGATTGTTCTCATTTGTAGATCTGTTCTGTATTTCTAACAGTTCAAGAGCTCTCTCATGTGGGTGCCCCATGACTGTGCTTTTTTTGTAATACCCCTGGCTTTCTGCAAATATTCTGTGCTTACTGGTGGAAATTCTTCCAGCAAAGCAGCCGCAGATGCAGACCCAGCAGATAAGGTGAATAGAATGGAGCAGGCCACAGGGAACCCTGAAATCTTCGCCTGCAACATTTCCAACACAGAAGAACAGATGGAATAATTAGTTGTCTGTGGTCTGATTGTTTCACAAATGCCCGTCTTTGTTCACCATTCCAAGGGTTGATTGGGGGCTCCCTCCTTACCTGCTCCTCCTCTCTTCCAGAGGTTGCTTTGGTGTCTGCTTCTCTACCTGATCATCCAAAGTGGAGCAGCCAGAATCTGGACCAGTCCCTTCAGGCACGGGGATGAATGGTGTGATCAAACAGGATCGCTCGGACCACAAAAGTGCACCCAGTGGAAATGAAGAAGAAAAGGCACCCAGAGAAAAGGCTGCCAGCGAAGTGAGAGATGGCACCAAGCTCCAGCCACCACCCTTTGCGGAACGGAAGAACGGTAAGTTCCTTGCCCAGTGGGGTCAAGAGAGGGGAAGTGAGACTGGATAGGTGCTGGTTTAGCATCTCTAACACATGCTGGGTTTGTGGTTCATCATTATTTTTATGGGTCGTGCTTTGGAGGGTGTTTCTGATGGCAACATTTTGAGATTTAATGGAAGTGCCTCAGCTCAATATTTCTGGGTCAGCCTTAAATGCTCTTCTCAGACTTGAGGCAGTTATCATGTTCTTTGCAATCCACGTGTTTGGTATAATATTGGTTGAAACGTAGCATTTCAAGGTCTTAGGAAGAGACTGATGTTCTGGCTGTAGTAATGGGATTTGCTGGGGATTTAGGGTGATGTAAAGTTGATCAGTGGAGAAGAAATGGAGAGGGTATTCTGTTTGCAAAGCTGCTGATAGACCTGTTCTGCTCTCACAGAGCACTGGGTGCTTCAGATAACCTTGCCTTCAGCAAAATTGCTTCAGATCAATGTAACCGAGAGCAGAGTTTGGCCTGGGCCTCTGCAAGGGTCATTTGCGTTTCCTTGGCCATGGGTCCAGAAACTAGTCTTGCTGGCAGATGTTGATCTGAGTTTCAGTAGGGATCTGTTGGTAGAAAGCTTATGGACAAAAAAACCCACAATTCAGCCTGCACAAAGCATGCTCAGGCTGAGGAGATGTTTGCCATTTCTTTCAGGCAACTGTATAATATATGAAATGAAGAAAATTCCTTTTGTGCACTCTAAGGCTTTCAACATTAAGTCCTCAAAATATCATGTAATGTGAAAGTGCAGCTCGAAGGCACTATTTTTGCTTTGTGTCTTTGATTGTTTGCATTATTGTACAGGACCCAATTTTTCTCGATCACTATAAATCAGAAATAATCCAAATGATGTCATCATGGCAGTGTACGGGTGTCAGAGTGGAGTAAAACAGCAGAGAACCAGGCCCAGAGGCTGCCCAGACTAAGTCACACCCACGAGGGCACTTCTTTTCTGCAGTCTCAGGTGTCAAAGTATACCTAAGATACTATGATAACAATGGGAAAGATGACGTTGACTTGTAAAAGGGGCAGAGTGAAGACTGTTTGGTGATGCATAAAATTCACATTTCCTCTGTGGCTTTCACATCCTTATACTTTGCATCCATTTTCCCACATGATTTTTGTTATGGGAAGGCAAAGAAAGAGACATCTCCAGGTGCTCACAGGCAAAAGCTGCCCCGGCACCACGAGCATCTACCTTGACACTGACCCTGTGCCGGGGGCTCGTGCGCCCCAGGGTGGTTGCTTGGTGGCCCACTGGGGCATGGCTTCACCCCTGCAGCCCCTCTACGCTGGGCTGTTTGCAGAATCTCTAAGTGAAAAGAGCCCCCCACAGTCTGGGCATCTCTCCAGCCCTTTGCTCTTCTCTTTTTGCTGCTTTTCCCTTTCTTTCACACATTTCGACAGAGCAGGGGCTGGGGTCTTCCTGCCTTCCCCGTTTGGGAACAGCCGTCTCCCTTCATCTCACATCATCTCAGGAGCTGGCGGGCCCACCAAGTGTCACGCATCTTGTGTGGCAGCCAGGCCTGCCTTTGATGTCACAATCTCTGGTGTGACAGCTCCTGCAGGGCTGGTGGAGCAGCCTGATGAGGACCCGGGGGGCAGAAGGGGAGGGAGGCATCCCTCGGCCCCACAGGCTGCTCTCCGTAGCGGTACACAGTGGTCACCTCCCTTTACCCTGCAGGATACTGCAGAGCCCTGAAGCAGATTTGTCCCCAGTGAGGGCAGAGTCTCCCTGTCTTGCTCAGTGCCATTTGTTGGGCTGGCACAGCAGGGACCTTCTACCCCATCCCTCCACCACAGGGTGGAGGGTCAGTAGTTGGGATTGCTGTAAGGAAAAAGCAATGTGTCAGTGTCTCCTCATATCCCACCTCCAAGAAGGGCACTTGTACAGCTGTATTCACCACTCCCACCCTCGCCCCTCACCCCATGGATACATGGGGATAAGCAGCAGGAGGAAGCGGAGATCCAGCATCCAAGATTAAAGAATTACAGAATCATAGAATCATAGAATGGTTTTGTTTGGAAGGGACTTTAAAGATCACCTTGTTCCAACCCCCCTGCCATGGACTTCTTCCTCTACATCAGGTTGCTCCAAGCCCCGTCCAACCTGGCCTTGAACACCTCCAGGAATGGGACAGCCAGTTTTGTTTAATATCTTCATCGATGATCTGGATGAGGGGATTGAGTGCACCCTCAGTAAGTTTGCAGATGACACCAAACTCGATGGGAGGGTTGATCTGCTTGAGGGTAGGAAGGCTCTCCAGAGGGACCTGGACAGGCTGGATCGATGGGCCAAGGCCAACTGTAGGAGGTTTAATAAGGCCAAGTGCCGGGCCCTGCATTTCGGTCACAACAACCCCCAGCAGCGCTCCAGGCTTGGGGCAGAGTGGCTGGAAAGCTGCCCAGCAGAAAAGGACCTGGGGGGGCTGGTGGACGGCCAGCTTAACATGAGCCAGCAGTGTGCCCAGGTGGCCAAGAAGGCCAACAGCATTCTGGCTTGTCTCAGGAACAGCGTGGCCAGCAGGAGCAGGGAAGTGATGGTGCCTCTGTACTGGGCACTGGTGAGGCCTCCCCTCGAGTGCTGTGTTCAGTTCTGGGCCCC
>VXBH01000320.1:15893-62283 GCA_013400035.1 Rynchops niger | reverse complement strand
TCCAACCATGAAGATTCTGTGATTCTCTGGGCAACCTGGGCCAGGGCCTCATCACCCTCACAGCAAAGAATTTCTTCCTAATATCTAATCTAAATCTCCCCTCTTTCAGTTTAAAACTATTACACCTCATCCTATTGCTACAGTCCCTGACAAAGGGTCCCTCCCCATCTCTCCTGTAGGCCCCCTTCAGGTACTGGAAGGGGCTACAAGGTCTCCCTGGAGCCTTCTCCAGGCTGAACACCCCCAACTCTCTCAACCTGTTTTCATAGGAGAGGGGCTCCAGCCCTCTGATCAACTTTGTGGCCTCCTCTGGCCCCGCTCCGACAGCTCCATGTCCCTCTGCCGTTGGTGCCCCAGCGCTGGAGGCAGCACTGCAGGGGGGTCTCACCAGAGCGGAGCAGAGGGGCAGAATCCCCCCCTCACCCTGCTGCCCACGCCATTGGGGATGCAGCCCAGGAATTATGGCACTGAAGGAGGGAATGCCTGGGAATGAGTCAGGTGAAAGGGACGTAACTGCCATCTGTTATATTTAGGGATCTTCCAAGGCATGTAAGGCCTCTTGAACCCAAATGGTGGCATGCTAGGACTGCTGCTAATGCTATATTTCAAGGAGAAGCAAGTGCAAGTTGTGTGACCCCCACCTCCACCTGCCCTGTAGCATCCCATCTCCTGAGGGTACAGGGTGTGCACACCTCAGCCAGGCACGATCTGGCCCCTACCCCGATCTTTCCAGCAGAGCCCTCCATCTGCGGTCTGGGGATTTGTGGTGGTTCGGTGGGCATTGGACAGACACACGTCTGTCAAAGGCACAGCTCCTCAGAGAGGACCAGCTCCTGCCCGAGTCTGAACTTTCAAACTGCAGTCTTTATTTGATTTAACTTTGATTTAATAAAAACAGTCTAGCTAGAATATTTTTAAATAGGAAAACAGTCTTTTTAACTCTAGTATTACTCAAAAATGGCTCAGGGGATTTAATTTAAATTTGTAAAAATAAATCAACTTTGAGCAAGAAGAAAGCCCATTCAGCAGGACCTACAAAAACTCAGGACTGGATGCACAGGCCCAGGAAAACAGAAACTTCTGTCCCTACCACAAGCAGGAATCCTGACATCTTCCTGCCCAGCTGTACCCCCAGCCCCTGGCCTTTTTCTCGCCTGGGATGATACCATGTCAGGCTGCACTTTTACCGTGACAGTGCCAAATCCCAGAGAACATAGTATTTATGTGCTCAATGACAACTTCTCCTCCTAATTTCTGGTCCGCACTGTCCTGAACTGGACAGAGCTGTGAACGGTTGTCTTGGAAGAGCCCGTAGCAAGCGTAGCTGTGAGTCTTCCTAAATTCACTAGTAACCCTGGGTTTAGAGATGAGATCTTCCTAGATTTCCCGCCTACCCATTGCGCATGCACCTTAGCTGAGCAATGGACCCGTGGGCTCTTGCACTTCTGTCTTGCCAGAGAGAGGCACTTTGAGCTCAACGTGGTGACTTCACCCTCTCAACAAATGCTCTAACCAGCCCATTTCGCCTGTCCACGTAGTGAGACCGTTGAGTCGCAAGGTCAACGCGTGGCATCTCTCGGATTGAGGACACACAGTGTTTTGCCCACACG
This sequence comes from Rynchops niger, assembly GCA_013400035.1. Classification (NCBI taxonomy): domain Eukaryota; kingdom Metazoa; phylum Chordata; class Aves; order Charadriiformes; family Laridae; genus Rynchops; species Rynchops niger. The sequence continues at coordinate 60,673 of VXBH01000320.1, read as the reverse complement.
CCTGTTCCTCACAGAGCTGGTTTGGTCGCACACAAAGGCGGGTACAAAAAGCAATAACTCATGATGCAGTGAGAACATGGGCCCCTGCATGGCACTGGGGTTCCCAGCAGCCGGCTCCCTAGGGTGCTGGAGCCTTCAGCCTGGGAACAATGAGGGAGAGAGCCCCATTGTGGAGGTACTGGAGGTCATCACACCCTGATCCAGAGGTGGCTGTCACACCGCACACTTGTACTTTATCTGTGGCAGCTGTGCCTTGGGAACAGCTGCACAACGTTTTGCCCTCCAAAACTGTCTTAGTGTGTGTGCTCAACGTGTGGGGAGTTAGGTATCCTCTGGTACAGCCCAGAGATACCAAAGTCCTTGGCTTAGAGCTACTGCCCCTTGCTTCCTGCTCTAGGACTCTGACAGTGAGATGTGTTTCACTTATGGAGTTATCTAAGTGTGAAACATCCTGTCTGATCTGATGAGGTTGCTTTGCCTCAGAAACTGCCCAGGATGGGCTCAGTCCCCTCTGGAGGGTCCCATTTTTTTCCAGTTACTATCAGAATTAGGTGACCAGTTCTGACCAAGACAGCCTTTAGAAAAGAGATTAATTCTACCCATTTGTCTCCAGTTACGTGTCTCCAAGTTTGGGTGTCAGAGCTCCCACTGCAGGCGATGGATCTAGTCCAGACACAGGTGGCCAGAGGCCACCGACTGGCTACTGCAGTCAGGAGAGCTGAGGAGTTCCCCTTGTGCCTACTCTGGTTCAGCAGCACGTTTGCTAACTGCTCATAGTGTTTCCACACAGGTTTCCCGTTGCTGATTTTGGAAAATAATGTAGTTAAATTCTGTTTATTTGTGTAGTGAAATAGACCTTCTGACCACCAGCTCCTTTAGCCCCCTGCAACAAAGGGGAGGATTTTCAAGTGCCCATCTGGTTTGCGTTTAATGTAATGTGCAGAAAGGTTGCACATTTTCAGGGCCCGTGTTCATAAGTAGTAGATTGTACAACAGTTTATTACACAAATGGAGCTTTTTATTGCTGGGCTTTGTTGAGCTGCCAGTTGGGATAAAAAAAAAGTAATGTGCTTCGTAGTCCCTATCAAGGAAAATTAGAAAGCATTAAATTCTGCTCAAACTATCAGCCATCGGTGAGCTGGTAATCAAATCCAGAAAGGCTGGTGGGAGGTCAAGACTTTCTTGCTGTTGGTGTTTCTGAATCAATAACTACTATGAAAGACATGTAAGTGAAAGAAAAAAGAAAAAAAAAGAGTGAGAGATGTCTGACCTAGAAGTCATCACAACATCACAGTGCATAGGCCAGTAGAGGCAAGATACGTACAGGTTTTGGGGAGAAAACCCCACATAGTCTCTGCGCAGTCCTTGTGGCAAGCACGTGTTTTAGTTTAAATCTATATTGGAATGGTTATTAAATTACTATCTAGTCCCAAACAAAATCTAGCCCTTGTTCCACATAGCCAGGTAAGAGGTGTATCTACAGGAAGATTTTCCAAATTACCTTTGGATCCAAATCAAATAAATATTGCAAACACTGTATTGAACCCAGGTGATACCTAATCCGCAATGAAATATCAGCCTGCAGCCTTGAACTGCACAGCCCAGCCTTAATGCCACTTAAATCAGAATGTAAGAACTAAAAGAATTTCAGGAATCCAATGATACAAACTGTATTTTTAGAGCTGTGAGTGACTTGTGAGAGTGAAACATTGCAGTGACTAAAGATAGCACAAGTAAGGTTTTCCATGATTTATCGCAAGAACGCTCACAGTAAGTTAAAGTCATCGAATGTTGTGATAGCAGCACCTACACGTTGGCGTGTTTTCAAGACAAGTCATTTATAACATATTTGTCACAGAGCAAAATTTCCATAACAGAGCTCTGAGCTGCATCTCACTTGCACAAGCACCACACATATCACTTTTCGGTTAAGGCACTGAGACGTTCATTTTGTTTCCTAGGATCTCTTTTTTTCTTTAAGACAGCCAAGGGACAACCACTTGCCTGCATGTCTCAAACCTCTCACAACCTCTGAGTCTGGCTGAGTGCTCAAAGCGGTGGTGGCAGAGGATGAAGTCCCTGCCTTGGACCCTGGTCCCACTCTGTTCCCTGCTGTCCTTCTGGAGTCTAGTTATCATTTTAATAGGAGTTCATTGAGTGACCCGTCATTCTTTCTTGGGGGTCTGTGTTGCTTTGTGCACCAAGAGGTTGGGTAGGACCTTTCTTTGCTGAGCAAAATGTCTATGAGGGTTATTTTAAGGATAAAGTCATGGCAAATGTTTCCTGACACCTCATGATCAGCGCTGCTCTTGGCTGCTGGCCCTTGCTAGCTGCAGTTTGCAGGGTAAAAGAACTGGCTTGTTGAGAGGGGGCTGCACTGCAGAACTGTTTTCTCCCAGCTTCTAGGACACTGGGATGTATTCAGATAGAAAAGGACCACCCTACAAAGAACTCCTCTCTCAGTCACGTTGGCCTTTGTCTCCTTCAGCCACCTGCCTGGTAGCCTGAGGGTCACCTTGAGTCTCATTCTCTCACGTGTCGAGTCCCAAGTTCACCTTCCAGCACAGAAGCCACTGGATGTGTGGGGGCCCTGGCCATGCTCCCCAGGTGGGGTTCCCTTCTCTGCTGGATGGGGACATCACGTGCAGGGTGAGGATGGTGGCTGTCAGGCTGGAGTCAGTTCCCCTCTCCCCCTTCCCTTGACTAAACCTGCTCTGGATCCCGTGGTGTCCCTGCCCGGCTAACTGGTCTTCTACCCATGCCCAACTCAGTGTAATCACATTCACACCCTCTCGCAGTGGGGCTACATGCGTCACGCCCATTTCTTTTTCAGGTGTCGTTTGAGATGTTTCTAAGAACAATTTCAGTCTCATTATGACTCAGAGCTGCTGCTTTGCTTCCTCATTCAGGAATCAAACTGAAATGGGGTAGCCATGTGTCATGATCCCTATTGTTGTTCCATCTCCGTGTGCTTTCAACCAGGTCCTGCCATGCTTCCACGAGTGACCCCATCCCGCTGCTTATGGCAGCCCTGGGGCTGTGAAGTGCTGAGGGTTGAAGTGCTGAGGGGTGATGAGCTGCTCTTGTCTTCTTTGGCTCCATTCTTGGGGTAAGGCTGAGTGCCCCACCGGTCAGGACCATTGCTCAGCACCCAGCAGGACTGAGCCTGCAGGAGACCGGGTCTCCTCACCCCACTGTCAGACCAGCCTCAGCACTCAGTATCCAGACTCTGCCTGTTGTCCTTCCCTTGTAACCATGCCTGTGGTTAAATAAACAAAGTGAGTCAGTGATTATAAGCTTTCCACTCCCGGCTGCACCAGGGAAAGAGCACTGATGTCTCCATGCACAGTTTGCATTCATGTTTCATCTCATTTGTGGCTATTTCTGTGTTCCTTTCACGATTTGCACATTCTTGAAGCAGTTGCTCAGAGCACCTGCGGTCAGGTTGCACTTAGCATCTCCCTCTTCTTTGGAGCAATTTTGAGACGGAGCTAGTCAAGGGTAAAGTTCAATCCAGGACACATTCCTTAATTCATGATCAAGCCTGATGGATGGCATATGAATGACATCTGAACACTTGCTTTTGAAACTGTGATCTGTGGTATAAAATTTGATAGCCCTGAAATCATAAAAAGAAAACATCCTCTTGCAAGAATAACACCGAGTTTACTCCATGCGTGTTTAACCTACGGGACTGAGTAGCATGTTGAGCTCACTGACACCAAAAAATCAGGAGGATTCTGGAAAGGACTAGGTATTTCTGGATGTAATGGGAATATCTACAACATCGTAATGAGCAAGCAGGCACATACCCAAGCCAAGAATCTAACAGGGAATGGTAGGGAAGGACACCTATTGCAGTAAGTCCTTAGGTAAGATGGCCTGATAGAAAAATTGGCTGAGAAATGAGGCTTAAATAGCTCTTCGTGGTAATTTGTCTGTTAAGCCAGTTTACCTAGGGATTTACTGCAATCTCCAGCACTTTGAGTCTTTCAGCTGTGTTCCTTCCAAAAGATCCATTCTTATGCAAAAGGAAATGACACATTTATGCAGAAGCAGCTGGGAAAGTTTCTCTGGCCCTTGCTTCATACTCGGTTGCCTCAGCGCTCTCAGCTGGCGAGCAGCAGGCCCAAAGGAGGCACAGAAGGCTGTCACAGCAGACACAAAGTACTATAAACCTCGTTACAGTCAAATGCGAAGACAGCCTTGCTCCACATCAGCAAGTTATAACCGATGCCTCGCTGCTGACAATGGTGGCCTTTAAACCTGTGCTTTTGCAGCATTGGTAAGAGAGGAAAAGGTGATGATTTGTTATAGCTTTTAGTAGGAGATCACCAAGTCGTAAAGATTGAGAACATTGAGGAGATGCTCATAAATGGCGCCTTCCGTCCTTGAAGAGAATGAATATATGAACATACTGGAACAAAAGATGTTTCCAGTTAATGCACCATCTGTGTTAGATTTGTCCATTCACAAAGAGGAAACATATTTTCACTCTGAATGACTTTTTAAATTAAGAGACAACAAGGAAAGCAAGTACGTAAGTTGTATCTGGGTGTCTGTGTGCGCAAGTGTTTGTGAGTGTGGACGTGCACGTGTGCATGTGTGAACCCCGCCGGCACTTCCCCCCGAGCTGCCTGACCTCTGCACAATTTACAGAGGAACGGCACAGAAACCGCACGGCACCACATAATCCCCATGACATTCTCCACGGTGCAGCGCAAGCTCTTTTTTTAACTAACTTCGTGGAAATGGTCAGCAGTAGAGGCAGCCCAGGGTGAAACGCCTGGGAACGAGCCCCAGCTGTGGGAAGGGCAGGTAGACTCAGACCAGGGGCTCCCCATGTCGACCAGGGGCTCCCCATGTCGACCAGGGTCAGGTCCCGGGTGTGGGGCTTCCTTGGGCAGCTGGGAGGGCAGTATGTGGGGTGAACTGGGGCTGGCCTCCAGCTTCCCGCAGAGGGCATGGAGTAGGGTTTTGTGTTCACTTCCACCACAACGTTTCTCTCGCTTGCAAAGCCCAGAGGAGAGGTCTGAGCAGTCATGGTGGGGATGCTGGCTGTGCCGGAGCTGGAGGAGACAGTCCATGGCTGGAAAGCACGACCTGTGCCGCTGCTTGGGCTTGCGCGCTGACAGTGCAGCTGGAGCCACGGACCTCATGGAGGGCCGGGGAGACCGGGGAGACCAGCGTGCCAAAGAGCTTGCTCCCATGGCCAGGGAGATCTCTGCGGGAGACCTGCTCGGAGCTGGTTATGTGGGGCTGGCTAGGGCGAGTTCCTTCCTTCCTTTGACGTTCCTGTCACAATAGCTCCGGCTGACCCCGTGCTCCCTTGTGTGCCCAGTTGCTCTGTTTGTGCCACAAGCAAAATCTCCCAGGGGGACGGACAGGCTGCGATCGTAGCCCTTGCGCTCCGTTCCCATGTTTGTTGTAGATCCTGCTTTCTCAAGGCGGGTTCTGGGAGGGCTTGAAGGGGTGGCACTTCCAGGAATGTGTATCCAGACCCAGCGCCGCATCGTCTTCTGGTAACATCTGGCACAATACGTTTGCGCAGATGTTTAGTGCTGTGGCTGCTTCCCAGTAGTTCACTGGGGTGGTGTTTGGAGAACAGCTCCACGGATGGGAAAAGCTGCCTCATACTGGGGTTGTACAAACCAGCTCATATATTTTAAAAGGAGAAGAGAGGAAATTCACAGCTGTGTCTTTGTTGTATGTGCATTTAGGGCCAAATCAGGCCTGTTTCTGTCTTGGACGTAGAGAACGCCGCAGGGAGAGGGCTGTTCCTTCTGAGGCTGCTGAGCAGCAGCAAAATCTTTCCAAAGCTACTGCTGCAGCTCTGGGTCTGCACACCCATTGTTTCTCCTGCACTGCATCTCCCAGAAGATACAGGAAATCTCTGCTGCCTTGTCCTTGTTCCCCCATCCCTCTAAACCCTGATGCACAAAGGCTGGAGGCTGTGAAGTGGGGACACTAGAGATCAATGTGGGTACTGCTTCACTGGGCTTTTCGGGACACCCGGGACTGGGGTAGGACCTGCACTTTCCTTCTTGTATTGCTGAGGTTTCTGCTTTACAAACCTTCCTGACACAGCCTCCCACACTGTCTCACTGAGTTCTTCCGCAGGAGGGGAACATTTTGACAGCTGGGGTCTGGAAAACCTCTTGGCTCTACTATGGACTACCTCGTGTCCTCTTGTGTTGTGTTGTGTTACTCGTACTTTGTTTCCCAGCACGATGGTTTTGATTTTCACAGTAAGAGATGTCAATCACTGTAATAAGTTCTCTTTTAAGGCTTGGTAACCAGGGCACTGCCACACCTGTCACAGATGAAGGGTCAGAAATAAATGAAGAATCTGCAGATTTTGCAAATAGATCAGCATCAGCACCTGGGCAGCTGTTTAGCACTCAGTGCCCTGTTTCCACAGTGTCAGCCCTTGCAAGGCTCCAGAGGGATGTGTTTTATGATCATCAACCTTGTAGCGCTGTTGGCTTTCACATCGCCTGGACTAGGGCTCATGAACCTCTCCCCAGGTGGGTAGGGCAGCAACTGGTTTTCTTGCCCCAGTGCTGTTTCGCACTTCTTTTGTCTGGGTGAAGGATAACGGCTTCCCCTGCCATGGGGAACAGCCTGTCCAGGCTGTTAGCTCCCAGGGAGGTGCTCAGCTCTGCGTGCCTCTCGCCCATCATGCTGCATGGATGGCTTCTGGGCTTTCCAGGTGGGGACAGGTGTGGGAGGATGTACTACAGGATCAGGGAAGGAGGGAGGCTGATAAAACTCACTGAGACCAAAACTGTTTCTCCCAAATGGGCTCACTGAACAGCGATGGATGGGGTAGAGCACAGGAGTCAGGCTGAGCCTTTCACAGTCTCATGTTAAAACTAGCAAAAAAAAAAAAAATCTCATGGCTAACCACCATTGTGACCATGGCTGCAGTTCCACACTGCCCAGGTGGCACGGGCACCCATGAACACAAAGCCTGGCTCTCCCATCATCGCTGTGTTCACTGTACCCACATTCCTGATGCTGCAGAGCAGATTATGGCACTTCCAAGCACTTGTTAGACCTTCTGGAGGTCAGCAGAACCTGCAGAGCTGCAGGTGATGGAGTTGCAATTGCAGATAGATTTTAGAGGTATGGCACACAATGCTGTTAGCGGTGGACGTTAAACACTAATCAGCTCCCGGGTAATGAACTTCAGTTTGTTCCTTTTATGGGTGGTTATCCCAAAACCACAGTCCTACAATGCTCATACCAGATATGAAGCGCGCCTCTGGCCAGCCAGTAGCATGCAGGACAATAGACATTGTCCTCAGCGGTACGCAGTTTAGCCAAGGACGGCTGGACTGGTCAGGATACAAAAGACTGTTTGGCAATGTGAAAGTGAACACTGAGCAGCACTGCTCACATTGAAGCATAGCTTCCAGCTACCCAGGGAAGTTAAAGAGGAGAAGAAAAAGAAGGACCGGGCCATATAGGCACTGTTAATTACGAGGTGGCATTGGGAGGCTGGCCAAAGTTTTAGCATGCCCATAAAAACCAAGTGTCGAGCCTCTATGTTTGCGAGGGGACTAGGAGCAAGAAGTCCTGGAGGACCACAAAGCAAGCCTGGAAAAGGCTCCAGGCGGTTCACAACCCAGAGGAGCGCTGCCCGAGCAGCAGGAGCGATGGACTGCCAGCGCTGCTGTCGCCCGCAGCTATGAGCAGCCATGGTTTGCTGCATCGTGACAGGCATGGAGACCAAGGTGGCTGTGGATTTGTTACAGTATTATTCTCCAAATTGGTTACAGGAGAGACTAATGTGAGGCCAGCAGAAGCACTGCACGTTCTGTACTCAAGACCGCATTTGCAAACCGCCGGAGCAGTGCTCAGAAGGAACATGGTTACTAGCAAAGAGGTTAGTAAGACAAGAGGAATCGTAACCTTAACGTAAACACGACAGAACCCTTCCTGATGGATGCATGTAGTCCATAAACATCATTGTCACATTGGAGATCTTGCCAGAGATTTCTGAAGGTGCTTTCAAGCATGCTGCAGTCTCGTCCTGTGGTTCTTGGGATTTCAAAATTATGACCATCTGTTTGCAATTGAAGCCCATTTGGAAGCAGAGGAGAGCACTGCCAAGAGACTCCTTTCGGACTAAGAGTGCCTTCAGTCCCGCTGAGAAGTTCCTACAGGCAGGTACAATCCACAACAGTTCTGCATCACCCCAAGATGTGGTGGTCAAGCTGAGCTAAAATGCCTGTCAAGGGTATGATGGCAGGCCAGCGCAAGGGTATGTGAATGTGATGATGACAGGAGCTTTCTCGGATTCAAGGCCCAGCCCTGCAAAACATCTCCTGTCTGCTGTACTGGCACAGGCACCGCTCAAAGTAAGAACTTCTAAGAATGAGCATTAAGTTGGCTTCCAGAATTTGCAAATGCAGCCTGGCTACTTGAAGCCTTGGCAGCATATTTTAATTCTTGCTTTGCAAGATCTGTTGGGCATAAAGGTCTGTGGGCATGATCCGAGAAATCCGTGCAGGTCACCTCAGTTTCCTACAGACTCTGATGTGTGTTGCATAGGGATAATGGTTCGGCATCACTTTGAAAGTGCTCTGCCACCCTGGTGAGCTCTGCACAGACCCCAAGGAAGGGAGGAAGACACAGACATTTCCGGAAGGGAAAGGGATCAAAAGGGAGCAGTGATCCTGAGAAGGTGGAGATTTTGCCAGCCCTTGGGTGTTTGTGTCGAAACCATGGAGGGGATGACACAGAATCTGTACATCTGCATTGTGCGGTTTGTCCAAGCATGGGCTGCTGTCATCCAAATACGCACCGGGTAGTTCTAAAACATCCCACTGATGGGCGTCTGCTCCCCTTAGCTCTGTGCAGCCTCAGATCCTCAAAGGCAATGATCAGCTTTGCTGTACGCCCAAAGGTCGCCTGAAGGAGGCTGCCTTCATAAACACTGAACCCGGGTTTGAAACGTGGGTTTAGATGTCGATCTGCCTTAGAAGCCGCAGGCAGACCCTGGTGTGTGTGTGTGCTGTGATCCTGCTCACTCAGTAGAGACTTGCTCCACTGAAAATGAGCCTGAAAGTTGATAAGAGCCCCTCATTAGGCCTGAAATAGCCCTTTGCAGTGTGGGACTGTCTGGAATAGGTATCGTATGAAAAGGAACAGTGACAGCACAGCAGAAAGGAAACTGCTGTTTGCCTGCACTTTGGTCCAGCCACAGGTGCACAGGCTGCTCGGGGACGTTGCTTTGCTCCTGATGTACATCACAAAGGACAGCAATGTTTGGTGCTCCCTTTTCCCGAGATGCAATACCAGAGAAATACATAGAAAGACTGGAGACACATTGGAGAGAGAAGAAATGAGAGTGAGAACTGGACTGGAGAACATGCAGTGAGTGTTATCCGGAAACTGGGTAAGGAGACAGGATTCTGGCAGCTGCAGAAAAAGGGCAGAGGTTTTTCCTCAGTTACCTGTAGCTGGGTGAAATGCAGCGTTCCTGATGTGAAAGTGCATCAGCAGTGATTCATTCCACTGCCTTCAAAGAGGGAGCAGTGAGATTGTTTTATATCCAGCCTCCCCTCGTACCATGTGTGGGAAACACTGTTGACTCTGTGGCAACTGGGATTTCATTCTGTTAAGGTTTTGCTCTGTGCTAATGATAAAACTCCTCTCTCCTTGGTCACTTTGTAGGGACGGAAAACATGCCTGGGCATTCAAGCACACTTTAAAGTCAGTCAAAACTGTCTGAAAGTATATTTTTTCTGCTATAGAACATAAAAATATTATCCTTCTGGCATGCCTCCATGAGAATATTAAAAATAGCTTACTGAGTTAGTCTGTGAAAATCACTAATATAATGACTTGTGTGTCTTATTTCATTAATGAAGGAACTCTAATGCTTTGCTTTAATGTGATACTGCTGTGAATCAATAAAGAATATTTTTGGAAAAACGCAATCCTATTATTCAAAGATATTTTTGTAGGGTGAAGTTAGAAAGGGACATTTATTGCCATGACTTTTATCCAACTCAATAAGCTATTTGCATCTGAAAACTTTAGTGCTAGTTAAATACAAGCATGCTTCTGCAAATGGGATGGCATTTGCTTTGCCAGTTTGTTTTACTGCTGTTTGTCCAGCACAGGGGAGAATCTGTTTGTCAGAGAAAGGCTTGGAGCTAAATCCTCACAGACAAAACCCGTGGCTTACCTACGAAAAAGTCAGAGCAGGACAGGGCTCCTGGCTTTTCCTGAACAGTGTCCAGAACACAGCAAGTCTGGGATGTGGCCTGACTCTGAGACACAGGGTTCTGTCCCGTTTCCAGTCTCCAATTGTTTGTTAATAAACCCCTGGGTCTGTGGCCATCCCAGATGAATGCACTGAGAATGCAGCCGAAGAACACAGGAATGGTCCTGGCTGGGTCGGGGCAGGGGTTCCTGCAGCTTACCCTCCCGTCTGCAGCACCAGTCGCCAAAAGAAACGTGGAAAAACACGGTAGCAACTCTCCCACCCAGCAATTAGCGATGCGGGGCTTTCCGTAACCAGGAGAAAGACTTTAGATTTAATGGCCTCAGTGGATACTTCTTCCATGGATTTGTCTAATTGCCTTTTGAACCCTTGTAAAAGAGGTGATTTGCCGCTTCCGCTGCAGCCTACCGAGGGATGTAAATCACGGCTCTGCTGCAATAACCAGAGAAACAGGCAGCATTCCTCCCGCGGCTGCTTCCCGGCTGCTGCCCCACCGCCGCCCCTGCCTCTGCGCTCTGCAGAGGAACAGAGACAGCTCTCGTTTTTGTTGTTGCTTACGAAGGCTCCCATGATGGTCTTTGAGTTTAGAAACAGGGTTCTTATAGTGCCTGAGCCCCCGAGGTGCCTCTTGGTTGACTCTGCCAGGGATTCAGTTTCTTGCCTTTAAGCATCTCTGCAGGGTGAGGGATGGCTTATGCAGTAGGAGCACAGATGAGCTGAAGGAAAAGGGTCCTCTTAGACAAGAAACAGTGTTCAACTGTTAAAGCTGAGAGCATACGTCTGGGAGCAAATGATATAAAACACCACAGTGTTGTCATGAGCCTGGAACTAAGCATTTCACAGCCCCTTTAAATCCACACAACCATACGGGCATGCTAGGTACATCTGGCGAAGCCTCTCCTGCCCAAAGCCAAGATCAGCTTTCCCTCAGTCATTCCTGACAAAAGTTTGTCCACCCTGTTCTTAAAAACCCTCTTTGATGATCATTCCAACTCTTGCCCGAGCCATCTTCACTCCAGCTCCTTCCTGAAGTGCAAGCCCATAAGCCCTAGCCCTACCCAAAAGGGACACAGAGAATAAAATGCTCTGTTTCTTTCCATGGTAGACTTCTCCACATTTAAAAGCTTATTAGGGTTCCCCTCAGCCCAGTTTTCTCCAGACTGGCCCTCAGTCCTTGAGTCTTCCCTTGAAGGTCTTATTTTCGAGACTTCTGGTCTTTTTTTCTCTTCTTTAGGCTCTCTTCCATCATCTCTCGTCTTTCCGAATGTGATGCACAGCAGAACACAGTGCTCAGGCTGCGAGCATGCCTATGCTGAGCCGAGCAGGAGGTTTAAGAGGTTTGCTTTGCAGCCTGCACTGCACCAGCCCGGTGCTCAGCCTTCTCACGCTGGCGTAGCATCACCCATGGTCCTGACCTGGATCATGACCCAGGTCCGTTTCCACAGAAGAGCTACAGAGCACTTTGCTCTGTGCATCGCGTATGTGCAGTAGGCCATTCCTGACTAATTCGCACTGGATTTGTTTCAGTAAATGTCCCCACAGTTCTTTTTAAAAATAATTTCTAGCTGTAATCCTGCTCTGCTGTATGCATGTGCCTCCTTCCAACTTCGTCTCTTATTAAATGAAATAATTTTCTGCTCCACATTGTAGAAGGACACGTAGAAGACGAGGGGACTCTGTGGCATTTAGTGACCCACTGAGAGCTTCTTTCCAATGTGCCTTTCTAAGCATTTTGCACCACCTTGAGCAGTTTCATATAGACCATGTTTTCCCAATAAGCTTTTGAGAATGTCATGTCAGACAGTGTCAACAGCCTTGTTAAATGGAAGATGGATGACATGTACGGCTTCTTCCCTATCCACAAGTGTCACAGAAGGATTAGATTTGACACATTCACACTGGCTGTTTTTTATTTCTTTTCCCTGATTTGTTTCAGTATTTGTTTGTTGGCTCGATTTGTTGCCCCAGTACTTTTCTGGAAATGGAAGTTAAACTAGCTGATCTAGGATTTCCCTTTTTCAAAAACAGATGATCTTTTTACCATTTTTGATGCCATAAAGTCTTATATCTCTATCCCAGCCTTGTGTCTTCAAAAAGATGTTTAAGTTGCTAGTACCTCCTAGAACATTACAACGGATGTGTATCTCCCAGTTATCGCATAGAAGGCAGAATTATGTTCATTTGTACCTTGACTGATTATTTGCAAGACTTACTCTTCCTGGGTGGTTGCCCCAGTGGGCATGTGACAGCTGCTTAGAGAGGCATTTTGCGCAAAGGGGTATTATCCTGAAATGAAATACACTGATGAGAGACAGAGGACAGCTCTGTGAATAGCTGCATGGAGGCTCGAAACTTTGTAATTCCCTTTTAATAAAAAAATAAAGTATTTCCACAGTGGAGGTACCATTGGAAGGGTAGCGTCAGAGTGTAACTCAGTGTAGAGGAGTTTATAGAGCTATCCCTGTCCCTTGCAAATCCTGCTGTTGCCGTGCATGGTGCGCGTGCTGCTCTCAAAGAAATACAACAGTGATTTGTGATAGAATCATTTNCACCCCCAGCTCCCTCAGCCGCTCCTCACCAGACTTGTGCTCCAGACCCCTCACCAGCTCCGTCGCCCGTCTCTGGACACGCTCCAGCCCCTCAGTGTCTTTCTTGCAGGGAGGGGCCCAAAACTGGACACAGCCCTTGAGGTGGGGCCTCACCAGTGCCCAGTACAGGGGGTTGATCACTGCCCCACTCCTGCTGGCCACACTATTTCTGCTACAAGCCGGGATGCTGTTGGCCTTCTTGGCCACCTGGGCACCCTGCTGGCTCATATCCAGCTGACAGTGTGAAGTCTATCTTAAATGCACCTCACTAGATGCGTAAAACCATGAACATACTAAATAAATATAACAGTAGGAGTGTTAATAGAGGCATCTTAAGCAGAAGGAAGGAAGGGTATGGTTTCACATGCCCATGCTCTGCAAGGTCCCGCTGCGCCCTCACAGGAGATAAGGAGGTGAGATGCTCGGGGGCAAAAAGCAAGGCTGGGTGACAGTACCAGGGGAAGAGAAGGAGCAGGTACCCAAAGCATCTCTAAGAAGAGCATATCACTGACTACCCAAGGAAATGAGGGAGTCCAGGAATGACATCTCTTTCTCCATCTGACCCAGGAACATGGTCCTGGTTTCTTCTTCTTCACAGCTCAATATAATTACCTACTCTCTCTCATGCTGAGTTACAGCTTGGGAAGCATCAAAATGCCCCTGTCCTGGATATACTACAGTCTTTGGGAAAGATGGAGGCCAAGGAAAATAGAGGCTAGCACCGCTCCTTCCTGTTTGCCAAGACCCTCCAGCAATGCCAGACCCAGCCTGGACTCCCTTTTAAGCCATGAGCAGAAACACCACAGGCGCCTAGCGCCCTTCCACTGCACATGGTCTCCTTCACTCTCAGCCTTCAGCAGCCGCTCACTCACCAGCATCCAACCTGCTGGAAGGAACAGGGAGAAGCCAGAAGATGGCTCATGTAGTCTCAGATGGAAAGCTTACACCTGCGCAGACTTCAGCTCCCAGCACAAGGTGTAATCCCATATTGATTGCATCAACAAGCCAGCCCTGATAAAATAATAGAGCATTATGGAAGTTCTGGATGCAGGTCAGTTTGTTAACCATATATAGCATAACCCACTACAGCTGACTGAGAGTATTTTAATAACTTTGAGTTTATTTCCATAAAAATAGAAGAAATCTAAAGTTTAATCTTCTTTATGCCTTTCCAGCACTTCACAGTTCATCGTGTACAATGCATGCAAAAAGAATGGGAATGTTACCTTGCTCAGATCAAATCTTGTTTTCAGGTCTTGATTTCTTTCTTTGTTTTGATTTAAGCTTCCCTCTCCCATAAATTCAGGAATGCTGTCTTGGCAGTAATCTTTCCTCATCTCCTCACAGATGCTGTGTAACCACTTTTGGTCCCCACATTTCCTCCCCTCCACACCTGTGAGGAGCTCACTGCTTCACAAGCTTTTCCCCTTTGTCCACAAGGAAACCCACACTCCGGCTCTGGCAAACCTGTGAGCAGCTTCACTGTTCCTGTGACGCCAGCTACAACCATTTCAACTTCACACATCTGTGCAACAGTCTATTTTGGACAAGAAATCTATCCCACCCATCCACTCTGGGTAGAAGCGCCCGAAGCATGGAAGTAGGAAGCCGCCAGCAAGGGAAGAGTGATTCGGAGTGTGACAGTAAGAAATCTGGACTCAGTGGGGGAGCTACGCCCCTCCAGCCCAGGAAAGGGATTAGTCTGTAGTATAGGATGGACTCGCAGGGTAAATTTAGCTCTGCGTTCAGACCACCCTATTGCATTTCAGCGTAGGTGACCGCTGTGTTTCGGTGCAGGTCTGGCTGACTTGAGCTCGGTCTACTCACAGGCAGAAAAGGAGGACAGAATGAGCAAAACTCTCTAGAACTCTGAAATCTGGCAGTAAGGCAAACAACCTTTATCTTAATTATCTTGGAGATCTATTCATCTTTGCTTTTCATAAGATAACCCCTTTCCTGCACTTTTCACCTCCCTCAAACACTTTGACTTTCACTTACTCTGGGCTGCTGTGACTTTCTGTGCTGTATTTTATTTTCTGAATAAAAGTCTCTGTTTCTGCTCTGCAAGAAAGCAGCAACATTAGAGAGTAGTGCAGCTGTAGTTGTGATGACTCGTACTGGAGCTTCTCCCCTCCAGGTCCTTCAGTAGGAGAGGGAAGGGACCAGGGGTCGTTCATCCTCAGGTGTTGGCATAGTGTTGTCTGGAAGGACAGGGCTGAAAATTTGATTTTTTTTTTTTCATTTTTCCTCTTTGGTACAAGGAATATCACAGGCATCCAATTGCTCAGGCAGCTGCAGCCGATGTTGTCCAGCTGTGACTGGAAGAAGATGCAGGAACAAGAAACCCCATAACTAAGGACCCAGTTGAGTTCCTGAGCATCCACTCAGCCCCACGGGAGCACGTGCTGGCCTTGGGTGCACCACTTCTGCTCTGCCAGGTTTTTTTCACAGTTCGCTTATGGTTCACCCTGTCAGCCCGTGGGATTGCTGTCTCTCTCTGTCTCTCAGGACTGCCCATCTCATAACCATCCCTGTGACATCCCAGCACCCAGCTATGGGGTAAAGCAGCAGCACCTACACCAGCTGCTCTGTGCCCTGTCACTCCTCCTCCCACAGAAAGGTCTCCCTTCACCTTTTATGAGTTGTGCAGGAAATGTCATGAAGGAAGTACTCTCATCAGCTCTCCAGAACGAGTGGTGTCTCCTCGTGCATCTCCTCGGCACAGCAGTGCTTATATTGACTGACAAATGGCACCTAATGGCAAGGTTCTCACTGTGCTTTGGGGAGCGGGGTCTCCCCATACTTAGAGCGGGCATGAGAAAGGGATTTCTTGGGGCAAAAGAGGAATGCCTCCATGGCACCTCTCTGGGAGAGCAGAGGGAAGGCCTCAACCAGACCCACCAGAGACCAAAGTGTCCTGCTCCATAGCAGGGCTTTGTACTGCAAGCCAGCAAAGATTTTACTAAATTTATGAAACATTCTGCTCATTCACCATCTCCAGTTGCTTGAACTTGGCATCATCAGTTCTCTTTCTTCCCACAGACCTATCACCTGCCCCTTGTCACAGAGAAGCCCCAGGTGCCAGGGGGATTTCAGTCTTCCAGGGTAGTCCAGCTGCAGAGAGGGACAGGGAAGGGGAACAGGAGCATCTGATTTCTGCACGGTGTCATGTTGGATGTTCTGCTTTGGTAAAATAACCCCGTCTGGGCTGTACATCCTGGGCCCTGCCCTTGGGGCAGGTGAAGGCCTGGGGGGGATGAGGAGAGGCGGGGTGTCCATGGGGGAGAGATGGGACACAGCCAGGTGCTGGAGCAGAGATGGGAAAATCCTGAGGAGCAGGGACTAGACATGAGGGCAACCGTAGGGTGACAGAAAGAAAGGGATTTTTCTCCAGACACAGAGGAAACCATGCAGAGCTTGCTGCCACCAAAAGAAGCACTGAAGGTTGCTGGACTGAGGGTAAGAATATAACCATGTCTATAAAACTACTGTGAACAGTGCATTAGGGTTTTTTTTTCCAAACTTCTACAGTCTGTTTTCTTTGGAGACCTAAGCTTTTCTGCATCAAGCACATCTCAGCTTAAGCTCCCTTATAGGACAGGGTAAGATTTGGGTCTTGTTGTCCTTAAAAATAACAGACCAAACTGGACAGCAGCCATGGCGGGGGTCTAAAGGAAAGGGAGGAGGCCATGAGGATGGTGAGCACATTATTGCCACGTCATGTGGAGCAGGGCCCTGGTAGGCTGTCCTGCATGGATACGGCTACCTGGAAAGGCCAAGCAACAAGTCCTCAAAGGTGTCAGCAGCAGCAAGGATCCAGTACACAGGGTGAATGGGAGTAGCCTAAAAATTGCACCCAATGCAAACTCTTACCAGAGTGGGTGCAAAGCCCCCCTGTAGGACTCTGCTTTTCATGGCAGTGCAGCACCACGGAGATGTTGTCCCGCAGCAAAGGGCTCCTCTGCCCATGTGAGGAAGGGCTGACAAGGACCAGGAGCTTGAGAAGTTGGTGACAGAGTCATTCTGGATAACCTTTGCTCACAGATGGGCCATTCGCAGCTGACCTCGAGGTGGGGCTCCTCGCCAGATGGCTGTTGTGTCTGTGACTCACTGCTCTCGTGAATTCATGGTGTATGGGAACAAAGCAGGAGGCTCGGAGGCAGGCTGCAGGCAGGGCTATTGTGCCAAGCTGAGGGGTGCAACAGGGCTCCTGCTCCAGGAAGGCTCTGAGACGTTGAATATCATTTGCCCAGAGTGGGAAGGCTATGCCAGGATACTTGGATAATTGTCATCCGTACTTCTGGAAAGAGACCAGACGGTTTGCCCTGCTTTCCAAGGAGGAAAGGTGGCAGCCCATGGGCCCCGAGCACCTGGTGGCCCCCCAGGGGTTTAGCGCATGGAGCCCAAAGCCCCCACAGCCCATCCCACGCTGAGGTGTAAGGGCTGCCAAGGACTAGATCAGAGCAAGGCCATCAGAGACCTTTTGCAGTGCTGAGGCTCCCGTGTTTGAAGCTGTCCAGAGGACACAGCTGTCCTGCAAGCAGACACACTGGAAACCATGGGATACCCTGGCAGACGACCAGTCACTAGTACATCCAAATAGCGTCTGGGTTTCCTTGTAAATTAATAAAAACTGGTGCATTTCCATGAAACATTTTGATGTCTATGAATCAGCATTTTCCAATAAAATTGTCTCATCAGAAAATTCCCAGTGAGATCCAGCTCTGATAAGGCCGGGAGCGTTGGCTGCAGTCCAGAGAGCAAGCCTCAGCCGTGGGGCGATCACGGAGGGTGATCTCTTCGGGCGATGACGATTATGCCTGACCTTTCCTGCAGTGTGACTGTGTGGCCTGGGCATCTAAAAATGTTATTTATAGACAGGAGCAGCAAGTGCTGTGGAGACAGTCTCCAGCAGGCCCTCTAGGCAGCAAGCTGCAGCTGGATGTGCAAGAGCTGCTGGCAAGGAGTTTGTCCAGTGGAAAAGCCACTTTACAGAAACACGAAGAGAAACAAACTCCCTTTCAGAGATAAATCATTCCTGCTGGGGCCTTTGTTCTGTGCATGTACTGCTATACGGCACAGGGACGCTGCTAGCTGTGTGAAATTACGAATAGCAGTGGTTTGATGTCCTTCTCTCATTTCTCTCCCCGGTTTGTTGCCAGAGGAAGATGCGTTACAGCACAGAGAGGCTCTGCTCTCATCGGGTGTCTGCGGCTCTGTGCGTATGTATTTTCATACATCTCAAACTATAAGAATTGTTGGGGAAAGATTGCTGGTATGCAATGAAGGCTCATATCACAAAGAAATGTGTTACTTTGGCTTCACCTGGAGCACGAAACTATGAAATAAAACGACTCCCTCTCAGAGCCGTCTGCACGGGTTTCCTTTGAGTGTTCCAGAGCTGCTGAGCTCTCTCAGGGCAATTGCCTGTATTGGCCCAACGAGCAGGAGCTGCTGGAAGGGTCCTGCAGGGCTGAAGACAAAATGGGCACTGTAAGGCCACTCTGTTGCTCCAGTTTGTTTCAGGAAAAAAAAGAATGCAAAGCAGTTTTTCCTAAAAAAAAAAAAAAATAAATATTCAGATTTTCTTCCTGTTAGGAAGTTAGAGGAGAAGTCATTTTCTGCTTCTCACCCTGCTGCTTTTCTGTATAAAGAGGTCATTCCAATGCCACTCCAAGTTCTTGACCCTTGCCGATGGATGTCTCCCCTTGTGTACAATATAACAAAGAAATGAACCAAGGTGTAGTTTGTGCTCAAATCCCCTTCAGGCACCCGAGGTGTAGATGCTGTTGGATCATCCTGAGAAGCCAAGGACATAAGATTTGCAGGGCGTCTTTTTTTATTAAGTTATCATCTGAGACCAAAAGAGAAGGGAGCAGAGGAGAGAGTCAGAGGCTGCTGTGGGATCTTCTCGGGCAGGTAGTCTAACAAAGGCTTGTTGTTTGCAGCAACACTTAGGAAATGCCAGATTACAGTCTTAGGCTGAGGAAAGGACAGAACAGTATGAAAATCTGCTACTTTTGGCTGAATTACCTGTTTAGCACTATGGTTTTTGATAGCTATCCCACGCACGCAGAACACAGCCTTGTAGCAAGGGTTGTCCTAAAGATTTCAGTTCAATAGTGAGAGATGCTACTGACTAGGTAATAGCTGACTAAGCTATTACCCAAAACCAGTTCAGAAATCTCCCTGGGAAATGGGCTTCAGCCCGTCAGCTCACTGATGATTTTTGAAATAAGAACTTCCGAGTGCTTTTAATAATCAAAGAGTCTGAATATCTTCACTTTCTTTTGGCTTCTCCTGGCACACTGAAAAGCAGCTCTGGGCAATTTCTAGGTGCAGGTAAACAATGTATGAACTTGGGGGAACTTTGCGATCCGTAAATTGTCATATTCTTATGCAAAGTCGCATTTTAGCTTTCATCAGAACATAGAAGTCAAACACCACTACTTTAAGACTGTGCATAATTGCGTCTCAGAAAATATTATGATGGGATTATATGTCCTTGAAAAAAAATTCTGCTTATTAATAAACAGAGAACAAATCCTTTATTCCATTTGTTAATGTCAGAGACAGATTTATATCTGTGGTTTGATGTAATGCTATGACAATATGTATATTAGTGGATTTACTTGGGAGAGACATTTGTTTGCGTACGTGCACTCTGAGTCCCCTTTGGTAAAGAGAAATATTTATTCTGACAGCATATATTGCATTTCCAAGATGGTCTGATTCAGGTTTTCATTCAGCAAGAGAGTTGTGGTAAATTATTAGTTTAAACAGTAAAAATAGACTTCCATTCTTTAATTTCTACTTCTGCTCATGTAAACCAGCAGTAAGATGTGTAAAACAAACCAAAGTTACAATTCTTTCAATTTAACAATATTTTTGTTTGGTATCTGGAAGCTGCCTTGAAACACACTGCCATTGCAGCAGTGCCTTCTGACAGCCACCTTCGAAAAACTCCAGAATAAAATGGTGGAAGCAGGTTGAAATCCACGTCATATTCCTCAGGTACATACTCCAAGCACTGAGCAAAATCTTCCACGTGAGCAAGTGTACACCGAGAAGAAATGGCTGCTTCTTTGACCTGCCTGCACCTTTCTATTCATACCATCAAACATCCACAGCCATTGAGAACTGCCAGGTCTCACCTAGAAGAGGTCTTCCACTCGCAAAGAACATATACGGGCCTCCGTGGAGCAGTTCTGCCTCGCTGCTGTTGGGTGTAGCAGTGCATGCGTGATGTGGATCTCAGTCACCAGAGGAGGTCTAGGACCTCCAGTTGATATTAATTGCAAGGCCTTTGCTCCCCAACAGCCTTGCTCTTGCACCCCTTGAGAAACACAGCACAGAGCATAGAGTCATAGAACGTGTTGGGTTGGAAGGGACCTCTCAAGGTCATCTAGTCCAACCCCCTGCAGTCAGCAGGGATATCTCCAACTAGAGCAGGTTGCTCAGAGCCTCATCCAGCCTGACCTTGAATGTCTCCAGGGATGGGGCCTCCCCCACCTCTCTGGGCAACCTGGGCCAGTGTCTCACCACCCTCAGTGTAAGGAACTTCTTCCTAATGTCTCATCTAAACCTGCCCTGCTCTAGTTTAAAACCATTGTCCCTCGTCCTGTCGCTACATGCCCTTGCAATCAGCCCTCCCCAGCTTTCCTGTAGGCCCCCTCAGGGACTGGAAGGGGCTGGAAGGTCTCCCTGGAGCCTTCTCTTCTCCAGGCTGAACCCCCCCAGCTCTCTCAGCCTGTCTTCATAGGAGAGGTCCTCCAGCCCTTTGATCATCTTTGTGGCCAGACTCTCCCATTTTTTCCCTCCCTTGTTGCATCTGAAAGGGAGACTCTGCTTTTAAGTGTTCCCAGGGTGCCCTTGAAAGGTGCTGCTGATCACTGCAGGTTGGTTGAGATCAGCCTGTAGGGTGACAGCAGATCCAAACCCTCCTGTATGCACAGGCGAGTGCATACCTGAAACAAAGGGCTTGGAAGAGGCCTTCAGGCAGAGCTGGGGCATGAGCAGGAAAACACGGGGCTGGCTGATAGGGGCGCAGAGGGATGGCCACGCACCCATCATGATTCAAGCACTTTTGTGATTTCTTTTTTCTGCATGAAAAAAACAGCTCCTTCAGTCTCGCCTTAATGACAATGATGAGGCAGGACTGCAAATTGCTCTTGGTGCAACTTATACCATAATCATTTATGTCACGATGACTAGCACTTGGCACTTTTGACAGAAAGGATTGGTTATAGCTAAGCTGAGATGGCCAATGTATATTTTCTCCCTATGTGCATCCTCCCTTAACTGAAAGCCAAAAACTCCTGTATCCAATGATACAGAGAGAGGACACTGTGGGAAATATTTTCCTACCAATACTGGAATAGGTAACTTCTACTAACCCTTGCTCATCTTTGAGAGTTGTGCAATGACTCTTCAGCTTTTTTATTACCCCTGACATTTCTGCTGCTGTTTCTCACTCCCCTCCTTCTTCCCAGCATTTGTTCTTTAAGAAGGAGAAATAACTTCCTCGTATTCAAGTTCATAGGCTCCATAATTTCAGAAATGTCACCCTTCAGCAGTGTTCTCTGTTCACCCCACTGGAGTCAGCGATGGGCCCTAGCTATCTGATTCTAGCAAAACAAAACAAATATGCTGGCCCAATGATCTTCTGACCATATATAGGCTTAAATAGCCTTTTGGAAGATACGGTTGGTATCTGTGATCAGCACAGGGCAATTAGAAACCATCATGAAACAACTCTGTTACCAGTAATTTATCGGGCAGTCTTGAACTGTTCCCTCTGTGGGGTGTCAGCTTCAAGAGGGGCATCGAGCAGACCTGGTGTATTCCAGCAGTGGCACGGCAACATGTCCCACCGCACGTCACCCTTTGAATCCACAGGTCTCGTTCTGCTGGGTTTGTCGGGATCTTGCTGAGACACAGGATTTCGTTTTCCACGGGCGTAGTGGAAAGAGGCAGAAAGGGCATTTCCAGGCCCAAACCAGCAGGGTTCGAAGGTCTCACTGTCATTTTGTAATAACTTCCAAAAGCAAAGAGCAAGGTGGGCAGATGGCGGTGGCTGCTGGGGTGGGCTGGAGGAGAGGCTGGAGGTCGGGCGTGATGGGAGCGGGGCAGGCAATAAAAACAAAGGCCGAGCTGCAGACCTGCCTTTTCTTTGTAAATTCATTTGTTGCTAAGAATAACCTGCCTGGACAGTGTCCTACAGCATGCTCCAACCTAAAGGGCATTTTGGTCTGACAAATGAAAACTAATAGAGTGAAGTTATTACCATATGAACATGCGGATAGAAAACATGTGTTGAGTGATTAAAGGCGAAGGCTTGATGACAGGCCCGTACCGGAGATGGTGCATCTCGGGGAGGAGACTTGCTGTTTGGGAAATGCCATATTTTACCATTGAGTTCATTAGTATTTGCCATAAGGAAAACAACAAAGGTTGACTCCAGCAAAAAAGCCTCCAGCTCAGATCCTATCACTGCGTACAAGATGTTTGCTTTGGAAACACCTCGCCGGGGTTTCTGTCAGTCTGCTGCTCGGCGTATGCTGTCTCACGGACAGTTTAGGATTTCACTCCGCCTGTGCTTGGACTGCGTCCCAGGAGTGTGCTCGGTGTCAGGAATCCAAGCTGGAAAAAGTGTGCATTCTGGAAGATGAGCCACTGGACGATGTCCCCGCAGTGCCCGCACGCTGGGCAGGTCCGCGCAGCCCGGGGCTGGTGCAGACGCTGCGAGCCGAGCACCAGGCAGTGAGCAAAGGCAGCAAGTACCGTTAAATCTGTCAGTAACTATGCAGATAGAGACTGCAGAGCGAGCTGTGCGGAAGTTTTGCTTCAATACGTGTTTATTATAAATCACATTCTGCTTGTCTGTTTACAATACTCTGTCTTTCCTTAATGTTTTTAAGGTAGTAACAGACCCTGTATTTTACCTTGACAACAATATTTTTACATGAAAAAATAATTACACATCCTTGTTATTCACATTTTCAGGTGAGATGTTAACCAGAACTATAGGTCCAAACACCTCACCCCAAACATTGCAAATTGAGGAAGACGAACAAATCAGTCACAGTGCAGAAACTTTGCTAATTTTTGTGACAATGCCCAGTGTATCTGTGACTTGGTGTGATACACCCGTGTCAGATTAACATCTGACACTCCTTAACAGTCGCAGTCCTTGTCAGTTTTCCCTCAAGATATTGCATCGAGAGCTGGTACTTGAAACCCGACAGTATTAAATATTTAGATCCCTGAAAACACACAGTTTTCCAGGCAGTGCCACTCTGGCCGTGGGCAGGAACCTGCAGCAGAGGGGCCCCCGGTGCCCCCGCAACGACGGCACAGCCCTCAGCAAGAGGAGTCAAACCAGAGACCCTGCAGAAGCACCTGTGCCAGTCAGCTCTCAGAAAGTTTTCCTCAGATGAAGCAGTCTGCAGGAAAACCTTTAGCCAGTATAAATTCTGGATCCGTCACAGATTTTGCCAGATGCTCCATCGCTGCCATCATTGTGCCCCTGCTGATGTGGCCTGGGTTTCAGTTTCGTGTACTCCCCTCACGCTCACCTCGCGAGAAACTGTAAATGCCAGTTAAGGAAGGCTCGTTCAGATGTGCGCCTGGGCCTACTCATTGCATGTTGTGCAATGTATTAATTGCTATTAACTGCTATGGAGCGGGATATCCTGTCTCTCTAGCCTATTAAACGTTGTCCTGGACCACACAGAAATGTTTCTCTGAAGAGAAAAGACAAACAAGTGAAATTTAATTGTTTGGAGTTTCATAAGTCCAAAGACTTGTGAATTATGAGGGTGGAAATTAATTTTCAGGCTTGAAGGAAATCACGTTACAGTATCTATCTGACATACTGTTACCAGATTTAGAGTTTGGAATAAAAAAAAAGTATTTTTTTTTTAACCTGCACCATTTCCCTGACCTCTGTTTTGCCACATAAGTGGTTGTGGTGGCAAAAGGGGAAAGCAGGCACAAAGACTGAAAAATGACTACTGACCATGCCTGTGATGGAAGAATATGACCAAATTTTGTTTTACTTATTTCTGGCAAAGTCAGCTTACAGTGGTTGGAAATCCAGAGAATCGAGAAACCTCTTCGCTTCTTGCATTCACCGCTTGGTTTTACAAGCCTATTTCTGGTAAAACAGCCTATTTAGTTCAATTTGTTCATGAAGCCCTTCTAGTTTCCTTCCCCCTTCCTTGAGAGCATGGAGGATGTAGCATAGTGTGGACATTTCAGGTGGCTTGTGATGGCTATCAGTTTTATCACAGTCCCATTGATCTTTTGAGATTTCAAGTGTGCTTCTAGCTGTTCCTCACTGGGATGCTCCAGAGCCAGGAGGATGAACCGCAACTGGCAGAGTCGTGGCAGGAGGAGATGTGCAACCCCATGGCACGAGGTGACCCAGGTGCCCGGGACAGGGACAGGCACAGGGACAGGGACAGGGATAGGTCTGGCAGCATCCATTGGAGGGCGACTCTCTCTGTTGGAAGCAGCACTTCCGTGGGCCAGGACGTTTCATTCAGCACGTTGCAAATATACGTTCCGGTTTGGTATTGCCCATGACGTGTAGGAATGTAGTATTAGAAATACAGAAAACTGAGACATTTCTGGGGCTTCTTGGTTTGATAAGGCCTCTGCGTGTACAGCACTCTGCAACAGGGAAAATAAAAAGGGGCAGTTGTTTGTTGTGGCTCATGCACCTCCTCTGTTCTTCTCTCTCCCAAGGCATAGATAAAAAACAGTCTACAAAGAAAAACTGCATGTAGATGGCAGTTGGATGCTCTGGGACTCCAGGGAATGATGGGAATGGGGTTGGAGACCATGAAGGGACAGCCAAAAAAATAAGAGAGGTTGATAAACTTCCCCTGCCCTTTAGAAAGGGCACAGGGCAGGGGGTGGCTGCAGAGAAGAGGACTCTCCCGGCGGACGCGGGCATGCCTGCTGGAGGCGGGGGAGCCACGGGGTCCGTCCCCAGTGAGCAGCCATGCCTGGGCACGGAGCGGGCGGCAGCTCCGAGGAGGCAGGTAGGGAAGGAGGGAGCATTTGCCAGGCAGGCAGAGCTGCCCCTTGGAGCTGCCTCTTGGACATTCCCTGCAAGAGGGGTCTCCAAACCAGACCTCGAGTCCCTGTTTGCTTGATGTGGCCACATCCAAAAAAGCAGCCTGTCACCTGGGCTGAGGGGACCAACCCAGCTGCTGCCCCTGCTGCAGTTTGTAGGGTCTGCATGGACCGACACCGGGTTTTGCAGCGTGGCAACAGCATCTGCCCTGCTGCACTCATCCTGCTCTCCCGGAGCAGAATCACTTTGAGGGGCTGTGGGGTAACAATCACGTCTGCTGCGGCGGCGAGTCCCTGTCCTCCTCTGCTGGGCTGCAGGGAGGTTGGCAGACCCCACGGGGCAGCCAGTCCCACCAGGCTCCGTCCCCCAGCACAGGCAGGACTGGCATCCAGGGCGAGCAGAGCTGCCCTCGCACCCACCCCTCCATGGCTTACACATGTAAAGCTGCCTTTCTGCCCGTCTGTGTTGGAATACATAAAACTGGTTTCTATCTCATGGTATTAATAATCCCTTGGATGTCTTTGTTTAAAGTATTGCAGTGGGAAGTGCTATTTTAAGTCTCCATTGAGTCAGGCGGAATGTGAAACCTCCTCCCGCTGGACACTTCACACTTGGTGCTTATCTGCGTGCACACTGGTATTTTGTCTAATACAATGTGGAGATTAGCTCTCCTTGCGATTTCACTTTCACAATTTACATTTCATGTGTTTGCAGCAGCCACAACAGTCTGCATGAGATCGTGTCCATATGTTCCTGGTGCGTTGTATGCGCGGCAGCGCGGTTGTTTAGTGGTAGGGCTGTGCTCAGCGAGATGCTGGGGTCCTGCAAGGTGCTTGCTGATCGCACCCTGGAGCTGGCAAGCTGGTCCTGGAGTCATCGGGAAAGTTCAGCTTGCTAACAAGTCATCAAGTAGCTACGAACAGCGTTTGGCCCTTTAGCTTGAGATAACACTTAGCTGACTTGCTGCATATTCAGAAAGTATTTTTGTTTTTGAAGTGCCTCTAAGTTACATTCCCTCCCCCTGTTGGCCAAATCACTGCAGGAGAGGTCCTGGTGGAAGCACTCCTGGATGGGATGTGCTGTGTGGCAGCCAGCACATCAGAGCTGGACACTCAGCCTGGACCAGCACAGAAAGTGCTTTACTTTGCTTTTCTAAACCTGTGATGTTTTATTGTGATTGTGGACTGAAACTCACTTCTGAAACCCAGGGAAGGGTTTGGCTTTGGCTAAAAACACCCTTTGGCTAAAAAAAGGTTTAAAAGCCACTGCTGAAAAGGAAATATTTCTATTAAGTTTGCAACAGAAGCCCAGAATAAAAAAATCTGTCTAAAGAATGGTCCAGGGTGTAGCTTTTGTTGACTAAATCTTCATGAGATGTAACAAGGAGAGGTGGACTATCAGAGTAAGTGCTGTTGTAACTGTAAAATTGTTTGCATAATATGAATATAAAGAAAAAAATACTGTGTTATTAATAAGAAGGAAGGAGAGAAAAAATGGAAGTGCTGCACAAAAAAAACCACAGAAAATCATGATTATAGAAATATCACAAATGTTTTAATTCCTTGTTCTGCCTTTGCAGGAAGTGTAGCAATAGTGCAGCGTGGCCAGTTCAGGCTTTTCACGGTTGCAGCCATGGCCAAAACTGATGATGACATGGGAAGTTGCAGCACTGGTGAATCTTGGGGGAAGCTTATCTCAGCCCAGCTCTCTGGACTGGCCTCCTGCCCCATCTGTCCACCTCCTGGGGTTGAATAGGTCAGCAACTAGAGCTGAGGACCTAATCAAAGCTACACAGGGACAGGCAGGTTCCTCTCCCTTTCTGTTTGTCTGTCTTCTGTCTCAGCCACCTGACACTCTTCTTGTTGGGGAGGATGGAGAAGAATTGTCTCCAGCTCCCACTCCTTCAATCAATATCTGGGACAAACTCTTTTCTCTTCTTGAAATACCATGCCTGCTGAGGGAATAAACATGTGAATGATTTCTCCAGCTGTCCTCTTCTCTTCTCCAACCCTGGAGAAGAAGATGGAAACTCTGGGGAGGTGAACTCCTTTGGAGAAGATCTGATCGCTCTGGTTCTTGAGATGGCGGGATCTAGGCTTGGGGGTGTCCCAGTTGGTGGGTTCACAGGAGCAATTCCAAATAGTTGAGACCCAGAGAAGAGGCCTGAAGAGTCCCACTGATGTGGTGGAGGAACCAGAATAAGTGGCATGGGACTGGGCCAAACTAGATATGTGTAACACTGGCTTGTTCCTCTCCTAGGTTCATGCATGGTCCCAGGCCCCTGATTCCTCACTTTGGACTCAGCAGGCTGGGATAACCATGGCTGGGTGATCCTTTTTGTATATGACCATGCCAGGTGATTGTCCCACTAGTTCCAGCTCTCCAGAAGGTTTGGAGAAAGGGATGTTGGTCCAGGCAAACCCAGGTATTCTGTATTAGACTTCGCTGGACTGCACTCAAAACCCCTTACGCATTTTTTTAACTTACACAAATGATATCCATCCGGTGGTGGGGCATGTCCACGGATGCTCTCTCCCACAGCACGTTTGGTTGAAGAGAAGTAGAAAACGTGCCCAAGGCAGAAATAAGGGCTCACACCTGCAGCCTATGCCTTCAGGTTTGAGAGGAGGACCTGGAAGACACCCTGGTCCTGGTGAAGGCAGGCTGCCCAGTCCTTTCTCCGGGGTCAGTTCGGGTGGGCGGGAACCATTCCTCCATCACCGTAGGGTGGCGGAGCTGGTGCCGGTGAGGAGGGCGCCCAGCCAGGGGGATCCCAGCAGAGCGGTGACTCCCCGCGTAACTGCGCAAAGCGGGGACAGCCTGGCGGGACTCCCCTCCACGAAGGAAAAGGAGCCAGTTTTGGAGAGGCGAGGTTTGATGAACGTAAGCTTCCAGGGCTCAGCAGTGCATGTTACTGCTGGGTACCAGCAAAACATGTTACTGCTTTACCCTTTGCAACCTTGCTTATAAATATCGTGATCTCTGTTTTACCCGTAGCTCTGAAAGACCGAAGTTGATGTATTATTGTTCTTTCAACTGTGGCTAATAATAAAGTATGAACTCCATGCAAAGCTCATCTCTGTACCAGGGGCTCTGTTGTTATGAAATCGGTGATTCCAAATACAGTGGAGGCGGGAATATGTCGAAGGTGTTGTTGAAGCATTTTTTACACCGGTTGCGAGGGCCAGCGTGGGTCCAGGAACAGCTTTGTTTAAAGACTCTGGTCCCCTTTGGCAGGTAGCAGCTGGTACCACTTTTTTTTTTTTTTTCCCCTAAGTGGCACAGAGAGCTTAAAATTATTTACAAGTCATAAACAACAACATGCCAGCAACACTTTGGAAGCACATTTTTTTCCTCTAAATCATTTTCAAGTATTTTTCTGTAGAAGCTGGAGCCCTGCTGAGGCATACTGGCTCAGGCTTGGGTTTCTCCCGTTTATGGTACCCCACACACAGGCAGTAAATGCCTCCACTCATTGGCCCTGTAGTTCCTTTGCCATCACAGGGCTGCCTTTGGAGAGGCCCAATCCTTGCTTCTGGCCTGGCAGGGTTTCCTAAATCACAGGGCTTCACATCCTGCCCCTCAGCCGTCGCGTACTCACTGCAAACAAGCCCTTTCAGTTCTTACCTGGAAGCTCCTTAACGCTGTCCCTGCTGGAAAATTCATCAAGATGGGGAGGACTGTGTTAAAAAAAGCAAAAAAAACAACCAAATCCTCCTAGGCATGACGTGGAAGAAAAATTAATATTTAAAATGCATGTATGATGTAATGGGACTTAAAATAGTATGTATCCTGGAAAAAAAGAGATTAACTGCTTAAGGCAAACTAACGAAAAGGTCACTTGGACAATACTTGCAAAGCACTCCCTGTACTGCATCATGGACTTATCGGTTCTGTTTGACAGGGACTCACACATGATCCCAGGCACTTATCTCTGTTTTATACTTTATGAAAAATTGATTGACTCCTTGTGACCAAGAATTTGAGTTAAATAAGAAATAAAATATTGTTTATGGGCAACTTTCTCTTCCCATAACCAGAAGGGGCCAGTTTTATAAGAACAGGGCATCAAATCTTAATACCGCAAAGTACCTGCATATTTGACATGGCAAAGTGAACTCTTCTGTTATTATCTCAGCTGGATCAGTTCCTAAAGTTAAACAGAAACAGCAGCGAACGTTTTCCATCCTTTCTGCCTTTAACCAGCTTCCCGCACCCTCTGGCACAGACTGCGTCCTGCCTCGGGAGCGCCAGTGCTCCCAGCAATGCAGATTGAGGAGGGTGGAGTGGAGACCTCCATCCCTCGCCACTCCGGCGTGGTGCTGGCAGCGCTGAGACGTCTGAGCTCCTGCGTGCCGGGCTGCGGATGCAGCTGGTTTCCCATGTGCGTTTTGCTGCCTGTGGATTCCCTGGGGCAGCAATCCTTTTCCCCCTGGTTAAGGAACGTTAGTGATGCCCAGTGTGCTGATAGAACGATTTCCCTGCGGTAGGCGTACAGCGTTACCACTGAATTTGAAAGCTGGGTGTGGATCACAGAGCTGAGCCCAAAATAGGTCTGTTCATCTGCTTAAAATTTCAACCATCATCAATTAAAGTATTCTTTATGAAGAAAGGCTGAAGGATTTGGGTCTCTTCAGTCTGGAAAAAAGACGACTGAGGGGGGATCTTATCAACGCCTATAAATACTGAAAGGGGGGGTGTCAGGAGGATGGGGCCAGGCTCTTCTCAGTGGTGCCCAGGGACAGGACAAGGGGTAACGGGCACAAACTTGACCATGGGCAGTTCCACCTCAACATGAGGAGGAACTTCTTTGCTGTGAGGGTGGCAGAGCCCTGGCACAGGCTGCCCAGAGAGGTGGGGGAGTCTCCGTCTCTGGAGACATCCCAACCCCGCCTGGACGCATTCCTGTGCCACCTGCTGTGGGTGACCCTGCTCTGGCCGGGGGTGGGACTGGGTGATCTCCAGAGGTCCCGTCCAACCCCTAACATGCTGTGATTCTTACCTAGTATATCAGACACTGTTATCAAAGAGTAATACAATAGCATACAAGAGAGACTTAGAGCTCTCATGACCCTGAGCTGCCTTGCTGGAGGTGGGGACCATGATCTAGGAAGACGTCCTTACATGCTAGATCTGTTCTCATCTTCTCCCGTAGGTTTCTGCTATTGACCACTGCCAGAGACTGGATTGTTGACTGGATGGTCTGTAGTCACCCAGAATGGCTGCCTTTGTGTTCCCTTTCATCTGGTCATAGCTGGAGTTAAAGGTTCTGCCATCTTCCAGAACAGGCAGGGTGCAGAGATGCTTCCCGGACTGGCTGCCTCTTACCTCTGGGAAGGCTGTGGAAAGGGAGCTCCATCCTGAACACTGCAGTGCTTGCTCTGTGCTGCTGCCCTTTACCTTGTCTCTGCAGAGCCAAAAATAGGCTACAGGGAGAGCTTTGCTGACTTCCTTCCTGTTCTGTGCTGGGTCCCCTGGCTGACAGTGGATGGGAGAAACAGGGGATAGCACAGAGGAAAGCTTGAGCAGATGGCCTACAAAGTGAGGAGGAAGGAGCTGGGCAAATGAAACAACATCTGGCAAGAAGGAGACTCAGAGGGAATCGAACAGCAGATGGCAACTACTTGAAAAGCAGCTACAAAGGCAACTGCATCAAACTCTTCTCAGTAATGGGAGACAACATAGCAAGTGCTGAAAGCCACTCATGTAGGAAGTGCAGACTGGACTTCAGGAAAAACTCCAGTAAGAGCACTAGAACAGATCACTCAGAGAGGCTACGGGCTTTCCATGCCTGAAGGTCTTAAGGGCTCAGGTAGACAAGCCATGGCTGACCTGACCTGGTTTTGCTGATAATCCCTCTTTGTGGAAGAGCGTGGATGACAGGGTCTGAAGGTCCCTTCCTGCCAACAGACCTGTGGTTCTGTGATTTTTTCTCCACTCTGTTTCTGGAAGACATAAACAGCCATATGGAGAGGATGTCATAGAATCATAGAATTGTTAGGGGTGGGAGGGACCTTAAAGATCATCTAGTTCCAAAACCCCTGCCCTGAGCAGGGACACCTCCCACTAGATCAGGTTGCTCAGAGCCCCGTCCAGCCTGGCTTTGAACACCTCCAGGGATGGGGCTTCCACCACCTCTCTGGGCAACCTGGGCCAGGGGCTCACCACCCTCATGGTGAAGAACTTCTTCCTAACGCCCGGTCTGAATCATCCCATCTCTAGTTTTAATCCATTCCCTCTAGTCCTACAATTACCCGATATCCTAAAAAGTCCCTCACCAGCTTTCTTGTAGGCCCCCTTATGTCGTCTAAGGGCTGCTCCTTTTAAAAACATTCCTATTTTCATAAAGGAAGGGCTTTGCAGTTAGCAAGCCTTCCCACCAGGCTGTACCTGCTTTTCTCCTTTGGAGTTGTATTCTCACAAGATTTCCTTGAGGATTTCTTCGCTTTTCAGCAATGCCACGCAGCTGCAGGGTGGAAATGCTTCTTGACCTCCTTTGGTGCAAACCGCGCGCTCTGCCTCAGGGAAATGGATTCTGTTTGACTTATCTCAAAATAGGACACAAACATATTCCCCTGGGTGCTGGGAATACAGCCTCTGAAAGGGATGTTACACAGTCACTCTTCCTAAAGCTGGTTTTATTTTCCCAAATAAAGTGTCATAAAGCCTTCAAAAATTTTGCAATATAACTCAAATGCTGTGTGGTGTTGCAGCCAGGGCCAGGCAGAAAGTGTTAGATCTCACAATCCCAGAAGCTGCAGCTTATAAATTCAGTCAGACTTTTCAAAAATTTATGCTTTAAGCTGGGAGATATGAGAAATGAAGTCCCTCCTTCAGGGGCTTAGATGGGAGCAACACCAAGACTCATCCAAATCTTGGGGCCGTTCAGACTTAGTCTCTGTCCCATCATTGAAGTTAAAATTGCTGCTAAAACTTGGTCTGAAGCGTGTTGGGAACTGACTTAGACCCATGTCTCCTCCCTTAGCCAGGTGCTTTTGTAGCCACAAGATGTGGGAGAGCCCACACAGCTGCAGAGTGTCTCTCTCCTCCCTCCAATGGGTCTGCTCCTGGCACTGAGCCACCAGTGGAAAACCCGTGTCTGGAAGTGTGGATTTGCACCCATTTCCACCAGCATCACCGTGATCTGCACGGACAAGCGGCCACAGCAGGCGACCTCTCCCAGGCTGTGCACATACTAAGCAGAGCAGGAGGAAACATCAAAAGTGTTGAGAAAACACGTTCTGGGGACAACATCAGATGGAGGGATCTGGGCACGAAGACCCAATAGGACATGTCACAGGTGGGCTTTGAGTCATAACACTTGAACAGGCAAAGGGAGCGTGACAGCACCCTGTCCTATCATGAGCACTGTGGGTGAGAGATTTAACGCTGCTAGAGCAGAAGATGGCCCTGCGTGCAGTTGTGCAGCCTTGATAGCGTAGGTCTTTGTTAGAAATGGTAACTCAGATAGAAAAACACGCTCCCCTCCAGGCTGTGATGAACTCACATTTTGTTTGCTGGGCTGCCCCAGGCTCTGCTGGATGGGAACAACTCTGGAGTAAGAAGAGTTGTTCTGGTTTCACCTGCTGCCATAGCTTCTGCCTCCAGCACCTTGGGACATCCCACGTTGGGTTGCTGTTGTCCTCTCTGCCCAGGGCTGAGGCAGCCGCTCACAGCAGCGTGGAGGAGCTGAGCCGCTCCTTGCAATAGCTGCTTTGTGACCGCCCAGAGGATTTCATGCTGTGGTGTCACTTCTGCAGCACCTTTCACCGATGATAAATTCCTCCAGAAACAGAGGAAAAATGGCCCAGAAACATTGCTACACATAAAATCCTCAGTTATACAAAGTCCTGCAAACATCAGATAAGACCATAACAGAGAAAAGGTCACAGCAACACCAGCTATGTCATGAATAGCAGCAACAAGTAGCAGCCAGTGCCTGATTCAGTCTAAGGCTAGAAAGATGAAAAGATAGAAATGTTGTTGGCTTTAATCCTTTTGTAGTACGTTCCAGGCAGCTGTCAACCGCTGAACATTCGAACAACCAGGGCCTCCCAAAGGGAAATAACATCTTCGGAATGGCCAGGCTCAAGAAAACACCACATCTTAGATGATGCATTGATGGGGAAAAATAAATTCAGAAGAGAATTTGGTGCTTTGCCGAGCAATGTCCTGCAGATAAGCGTGTACCAGTTCTTCAGTCACGCACTAATGATCTTTGGTTCATTACATGTTATAAATCACTCTGATGGATACAGAAAAGGGTAATAAATGAATAAATAAATAACAAACACTCTGTGGATAGTGCTGGTCATAGAAAGATGAATTAATCATAAACACTGTTTCCAAAGGCTATGACACGAATGAGCATTCCTTTGATATCAGCCGTGCTCTTCTTCCCACCAACTTGTTCTCAAATAAACATCCCAGTAAATATTTGTCTCCTTGCTCTGGACTTGCAAATAAAACGAGAAAGGCCACATCCACTCCTAGCCTGCAGGCAGCCATTCCCTTAGGCCACCGCTGGATTTCAGGTTGGGATTCACCTCAGCTCACTTCAGTTAGCTTCTGGCTTGCCGTCTCAGTCTAGACTGGTCTCTCTGGGCTCCCTTTGGGGTTACTTTTTGATTTGCCACGCTCCAGGACTTGCAATCTCTTTTACCATTGCTCATTGTCTGTCACCCCCAGGTGCTCTCTTCCCTGGAAGGTGCCCCGGGCAGTTTTGCTGCCGCACTGCAGCACAGCCCGCTCTGGGATCCTTTCTGATGGAGTGCTTTCCGCCTCCATGCCCCCGGCTTGTGGCCCACAGCCCACCCGCAGCCTGAGCCTTCGCCCTGCTCGGTACACGCCGGAGCGGCTGGGCCATCGCAGCACACCAGAGCTCACGTTGGGGAAGTGGCCGCTCAGAGCCGCATCCCCTGCTCCTCTGGGGGTGATTCTTCCAGGTTCGAAGGGGGCCATTGGCAGGCGAAAAGGGCTGCTTTGCTGTGCCCTGCCCTCCGCCCGCGCTGTCACGCAGGGC
This sequence comes from Rynchops niger, assembly GCA_013400035.1. Classification (NCBI taxonomy): domain Eukaryota; kingdom Metazoa; phylum Chordata; class Aves; order Charadriiformes; family Laridae; genus Rynchops; species Rynchops niger. The sequence continues at coordinate 26,738 of VXBH01000320.1, read as the reverse complement.
TGAGCGAGGCCGAGACGAGCCCCTCTGGGATGCAGCGATGGCTCTGTGGGACTCAGGATGAGTCTTTCCAACAGATTCAGGGCTGGTTCCAAAACCGCGTTTCCTCTTTCTGGTGCCATATGATTGCAAACGCTTATTTCATTCTCTGCCTGCTCTTCTTCATAGGTGAAGCCCATTCATTATTTTTAACTGTACACATAACTCTTCTTTATCTCTAAACCCTACTGTTCCTCCTGCGCAGCCTGATTACTTGACTGCATGCACTCCGTCTTCTGGTAGCTTGCCTGAGCACAAACCATCTTGCTGCTCCCTTTCTATGTTTCCATATGCAGCAGCCAGATGCTCTGAGGAGGCATCTCTGGTGCGCGGCTCGGCAGCTGGTGTCTCATTCCTTAGGCTGCAGAGAGGCCACCACCGGGGCAGCAGCGTGCCCCACTGGCATCCATATCAAAACATCCTGCTTCCTGCAGCACGGTGTGTCACCTTGGGCACCTCTCACCTGCATTTGTCCTGTTTGCTCTGGGGAATCCCTTGGCAACTCCAGCCCACAGGTCGCCTGGGGTGGGCACCACACCTCAGCCTCACCTTCAAGCTGTTGCTCCCAACATCAGCTTCATCTTTACCAGATTTGAAGCCTAAATTCTCACACGCCAAAGCCAAATGCTGTCTCCAAATGGTTCGAGCTCCTAGTCAGCTGTTTTCTTGAGAGCGGTAGGCTTCAGGCAATGTGAATGCTGCTGCAGATAAATGGTGCTCAAAGGGCTTGGGATCCTCTACTTGACCTGGACTGTAAAAACCTGCAGGAGCAATGCCTTTTAGCAGAAAACTTGTGATGCTCTAGTAGATAAATAGATCTGCTTACCTCTATATGTGCAGCATTCCCTCTTCTTGTCCTCCATGTGAAGCACTGCCTTGAGGTCACAGAGATGGAGGGTAGCTAATAAGAGACTTTATTGACTAATCTGAGGCAATCAGCAAGTTCTTAGCTTCCACTGCTGCTCATTTTCCCCAGATTGGAAATGAAATGGGTGGCAAAAGAACTGGAAGATCTTTTTAAGTGTGGTTCTGGCCTGCATAAATGTCTGTATAATGTGGATATTGCTGCGTATTGTTTCTTAATAGGCCTCTCAATTAGTTCTGCTGAGTACAGCACAGTGGGAGAACTGGTTTTATCTCCCTGCCTCCAGCCTTGATTTTAGCTCGGCCAAAGAGGGCTGTCCACTGCTGTTTTCCAGCACAGGGCTTGAGGAAGCATTGGTAAAGAGAAAGCACAGCTGCAGGAAGAGAGGATGGAGGAGCAGATACCATACTCCATGGTCTCAGCTGACAAACACAGCCACGTCTTCTCTAGCTGGCACCACAGCACTCCGGGCTGTAAGAAACATGCTGGGCTCCTTCCAGATGAGATGCCACCATCAGTAACAACAGACGTGCAGGACTTTGTGATGCTTGGTTTAAATCCCAGCCTCAGAGACGCCTGTACAATCCCCTTGCTTTTGCTGTGACTTATGAGATGCCTGGGGAGGAGAACTCGGTGTAACAGATCAGCACACTCATGGGTGGATGTGGAAGAAGCCGGTTTCTGCCAGGCGATGAGGTTCTGTTTGGTGAACGCAGAAAAACCTCTAGATTGCAGGCACGACTCTGAAACTTGCACCTTCAGGCCTGGAGCATAACTGGGTGATGTGACTGCACTCGCTATTGCAGGCGACAAAACTGGGGTCTAAGAATCACTGCAACTGGGATTGCCCTTGTCTGTCCACCTTGAAATGGTGCAGCCCAGAACACCTTTCACTCTTCCCGTCCAGAAAAGTTTTTCTACAGATCTGTGTGTTATGGTCTGGATTCCAGACTAGACTTGTATTTTCAGGTCCTGGAGGCCTGGCTGTCTTTCCTCAGCCCGTCTCCTCTGCATGACCCGCAGTGGTTCAAGAGGGCAAGCACCCTGTTCATGCACCTTAGCAGGCGCTTCTTTGCTTTGTTGTTCTCTGAATGTATGCCCACGAACTAATAATAAAGTAGGAGAATAAATGGACATTTATGAGAGAACCGGCTTTACTGAGATTAATAGTAAATAATACGCAAATGGCTTCACACAGTGAAGTGGAAAGTATTGCAGGTGTTGGAAAATTATATGACTTCAGTCAAGACTGGAAGGAACCCAGCTAATCTTAGGTCAGTCTGACAAGTGAATTTTTGAGCTGGTAGTGCAAAGTTTTGCATTCAAAGAAATAATGTGTGATGAGTCCAAACAGGAGATCAGTGCAAAAGCATAGTCTAAACCAACCAAAAAAGGCTTACTTTGAGTGCTACCTAGGGCAGAACCTTACCCTCCTGTAGACCTGTGTAAAAGCCTGGCATGCATTCACCTCAGATGGATCAGTCACCTCGCCTCAGACGAGGATGCCGTGAAGATAGAAAAGGTGGAAACAAGAGCAGGAAAGAGGGTGAGGCAGAAAGCATCCCACCTGAAGACAAGGTACATGGTTGCCATGACTTAATATATACACCAAAAACCTGAGGGACAGCAGAGAAATGTCAGAGCATGCCAAGGTTCCCCCTTCATCTTTTGTTGTCACCATGCCAGTCCTAAGACATGTGCAATGAGTTTAGAAAATAACACATTAAAGGAGAACCTGGATGCTGTAAATGCAGAAGCCGCATGGATTCTGAGCACATTGTACATTTACGTGGATAAGAAATCTCCTGTGACAAAGCTTCAGAGGATAAATTTAAGACTTCGAGGCATTATCCAATACCACTTTTCAAGTGCATAGTAGGCACTTGAGCTATTTGGCTGATTTTTCTCTGGAAGTTTTATGTTCTTTGCAAAGCACCCGGTACAGCCTGTGTGCAGGACAGGCACAGACTGCACTTTCTGCTGTGGGCAGGTTGGAGGGGATGAGCTTCCAGGCAGCTCTCTGTAGATCATAAGCTAACAAGTTTATGAAGAGCTGATGTAACAATATGTCTGTAATTTGGGGTTGAGGGACAGTGACATCAGGAGATTGAGGTCTGGGAGTTTAAACCAGCAGGTCTGAGGGGAGCAATCCCTGTATGGGTATATGCGCACGGCTGGGCACAAGGGGACGCTGGGTGGAATTTGTCTACCATTACTCGTGGCACTCAGTGGCCTTGCTTTCTGTCGCCTGGAGAGGCAGGAAACCTGTCTGCTGGACCTGTGGTACACGTGATCACCCCCCTGTCCTCGGCACTGGTGAGGCCCCACCTCAAGGGCTGTGGCCAGTTTTGGGCCCCTCACCAGAAAAAAGACACTGAGGGGCTGGAGCGTGTCCAGAGACGGGCGACGGAGCTGGTGAGGGGTCTGGAGCACAAGTCTGGTGAGGAGCGGCTGAGGGAGCTGTGGGTGTTCAGCCTGGAGAAGAGGAGGCTGAGGGGAGACCTTCTCGCTCTCTGCAGCTCCCTGAAAGGAGGATGTAGCCGGGGGGAGTCGGTCTCTTTTCTCAAGGAACAGGCGATGGAACAAGAGGAAACGGCCTCAAGTTGCGCCAGGGGAGGTTTAGGTTGGATACTAGGAAAAATTTTTACTCTGAAAGGGTTATTAAGCATTGGAACAGGCTGCCTAGGGAAGTGGAATCACCATCCCTGGGGGTATTTAAAAGACAGGCAGACATAGTGCTGAGAGACATGGTTTAGTGATGGTTTTGTCAGAGTTAGGTTGATGGTTGGACTTGATGATCTGAAAAGTTCCTTCCAGCCTAGGCAATTCTATGATTCCATGACTCAATGTTCGTGTACATTGGTAGAAGTTGGATTACGCCTGGAGTATTTTGCTGCTGGCATGTTGCTGTTCTCAAGTCAGGAGGAGAATCTCTTGTTTTAACAGCTCTGTGATTTTGCCCCCTAGTAGTCCTTCACCTACTAAGTTTCCTTTAGGAAACTCCTCCTTGCAAAGAGCCGCGGGGTCTCTGACTAAGCCCAGAATCACAGTGTTGGAGCCCGTAATTCAGATTAGTCAGACTCAGCAGTGGGTTTCTGAGATCCTTCATCCAGAACTAGGAAGGAGCAAACAGAGAGTGCTTTCCCTTTCATCTTTGCAGTCACCTCAGGTTATAGTGTCTTGTCCAGTTTCCATTGCCCCACCCAGGTGCCCTCAAGTTTCTTCTACCAGGTAGTTGTGGACTCCTTGGCCCCATTCTCTGAGACTGAGCGTTGGAGCCTAACCAAGACCCAGGAGAATATCTGTGCTGGGTACAGCTCCAGCCCTGTCCCTCTGCAGGACTCTTGACAGTTTCGGTCCATGGCCAGAGCACAGCAGAGCATGAAGGTAAACATCGTATCATACCAGTAAGTGTGAATCCAATTCCAAATCAGCAGTTAAGGAGGGCATCCGTTCTGCCACACGAGAGGTGGCTCCACAGAGTACAGGAGGTCCTGCCAAGATCTTTTTTTGGCTGTTCAGTCAAAACTTCCCTTTGCCTAATTTTCCATTGCTCCTGGGCACAGTATGTGCCTTCTTGGAGCACCCCAAATAACCCTCGCTCGCTACCATTGAGTTATTGTTTCATTTAAATGATATTGGAAGCTCCTTCAGCCCCAGCCAGGGAGAAAGGCTTTCCCTCCTTGCCAGGGCACTACGTAATACAACAGTTTTCTGCCAGTACTGCTCCGCGGGGGCCAGGAGAGAAGCAGGAGGGACATAATGTGCTTTCCACGAGGGAAGCCCGTCCTGTCAAGGTCTGCTGGGGCTTGCTCTGCCGTTGGCATGGTTGCCTCTCCCAAGTTGTACAGGACTTGATAAAGTCAGACAGCTGGATGAAAGAGCACAAATACCCTAAACTTAAACATGCTATTGAAAAGCTGAAGGCAGGACATAAATAACTGCACTCTCGCTTTCATGTTTATCATACAATTGCAACAGGACCATATTTGGAATAAATATTCCAATATTTGAATGCAACATGTGATTGGAGTTTATCTGTTGTTATGTTTTGAATAAATACTCAGAAAACTCATTATTTCGGATATCCCCCTCTTCTCACTTTTCCCAAAATGAGGTGGAGCTCGGCGGTTTGGACACTGCTCAAGCTGTCTTTCATGTTTTCAAAAGCCCTAAGTCTTTCCCTGAAACTGAGCTCAGCACAGTTGGTTCCTTGAAGCATCCAGGAGGCAGGATCCATGCGGGGCTGGGGCTGGTCCTGCCCTGCACACCAGCCCAGGGCATCCCCGGAGGGATGGCCACCCCGATCAGCCACTGCTCCTCCTCTCTGGAGGCCCCCACTAGGTAGGTGACTGCGGCTGCTCACGCTGCGGGAGGGGACGGTGCAGCTTTCCTGTGACAACAACAAGGGACCAAAGCAAGGCCATGGCAGGACAGGAACATGACAGCTGCTCCGTCCCAAGGGAGAGGGAGGCAGAGCACCCTGACTCGCTCTCTTCTTCATGGACAGGCTCCCACCTCTGCCTGCCTGTGGTTCCTGGGCTGATTCTCACCATTACAGGGTCAATTCCAGAGCCATCACCTCCCCGCAACAAAAGGAAACACTCATGCCATCCCCCTGGGCTCCCTGAAGTGCTGTTTCCTGTCCACCTTGCAGTGGCACACCAGTGTTCAGGTGACAGATGAGACCCTTTGAGAGGCCTTTGCTCCTCTGGGTGTCTGGAAGGTGTAAGTTGCCATTACTGGCCTCTGTTCTGGGGACTCACTGCCCCTCTGGGCTTTCCATGAGGGCAGCAGGTGATTCCTGCAGCCCAGGCTGCAGCCACCTCCAGCTCAGCTGGTGCTGTGCTCTCACGGCTGATGACAGGAGCAGCAGTTCCACTGCTTGAGATGCATGGCAGGGTAAGATGATCAGTATAGTTCACACGAGTGTCCTTCAGCCTGTTTTGGATCCTCCAGATGTCCTCATGGTTCCAGTCCTCACCTGCAAAGCATCCTGTAGGTTTGGGAACACCTCCCTTGCTTGCTGGTACCCATGGGGTCCTGCTACCCCCAAGAGATTGCTGTGCTGGAACCGTGACCATGCAGAAACTTTGAACCGAAAGAGGTTGACCTTCCTTTCTGTTCCTTACAGAGACCTTGAACCTAAACAAAGGCACTTTTCCTTCAGGCCCCTGGAGCAGACCGGCAGAACCTCGCTAAGGGGACACACCTTCACTTAGCCTGAGTTATGGAACAGGCAGGAATTTCCAGGGTCCTTAAGCTGTCTTCTGTCAAATTATTCCATTAGTCAGACCTACCTGAGAGCACCCATGGTGCAAAGTAACTCAGGGTGGTGGCATCAGAATGCTGATGACCTGCAGAAGCCCAGGCAGGTGTCAGCATCTTCAGCAGGATGAGAGCTCAATGTCAGAGCACTGTGGTGTTCATGCTAAGGGTTTGTGTGTTGGGGATGGCTCAGCGGGGACGGCAGTGCTCTGCTTCTGCCGGAGCACAGAATTTGTCAGCAGATACTTTTCAAACCATGAGCAGCCCATTGAGCACATAATTTCCAGAGCTTGGTGGCACTGGGGGCTACAAGGACCCAAGACAAGGCAAACCTTGTTCCCATGAGATCCTGGTGCAGAAATTGTTTTTTCCCTTTGAGTTTTAATAATGTCAAGTGCAAGAGGTCCCCATCACTGCCAGCCATGATTGGGTGAAGCATAAAAACTTGCCCAAAAGCTTTGAGAAGGATGTAACAAAAACAGAAGATCAAGTCATCTACAAAGTTGTCTTTATCCCCAAATCAGTGTTGTCAACTGAAGTGGTGATTATACACATTTGTAAGAAATTAAAATCGGTTAATGTGTGGAGACTGGTCTGCACCAACACTATGCATATATATAGGTGGAGGACTGGTGTTGCTGTCACAGAGTTTGCTTAAAGAAAGAGAATGTCTGATTAATACAGCTCACACGCATTGTGGTGGGCATCGCCAACAGCCGGCCAAAGTGTTAATGCAAAGCTTGACCAATGCTGTTGGCCAGTGAAATCGCTGGGGGCTCTGCAGACTCACGTGGGCTGGCTACAAAGTGCTGCGTGACAATGCTGCTCCTGGGGTGGTTTTACTCAGTTCTGCTGGCTGAGTTTTGTTCCAGCCTTTACAAACGCAGTTGATTAATGCAGTGGTACCTTGTTAGGACAATGTGGATTTGATCAGAGGTTGTATCCAAGGTTATCTTTCCTGGGGAAATGCAGTGTTATAAAGTAGCGTTTCCCGTGACATTCCCTTTATTTTCCCTTTCACTCTTACTAGATCAGATTTTGGCAGAGAACGTTTTGCTCAATTCCATTTACTTTTAAAAACATGAGTTCTGCAATTAATTTTCGTCTTTCTATTGTCTCAGAAATGTTGGTCAACAGGGAGAATAATTAGCCTTCTGGACTAGATTTCTAGTGTACATCAGGGTACCGCACCACACCGTGTTGCCAACTGACTCCCAGGCATGGGTTGCATTAGAGAGGAAATCAAATCTAAGGGCATGGCGTGTGGAAACTCACGATGTCTCCCTCGCGTGTTTGCACAAACACCAGCACACATGTGTATGTACCACTGCCAAGGCATTCACGCAAACATTCACACTCTTCCATGGACTCTGTCACTGGCAATAAGGCACACGCTTGTGCTCAGGCAAACACCGCGGGGGTCCCAGTGCTGCTGACACGGCGTGCTCCTGCCCTCAGCACCCGCACAACGACACGGGCCTGCTGTCACGTGCCATCACAGTGTTTCTTCTCTAACATTTTGGGCTTCATACAGATGGGCCACAGGGTGCTCTGCATTCTTGGGATTGATGGAAATGCCATCTCTCCAGATCTTGAAGCATAAATCTTCATCAGCCCCAATGCTTGCCAAGCTGTCCATGCTGCATGGAGCAGGACCTATGGATCAGCAAATGGTGCACAACCTTTTATCGTGTCTTCCTTTCTGCTGGCTCCATGGCTACACCCCCATTCACTTTGTGACTGGGAACGTCGGGGCACAGAAACCTGTCGCTTCCTTCTCCCAAGTGCCACTGTCCCTTTGACAGATGCCCACCTTCTTCCACGCAGAAGACACTGCAGGTGTGACAACAGCCCCCTCTTGCAAGAGGATACTCTTGGGTCTGGGCACAGTCCCCACTCAACTCATCTCGTCGTTGCTCTGCGTGCAGGCTGGCGGCATTTGGAGGGGTCCTCCTCCCTGGGTTCATATCAACAGTCAAATGCTCCTTTTATCCAAGTTCTTAATATTTAGCTGCCCTTTTTTGAAAGTCCATTTTCACCTCTCAAGAGAAGCAATATGAAGAGGGAGGGTAACAGCCAGGGTGGACAGGAAGGATTGTCCCCCCGGTCTGTTCCTTTGTGATCTCCACTGCCCTAGGAAAAGGTGATCCGGTACATCTTCTTCCTTCGTGAGGTCCTTCACTGAGTGTGACTCAGCCCCTGCAGGTTCGAACTGCTCCTAAACACAGTGCTCCTTCACTCGGAGCAGCTAACTCAGAACAGCGGGTTGAATTTGTTGACACATCTCAGAGAGATCTCACTGATTAATGCGCTGAATCTCAAACACAGGCTGAGAGCATGAAATCCCTAACAGGGGTTTAGATGAGAGATAACATAATAATACACAGAACTCTTGGAAACATTTTCAATCCATGTAATGTCTATATTCTTAGTGTTCCTGACAGTGCTAATGGAACCAGCTAGTTGACAAGATCTCCTCTGTATTCAATTCCCTGATTGCTTTTAAACCCCTTTTCATATAAATGTGGTTCTTCCAGCACCGTTTAAATCTTCCAAGCCTATAGGAACTGGGATCTCGAGCTTGGCAATTCACTGTCGCTGCTCCCCGCTCTGTGATCAGGGACAAAAGGCTCAAGAGGCTGCCCTGAAAGAGATGCCCTTGCAAGAGGCAGGGAGGGCTCAGTTTTACTGGTGGAAGGGAAGATGACACAGGCCAAGAGGAGGATGTGAGCTTTGTGTCTCTGTTCTGCTTCTCAGCAGTGTGGGGAGGGGAGTGATGAAACGCTGTTTGAGTGGTCGAGGCAGGTTAGGGAATGCTTATCACTTTGCCTCATCCTGCAGGGCAAGGCATAAGAGAAAGCAGACCGTGCAGTGATTCATTAAAAAGCTCTGCTTCCCCCTGTCAGAGCCTTACATGGTGTATAGCTTACGCTTGTTGCCTTAATCCTTTGAAGATGCTGGGTCAGTTTTTCCTGTTCATCTGGCTTTAGCTGCACGTGCTCTCGGTGCGTTGAGCTGCTGAAGTTTCCTGAGCTCCCTGAAGGGGCAAAGGCGAGGTTTCAACTTCTGCTACTTATCTAGTCTGTGTTTCGTGCTTCATTTGTAAAGCGAACAACAATAGCGTAGATGGTGCCCCTGCCTTTTCCCACCAAGCCCCACACGTGCCCTTGCCATCATATTTACTCTCTAAAGGAGTCACGGGAGGCAGCTCTGGGATTTCATGTTGAAGCAGTCAGGAATATTTTCTCCGGGTTGTGAGGCAGTGAGGGGGAGGGTTCCCGAACCCCCCTCCGAGTTCTGGCACTGGTGCTATTAAATGAGCTGGAAAAGGGCCCTTCCCAGCAAGGGCTGTGCATGTATTCACAATGGCATGTGCTCCCAGGAGGGGAGAGGTCCCCATTCAAACCCCACACGCAGCTGGCTCCAGAGCCCACCGCACACCTGACTCGTGTGCAGCTCTCCACTCCCACTCTGATTTTGTCTGCTTTATTTCACTTGCTTCCTGCCTCTGGCCTTCCTGCCCCCGTCTGTGGGCAGGTCCCACCACAGGGCAGGCTCAGCCCCAGCACACCTTCCCCCCCCATGAGCCTGGCAGGTCTCAGCACCTCAGTCTCCACCCCAGGAGCACCCAGGGGAAAGGGGAAGGCAAAAAACAGGGTGGGGTTTTGAGGATTTTGGACTACGGGTGCCTTTGCTGGCATGGGACAGAGACCTGCTGGCAGTGAACCCCATGAAAGCAGAGCAAGATTGCTCTGGGGGCGCAGACCCTCAGGAGCAGCCTCCAGAGGGGGATGCCAGCTCTGGCTTCCCTTCCTCGAGCTGTGCTCTAGGCTGTGCTCTCTCTTGCTGGTAAAAACATGGAGCACAGGTTTTCAGGTCAAGGCGTGGATGACCAGCAGATTTTGGGAATGTGAGGCAGCTGTGACCAAATCCATGAAGGAGGGAGCGCCAGGGCCGGAGCCAGCTTCTCCCCCAGCCAGCCCAACATCTCAGCTGCGAGGGGAGGATACACAAAGGCAAGGGCAGCCATCACCTCCTTGCACAGCACAGAGGCTGCTGCCCCACCACAGGCTGTCCACCACGGTCTGTCACACACTTTGCACCTGGCAGAAGCTGGAGGGTCCTTGGAGGCTCGCTGGGTGCCAGGGCAGAGCTCTGCCGCTGGCGTCAGGGAGCTGCTGGCACCGACTCTGGCCCAGGCTTGCCCTCCTCCCCTTCCCAACCCCAGCCCTTCCTCCCCCCAGCCCCGCGGCAGCTCTCAGGGAGGCATTTGTGAGCCCATTGCCAGTTCCAGAGAACACTTCACCCTGCCAGCAGCATCCTCTGTGCTATGTCCCATCACACGGCCGTCTGTGGGCAGGTCCCACCACAGGGCAGGCTCAGCCCCAGCACCCCCCTGCGAGCCTGGCAGGTCTCAGCACCTCAGCTGCCCCCCCAGCAGCACCCAGGGGAAAGGGGAAGGCAAAAAACAGGGTGGGGTTTTGAGCATTTTCAGGGATACGTTGGGAATAGTTTGGACGCAGCCAAAGCAGGTATATAACAACACAGTTCTTCCGGGGCCAAAGGAAGAAAAACAGTTTACAAACTCTGAGGCTGCACTACCTGCATGTGGACCTCCGAGAGCAGCAATGAGCTTTTTGTGGCCTCTCAGCTCCCTTTCCCTGCCCAGCTTCCCC
>VXBH01000320.1:0-14764 GCA_013400035.1 Rynchops niger | reverse complement strand
GCCTTGCCCTCCTCCCCTTCCCAACCCCAGCCCTTCCTCCCCCCAGCCCCGCGGCAGCTCTCAGGGAGGCATTTGTGAGCCCATTGCCAGTTCCAGAGAACACTTCACCCTGCCAGCAGCATCCTCTGTGCTATGTCCCATCACACGGCCGTCTGTGGGCAGGTCCCACCACAGGGCAGGCTCAGCCCCAGCACCCCCCTGCGAGCCTGGCAGGTCTCAGCACCTCAGTCTCCACCCCAGGAGCACCCAGGGGAAAGGGGAAGGCAAAAAACAGGGTGGGGTTTTGAGCATTTTCAGGGATACGTTGGGAATAGTTTGGACGCAGCCAAAGCAGGTATATAACAACACAGTTCTTCCGGGGCCAAAGGAAGAAAAACAGTTTACAAACTCTGAGGCTGCACTACCTGCATGTGGACCTCCGAGAGCAGCAATGAGCTTTTTGTGGCCTCTCAGCTCCCTTTCCCTGCCCAGCTTCCCCACAGGCTCTCTGCCACTTGCCACGGTACAACCTCTGGTTTACGCCAAACTTCAAGGGGTGCTGCAGTTTATTTAACAGCCGGTGACAGGCGGTTTGACTTCTCAGGTGGTGAGTTTTCTGTGTTATTGCCAGATAACATCATGGTTTAATTTTTTTTTTTTTTTTTTTTTTTGAAATTTTGTGGACTGTGGAGAATGGAACCTAAATTTGCTAGACCAAATAATCCCTGTTTTTCCTAGCAGAATAAGCACCATATAAAATATACTAGTGACAGTCTTCCAGGCCCCCTCTGCACAGGTCCAGCGGCACATCACACCACCAGGTAACCGCCTCACAGCAGGGTTTGGCTCTCTTAGCTTCTCCCTGGAGCTCTGAATGCCCTGTGAGACATTGCCCCACTCAGTCAAAGTCAAAGGTACCCTGTGCTTCACCGGCCCTCTTGATGGTTCCTTGTCAGCTATGCGTAATTAAAAAAGCATGTGATTTCTGTAACATTATTTTAGGGAGAGCGACAATGTCTCAGCAGTCGCCGTACTGCAATACTGCAGCTCTTTTCCTGAGTTCAGGCGACGCTGAGAGCTGATCCTCAGGAGAGCAGGCGCAGGTTGGCCAATGTAAGAATTGCTCCCCCGTGGTGTTTACCTGCAATCCTTCCAGGGCACAAGGAGACTTTCTGCATTTCTGGATAAACCCTGGACTGCTCTTTTCAGTTAAACTAAATGGTACCACCAACCAGTTCCAGCCAAAAGCAGAGTTCCACTGCACCTTGGTTGGTCAGCATGGTGTGGTGGAAACACGAGGCTGGTTTTCCTCTTCATAGACACATGGTAGAAGTTTGTTACTTGCAATTCTCCTGACTAAAGAGACAGGAAATTAAGTAACAATAATTAATACAATTTACCAAACATTGAGTACTGTTGCTGCTGTGGTGATGGTCTCAGCCATAACAGGAGGGAGCTTTGTAGAAATCACAGTTTTGATTAGAGGAATGGTATTTGATCTTGCTTTTAGTCGATGTTGGAGTATTGGCAATTGGCTGCCACATACCAGCATGGAGCGTGCCCTCGGGAAGTGGGCTTCTGCTCCAGACTGGGAGTTCAGCAGCTGGAAGTCATGGGGAAGACTGGAATGCACAAGTCCGTCATAGGACAAGCATAACCCACCATGAAAGAGGAAAATGGAATGCCTGGATGGCTCCTCCCAGCAGTGATAGGGAGAAACTGGTGCCAGGGAGCCCTGGAGAGACCACGTCTGGAAAGGTGCACGCAGTTCTGGTTGCCTGCTTCAGGAGAGCCACATTCATTGCTCTCTCCACTAAGTCTGGGGTAAATACCAGGGATTAAGAAAAGCTGTTCTTGGCTCTTTAAGCTAAAGATCTTTGCTGGCAAAAGAACAAATGGGTATAAACTGATCGTTACGAATTTAATCTGAAAATGAGGAAATACAGTCTGAAGGTCAGGAGGGAGATACAGGAACAGCCTTCCCTATGAGCAGGGCAGACGAACCACATCGCTGTAAACTGGAGGTGGTTCACTGGAGGACGGAGGCACGCTGCTGTCTGTGGGGCCAGGTCCAGCGAACTGCAGCTTGGTGGTTCCTCATTCGCACAAGCTCCCGGTGCCAGGTGCGATCTGCCTCGTGCACAGGGACTGCCGGGGCAGAGGAGCCGAGCAGAGCTGAAGCAGAGGCGGTGGTTATCAGCCATTCCTCTGAAATTTTCTCTTCTCTCCAGAACGGTCTGTTTGTTTTGCTCAGTCTTTCATCTCCCAGGACACACTGAAGTCCCATTTTTTTGCAGACTGGGATTTTCTGGGTGCCAAGAAGAGGTGCTGCTGCAACATGTGCGTGCAGACGGAGAGGGTTTGCTAGATGCTCATGTTGTAGCTCCCTGTGCCTCAAAAATAGCAAACGTTCTCTCAGAAGTTACCCCCAACCCAATCCCTGTACCACACAGTCCCGCAACGATCTTTCTTAGGGCAGACAGCATATGTCTGCCACATACAGCTCCTGCAGCTGGTCATCCCGGTTCCTCCCCGGGCAGCCCTGCTGTGCTCAGCCCCAGGGAATCCCAGCTCCTCTTCCAGGCAGGGAGAAAGGGATGTGCAGAGGGCTCAGTTACTGGGGGGTGGGTAGGGGAGAGACAAGCACAAACCCACACGGGAGCTCAGTAAATCGTTCCTATCACGCACCCAAAGCAGAGGCAGGAGCATGCTGAGATGCGAGTTGGGGGAAAGAAGGATGTGTTTGTTGCACATTAGCGCAGGATAGTGACAGCTTCTCTCATACTGAGCAGCTTTTAGCCCCCCTTTCCTGGTGAGACCCAGCAAGTCTCCTCACACAAGCACTTGGCAAGGGGGAGCACGGAGACCCCACAGCCAGAAATCAGGCTGGTCCCCCATGGCTCTGCCAATGTGCCCTTATTCATGAGCAAAGAGTTTAAACAACTATCGTTTGACTTGGCTATTTGTTAGCATTCACATTGTGTGACTGATAGTTTAAATCATCTGCCATTGTTTGTTCCCTAACTGGATGGCTTTTAAACAGGGGACCCAAAAATACACTCTGGTAAGAAGTATCAGATGAATATTCACATGGGATTGACTTTGCATGCTTCTGCCTTGCAAACACTTGCCCCAGCGTGGAGCTGTCATGCACGTGCTCACCAGGAACCCCAGCACTCCCAGAAATCCCAGCAAGCTGGACGTCAAGCCACGCTCAGCACACATCTTGGCAAAGCTCCTGTTCTTTACTGTGCGACCGGCTCCGGGGGGTATCGAGAGACTGCTCCGAGCACCGGGGGGTGAGGTCCTCTCCAAAGTTTGACCTGTTTTATTTGTGAGGTTTGTGCTCTCTTCTGCACATGTTCCATTGGAGGAAGAGTGCCTTCAGGTCCTTGCTGTGAGCTCTGCACTGGACAACTGCTGCCGTCACAACTCACGTCGCTGTACAGGTTACAGACTGTCCGGGTCCTCTGACCCTGCTTCTCCACCTCCTTCCTCCAGGCTGCCAAGCAGAGGTGGAGATCATGGATCTAGCAAAGCATTCACGGTCATGGCTTCTGTCTGGGCAAGGAAGAACCAGGGCTAGCAGCCCTGCGCGGTGTCTGGTGAATGCCACAACCCCTTCTCTCACAGCACGTTCAGCCCTTCTGCAAACCACCTCTTGGCTGGGCACAGGTGTGCGCAGCAGAGGGGAGGAATGCAGTGCCTCCACGACCATGGGCTATAATGGCATCTGCAGTGGAGAACTGACTCAGTACCTTACCTCTTGCTACTCTGCTCATGGCCTGGAGAGCGCAAAAAGGACGTGGAAGGAAGGTGCAGCCATGGGGCAGTGACTTGCGCCAGGCACCCTGCTCTTCTCACCACCTATCGTCTCCATTTGAGAATGCCTCAGTCTGTCTCCCCAGAGGCATTCTGGAAACAGGAGCCGGTACCTGCTGCAGCTCTCAGAGTCCTTGCAGGGGAAACAGGGAGCCAGACGTTGCTGGGCAGTCTCAATCAGGTGATGAGTGCTGCTGTGGGTGCGGGACGAGGAGGCTGCCTGGCAGGTAGGCAGAGCTGTGCCGCTGGGCCAGACATGGTGCAGAGCTCCTCTCCGCATGTAGTGAGGAAGCAGCGCAGTGCCGGGCTCAGGCACACCGGCTTTCCAAGGAAGTGCTTTGCGAGTTCCTGGGAACTGATGCATAACCTCTTCGGGACAGGCTCTGCTCGCGCTGGGGAGCGTGGCTGTCAGGCTGCCAGGGAGTGCAGCAACGGGGACTGACACCGGCCGGCAAGGAAACCTCAAGCATCTCCGCCGGTGTATCTAGCAACAGGAAAGCCATTTCAGGAGCTTCCTAGAGCAGGACGGGGTCCTGACCACACACGGCTGTCACCAGTGGGACTATCTCCTAATTCAGGAGTGCTTTGACCTCCACGTGGGTTTGGGACAACCAAGCAGGCTTTGGGTGAGGAGTGCAGGTAAGTGCAGGGCCCATGGCCGAATGGCTCGGTGCTTCACATCTCTCCTGGGCTGCCTGGGAATTTGGAATAATAATTCTACAAGAAAGATTTCAGATCCCCCTGCCTCCCACTAAGGAGCCCAGGCACACCTCTGTCAAGAGCTCACTACCCAGGGGCTTATTAGCTCAGGGAAAATCGGCTTGGCCTCAGCCCCACTGCCACAAGAGCCCCCCTGTGGGTGCAGCGCTGCAGGGTCAGTGCTCCCCCAGCCTGACGATCATCCCCCAGCACCTGTACATTGCAAAAGAAGCCCAGCAACCTTGAAGACAGATGCTTGGCAGCTGTTAATGCCTTCACCTCTCCACTGGCCACGCTGACTCCAGCTCCCTCCTGGTGGCCTGGCACCAGCAGGCACTCGACATCTGGCAGTCGTGACTTTTGGCTGAAAGAGGCCCCTGCCACGGTTTGTCCCCTAGTCCTGCCGCAGGGCTCTGCTGGGCTCATTCACAGCCCAAGGCAGCCACCTCCTCCGCCTGTCCACAAGGCTGTCTGCGTTGCAAATCACTGCAAATCACTGCCCATGCAAATCACTGCCAGCTGCACCTCCCAGCGCTGTCGGGATGCTGTGAAATTCCCCCGGTAGCAGGAGCGTCAGGAGCAGGAGGGTCTGGGCTGCTCTGTCAGCACGGGATGTCCCCGGCAGCTGCTGCGCAGAGGGTGCGACTGAGACACAAACCAGCGAGGGAGGCTGGAGGAGAGGCCGTGTCCCCCTCCAGAGGCACAGCGCCACTTTCGCTTTGCACTCCAGGATGATGGGGTTCCCACCGTCGGTTCCCACAGCCCAAACCCTGCTCGAGGGATCTGCGCCTTGCAAGCTCTGCCTGTGGTGTAT
The DNA here is from genome assembly GCA_013400035.1 of Rynchops niger. NCBI lineage: Eukaryota > Metazoa > Chordata > Aves > Charadriiformes > Laridae > Rynchops > Rynchops niger. Next base: position 9,450 of record VXBH01000320.1, on the reverse strand, counting down.
GCCAAGGCACGTTTCACTTGCCACAAGGACTCAGGGCAGGTTTTATATCCTGACTAGTGCTGGGGGGGCACTCAGGCAGGCGATTCCCAACCCCGGATGGGTTCATGCTGATAGGGTGGACCTCTTGACAGAGCTGGCTGAGCATCCCATCTTGGAAACTCAAGGGAAGAATTTGGAGCAGAACACTGCCAGGTTCTGGTGTCAAATCACCCCCAAAGGGGATTCAATCTCCTCGTTCCTGCAAGTGTCTCACTGGCCTGGTAAGAGGGAGGGTCCTGTGGACCTTCGATTCTCCACAAGAGGAGGCTGGCCTATCTCACAGCCAAGAACCGGGAGCCCAGCTACATTTGAAGGACAGGGTCAGGACAGGACCCTTGCCCCAGTCTTTCCTGCTGCCAGTGTACATCGGTAAAGAGGATAATGTCCAGATTGGCCTCTGCAGGAGGGGCTGAAGATGGGTCCTACCTCACGGGACTCCCCACCGGGTGTCTGGTGCAGGTCCTCCGAAGCGTTGCATGACTGATCTGTGTGGTTCCCCACTCAGCTGAGAGGGCATTGTGAGCAGATGGCAGCTGAGAATGTGACGCAGATCTAAGAAAAACAGGGAAATGCAAATATTTGTGATATTAGAAATAGCTACAAAAATATAGACCAATAAAAGACATGATTAGGATTATAATAAGAAATGCATTCCAGAGCTGCCACTGTGTCTTAGCTTGCTTGGGAAGCTGGCATCTTGGCCTGCCTCTTCCAGGACTGGTTTTCCCCGGAGGATTGCTGCAACTACGTCTTTCCTGTGTCTATTGTCTGAGATGTCCAACCCTTTCCCCCGAGACGAAAGAGGAGGGACATGAAGTGGAGACTTCAGAGGAACAGTGTCCATGCTCATCTGAACTTGAACATCCCTTCCTGTTTTCTTCTCCCATGTAAAGGCTTTCCTTTTGGAGAGCAGATCTGAAAAAGAGACCTCCCAGCCAGGGCACAGTGAGTCAAGAGTAACTTTTTTGCAAAGCCTGCTGCTTTTCACTCTGTCTCACATTGAACTTTCTGGCTGTATTGAAATAATGTTGTATTTAAAGGCCCTTTGTCTTTATGGGGTACTAATGAAGAAAAGGGCACCTTGGTAGCTCTGTTTCAAAGCTCTGGAGGACTCCCAACCCCATCACATTGGCTGTAGACTTAAACTTGCTTTGCTTGTTGCAGTCACTGGAGATACAGTGGGATACATAGACCAAGAACGACATAACTAGTGGTGAAGCTGGGAAAAAGGATTCTAAATTCACCAGTTCAGGCTGTAATCATATGCCTATTTATGTAGCCTGGGGAACTGTTTGCTTCAGAGGTCTGAATGAATTGTCATTGCATCCCCATTGCTGACCTCAGAAGTTGTTAACTTCTGGGGAGCTGATCTGCAGGGATTCAGGTTCGCTAAAGACAAATTACCAGCATTTTCATAGCAGCACACATAGCTAGCATAGCAGGTGGCAGTTAGGGTGACAAGAAGGCACCAGGAGATGTCCCTCGATGGGCCAGCCCAGATTCCAGCGCACAGCACCAGGACTGGTGAGCTGGGAGCAATATGCTGCCGCATCCCCACCTCAGATGGACATAGTGCTCCTGATCCTCTTTTTCTGCAGTAGGTGACAAGTGCGGTCACACGCAAGGTGCTACAATTGCAGGTTTATTGTAGGGATGCATTGTACGGACCAGGGGTGCTTATCTCTTTCCTGGGCAGCAGGTAGTGCAGTACACAGATGCTGGGAAATGGCTGTGTGACTGCTACATCGGGCTGTGTCCACCTTTGTGTCATGTTCCTGATGGAAAGCACTGGGCTCCACAGCACTGCAGTGGGAACATGGTTGAACCGTGTTTATTAAGGGCCTTTCTACAGCAGTCTGGAGCAGAGATGCAAAAGGTATGAGATACACAAGTACACAACTGAGCATAGCCCCAGCCACTGGCCTGGAGCTGATGGCCCCAGTCCAGCAGCCTTGTCAGTCATCACCACCATCATCCAGTGCTTAGAGATTTGGGACGTTCACTGATGCTCGAGTCGGGTCAACGGTACCTGTGGTGCAGGCAGGTATTGTAAAACGCAGGTAGGCACCCCCCGCTAACTGCCATTTGCTGTCCTGCCAGAGTAGGCATTGGAAAGCCCAGTCTACTCCTTCTCTCGGGGCGATTTTCCAAAGATACCGGTATCTGCCAGAGCAGGTGGTTCTTGTTTCATACTTGCCTGCTTCCCACTGGGGCAAAAGCGAATAGTTCAATGGCTGCACAGAGTAGTCGCCCTGCATGGGAAGCAACAGCAGCAGTGTAGGAGATGACAACTGTGTGTAACTACAGTGCAAGGTCATGCAGGGCCAAATTTGACATTGTCTCTAAGGAGCAGCATCATTCTTAGTGAGGCTGTCATCTCCAAGCCGCAGGAGACTGCTGCCAGGAGCTGGCTGTTCTCAGATGCTCAGCAGTATCTCAAGGGCCTTGGAGATACTGCTGCTGCCCATCTAAATAATATGAGGTGTCACCTGCTGTGGACCACGGTCGTCTTGTGCTAAAAGCTATAAGATGCTGAGCAAAATCACAACCATGCAATTTTAGCTGAAACCAAGTAGGAAGGTCAACAGGAATAACTTAAACGGTTTTCATAGATCTTTCCACGGCCCTTGAGGTATTTAACGATGTCACAAAGTTTTATGTAAAAGGGAGAGGCATGAATGGAAATGGTTGAAGGTGAGAAGTTGTATTATCTTCTCTGGGCAAATAGTCAGAGGTAACCAGAGGCATGAAGCAGCCAGTTCAGCTCACCAGGCAGTAGCAAAACTACAGCAATGTTGGCTCTATTCTACCTGGAAGGAAGGTGAGAAAACATTGCTTGCCATGCTTGTACTACAGCAGCTTCTCCTTAATTCCTGAGGGGTATGAGAAGTGCCCTGCTCTGGGCAAGATTCCCCAGAAACAGTCTCTTATCCATGCTGAAGCTCTGCTTTGTAGGTGCAGCCCTGCATTGCACCAAGTTTTTGACACCTGGGGGCTGCCAGCGTGTGCTTGCTATCTGAGAGGTAAAACATGGGTGCTTGAAGCCTCCTTTCCTTCTGTTGGGCTTCTAAACATTGTTCTACACTTCTCACTCTTTTCTGCACTATTTGTGTTGCCTTATTCTTTATTTACTTGCTCCATATACAACCTACAGTCAAAATACATTGAAGCAATTGGTTTTCTTTTATTTTTTTCCTGGGGAGGGGCAAGTTCCTTGAATTCCGCTCAATTGCAGCTCATGTCAGGATGCAGGCAGTTTCATAAGCAAACAAAACCAAGTTTCTTTCTTTTCTTCCAGGCTGTAGTAACAGATTTTTTTCTTGGCCATTTGGTGCGCAGCCAAGAAGGGCTGGGAACTGTGCACCACAGCAGCCCAGCAGCGGCGATGCCGCCTCTGCGTGCTGCGGGCAGTGATTGTGTTCAACAACAGGCAGAGAATCAAGCAGAGCTTTGGGTACCGCTCCGTTCATTTCAACAGTTCTGCACTGCTTTTCGTCAGATCTTAACTGCTGCTTTTCATAATGCCATGGAACTGCCTTCTGGAGGACAACCTCTGTCTGCAGCGACTTAAGAGTATATTCCAACACTAGCATGCAGGATGGGAGGCTGTAGGCACCGGGAGGTAGAAGTGCATGGATGTATTCAGGATCTGGAGAAAGGAAAGTCGCAGGGGTTGGCCATCCAGGACTTGGAGGTGGGACTGAGGCAGGCAGCTGGCAAGGGGAGGGGTTGTGGGACATGCCTGCCATCTTGTGTTCCCAGAATTAGCTACTGCCAGGAATGCACCTATGGTCATTCCCATCATGTCTACTCGCTGTCCCCTTCGTCACCATGGTAATGGTGAAAACCCTCCAGTAAATCATTTGAGAGATTCTGCTTTTTCCAAGCTGGAATGGCTTGTCCCCCCTGTCAACCCATCCTCCCACAACAGCTCAGATGTGTTTGCCTTTCAGAGACATTAGTGAGTCTAATTGAGGACAACTTTATATAATCTTCTTAGCCAATAGTTTTCCTCTGGAAAAAAAAACAATTCCTTTCTGGAAAACACTGGAAATAAGCACATACTGCTCCAGTGAGGTATGAGCAGTCTGCAGCGTGGAAGTAAGGTTTCCCTTGTGAGCGCGGCTCTGTTTGCTTGCAGCACACACCAGCGCAACGCAGCTGGCAGCGCCCGCCCTTTTTCCTTGGCCCCACGCACCATCCAGAACAGTTTGCTTGTGTCAAGTTTTTTTTAGTAAAGACTGTCCCATTTTTCATCATCATTCCCCCCAGGGATTCACTTATCACATCCTTTAGGTGACGTTTTTGTCACTTGCTTGCACCTTTGAGCACACATGCTCAAATCAGCGTTAGTAATAAGTAAAACTATTCCTTCCAAAACAGAAACTCATTCTTGTCAAGATTCCCATCTATAAATATCTCTGAAAAGGACAAGAAAGTTTAGCTTGGCATGAAAATGTGGGTACCATGAGGAATGCCAATTTTCAGTGCTACCAGAATGGGCCCCACAATAGATGCATACCATGGATACATACGTCCTGCCCAGAATACGTGCCTCTCCTGTGTCTGGCTGTGCACTACGACCTATAGATTGGGCATAGCTGTCAAGAAAAAGCCTGTGGAAAGCTGCAGAGTGCTCCAGGCAATCTGACTGGCAGGGCAACAGTGCACGAATTCCAGAAAAAAATGCCATCTACAATGAGGTAACAAGAGTACGAGGCATTTGGATGTGAGCTGTACAGACCATGACAAGGGACACCCCCTATCCAGAGGAATTTAGCATCTCAGTAAACCCCATGTGGGAAGGGAAGCAGGCCAAGAAGTGACTTGCTGGAGAGGGACTTCCCTGAGCTGGTGGGTGACAAAGGCAGGTTCCCCGAGCTTCGGTGCCAACCAATGCTCTGTCTCCTAAATTAGTTTCTCCAGCTTGACATGCACCCACCACCCTCAGAAACTGGTGGTGCTACACATCTGCAGTCAGCATGTCGCATTCTTGTCTACTTCTTGGTCTCCCCTCTCTCTCGTTGGGAGAACCTGCTCTCCACACACTGATTTCTCTCTTCCCTTCTGCCCATGGCCATATCCCACATCCTTTGAACTCCACTGCTCACAGGCCATGCTCCCACGCAGGTAGAAGGCCTCAGGGCAGGGCTAACTTTCATGGCTGTGTTGGTGCAATGGAAGTGCCTGTTTCTCTGGCTGATATAAGTTCCAGAGGCCTGTGGATATTCCCCAGATCAGGTGTCTTTTCAGTAACGTACGTGCAAGAGTTCACGCAACTTTATTTCTCCAAAGGGATTGCCACTTTCCCAAGCAGCTGCTCTGATGTGGCTGTGTCTCTGGCATGCCTTGGGGATCAGAAAGTAGAATGCAAAGGACATTCTCATACTCTGCACACCAGACACACCGGAGTGTGTCCAGTAGGTCAAGGGAGGTCATTCTCCCCCTCTACTCTGCACTGGTGAGGCCACAACTGGAATAGTGTGTCCAGTTCTGGGCTTCCCAGTTCAAGAGAGACAGGGAACTGCTGGAGAGCATCCAGCGGAGGGCAAAAAAGATCATTGAGGGATTGGAGCATCTCCCTTATGAGGAAAGGCTGAAGGAGCTGGGACTCTTTAGCCTGCAGAAAAGAAGGTTGAGGGGAGACCTTATTAATGTTTACAAGTATCTAAAGGGTGGTTTTAAGGAGGATGGAGCCAGACTCTTTTCAGTAACAGGACGAGGGGTAACGGGCACAAGCTGGAACATAGGAAGTTATGATCAAATACGAGAAAAAGCTTCTTTACGGTGAGGGTGACAGAGCCCTGGCACCGGCTGCCCAGGGAGGGTGTGGAGTCCCTTCTCTGGAAACTTTCAAGACCCGCCTGGATGCATTCCTGAGTGATGTGCTCTGGGCAATCCTGCTTTAGCAGGGGAGTGGGACTAGATGATCTCTAGAGATCCCTTCCAACTCTGAAAGATTCCGTGGTTCCGTGACACTAAACTGGGGTCTGTGATGGCAGAACAGCCCCTCCTCCTTTTTATCAACTAGACCCCTTTCAGAAAGGACCCCATCTGTGATGGCTGCTGGGACTGCTGATAGCGAGGTCCTTAGGTCAGACTATTTTTGAATAAAGCCCACTATCTCAGCTCAAAATCCTTTCTCATTCCGTGTTTTAAAGCAACGCCTGCAGAGCCCGAGCACTCTGGGCAGGAGATGCATTTGGCTAATCTCCGTCTGTGGCTGGCTGCTCTAAGCGCAGCTGACACCTGTCAAAGCGATAGCAGAGGTGGCTTCCCAAAGAGGCCTCTCCTCAAAATCCTCTGAGGTTCACAGCAAGTAGGAGCCAGCATCCCTCAGCCCTTATCTCCCAGCTGCGCTGAGAGGAACCTGAGGTGTGTGAAGGCGGCTTTATCTCCCCAGATGACAAAATGCCTCGAGTAAATAAGCTACTGCGTTGGGGAAGGTCCCAGATGTGTTTCTGGGCCATGTTTTGAGCCATCACAGCTCACAGCTGAGGAGTGCGTGGAGGAGTGGTGTGTACTGACAGCACAAGCCTTCTTCACGTCCCGTGGAGAACAAGAGGACCAGGGCACAGAGCAGAGGCCTGAACTGCCCGTAGTAATCAGCACTTCTGACACCCATGGTGAAGAGAGCACTCAGAGGAAGTGTCTCCCTCCATTGGACCTAGGCGAGGGCAGGGTGACACAGTCTTGTTCAGAAGCAGGTCCCTTGGGACCATGATGTGAGCTGTCACGAAGACGTTGTTCACCCACAAAGATATGACCACCTGGAAAATAAGCCAGGTCCCCCTGGGCTGGAAACCTCCATGCAGAATCACTCTGGATACCACCAGGAGAACTCTCCCATATTTCCTTTAAGGCCCAAACCTGTCTGTCTCTCCTTTCCTAAGCATGAAAACCAGCCAGGTGTGCCATCGGAGAACAACGGCTCTACCACACACCTCTAGGCAGAGACGTGGATGTTTGCTGGCTTACCCACTAGGTTATGCGCTCCCAGGTTGATGAACGTCAGCCCACAGAGGAATACAACTAAGTAGGACGGGCAATGCCATACCAGAGCAGTCATCTCCCTCTTTTAGCTCTCTCCCAGCTGCTTCCCTCCTTCTGCCGTACGAGGGAAACTGGTGACCAGGGCCCCAGGGTCAGGGCCGCGCTCGGAGGAGCAGGCAGTCCTGCCGTGTCCTGATTATGTCATTGGAAGGCAGAAAGAAAACCAGGTTTTTTACATTTTTTCCCCAAATGTCATTTCCATTAGGTTGTCTGTTTTGGCCAATTTAAGCTCTCAGCAGAATTCCCACCAAATTTTATATCAACTATTTTAGGGAAGGGTTTAGAAAAGTGAAAGAGTTTGACTAATTTTAAACCCAGCGTTCCCAAGGGACACTTAATAAAACATACAGTGTCTAAAAACCTTTGCCGTTTTGAAGAGTTCAAAATAACATTCCAGAAGGGATCTTTAGAAAAATGTTCCTGCACCGGTCCTGTTCCCGCCGCTGGGCTGGGCCGCCTCCCTTTAATGCACCACATTTGTTTTCCATTTAGTTATCAAGCCTACATTAAAATAAAATCTCAGAGCAAACGAAATCAAACTAACCTGCCTCCTTTCATTTTCAGAATATTTAAGGCATATTAAAGGAGCAGAGCCTGTCTGTTTTCATTTCCAGTGGGGCCGGGTACTGGAGCTCGTGACCTCATCCCTCCGAGCCCGTGCGAAGGGATCGGGGCTGAGCACACCTTTGCTTTCCCTCATCCTACATGGCTGAGCTCTGCACCATTACCCGCCCCGGGAGACAGGCTTTTGGGCTGTCCCTGCTGCCCCCACTTCGCCGTGAAGCACCCCAGCTGCCACTTGCAGGGAATACAGTAAATCTCATTTTACACTGATCCAAGGACTCTGCAAAGCTCCCTCCGTAGCTTTTGTCTGGAGAAACTGGACGCGTTCGGAGATGTTTTTATTAAAAGAGGCTAGGAAGGAGGTATTGAAATCACCCTGCTCGGCAGCCTGGTGAAATTACCTGTGCTCAGCTGAAAGAAAAATCGCTTGCAGAATCCCTTTCCTTACATAAAAATTAAAAACCTTTCCTCACAAAAGATGTGATTTCTTCTTCCTGCTGTGATTTTTTGCTTTTACCATGCTCCCCTGGCTCACCACCGCCCCTCTGTCCCTGCTGTGATGAGTTACCTGTTGTCGGGTCCGGGGCTGCTGGTCCCCAGCTCGGGGGCAAGTTGCTTGTTCGGGGTTTAACGCCTGAGGCTGCCGGTGGCCTGATCCGCCAGCCGTTCTTGTACCCCACTACCTCCCTGCTCCATCACAAGCAATCCCGTTGATGGCAGGTGTTTGGAGGTCATTTTACATCTGTATTGATCTGTGTGGTGGGGAGCGTTAGTGACGATAGTAGATCTTTTGAAAGGAAGATCTATTTTGTCTGGCTTATTCCTAGTTTTCATAGTATGGATACCCTTCGGACCAAAACACCTAACTCATAATTTATTTTTTTTTAAAGAAATAAAAAATAAGAATTAATGTGTATGAGTCAACGTCTGCTCAGAGAGCATTCACTAAAGTATTAACTATACAAGTAATTCAATGCCATCATTACCTTCTTTTCATTGATAGCAGACGACATTTCTTTTTGTCAACAAATATACTTCAGATTTATTGAAGCATAGTGGGATACGTCCAGGTCCCAAACGTACAAACAAAACTATAAATAGTTAGAGAAGATAAGAAAAGTATCTTACGTAAATACTCAGCCTAAAATGAATACAGAACCCAGGAATCCTTCCTCTGCTCCCCAGTATATTTAACATTTCCAGATGTGCCTGGATGACCAGTTTGGGATCAGAGGTCTGAAGCCACGTGACGTGAGGCCCACTCTTCAGACAGAATAAGTCAGAATAAATGTCCTACAGCACATCCACTTCTCTACAGTTCTCCCTGGCCTGAACAAGTACTTTGATATTTCATGGAAAACACATTTTCACTTGATTTTGTCTGTCCTGCAGATCATTGTCAGGCAGTTTCTTTTTATTACTGTGGCTTCAAAAAACTCTTTTGTCCCTTTGGACCATCTGGTCCTGTGGTCATCATCACTGAAGACACTTAGACGTTGCAGTGGACCAAGAACCTCACTGTCCTCAGTGATCTTCACATTATTTTGCTTGTGAGCTCGGTCAAGAAAAAATGTCACATCTTGCAGCCTGTGACATTTCCCCATAGGAGCCCTCTGACTGTACCTGGATGCGTTGTAGAAAGGCTTGTCATACCTTGGATGTGAACAGCCCCAACATGTGTTATTAGTATTATCCCATGCGAAGAACACCTGGGATCACTTTCCGAGGCCTTTTGCCAGGAGACCCAGATTCGTTAGACAGACTGACGGCATGATAAGAATTAAGGGGAAGGCC